>JASJUZ010000328.1:600000-972685 GCA_037159825.1 Tupiocoris notatus
ATAGTATTCACGCATTTATGTCTTGATGATTATCCATTATACATATTTGATTGGTATAATAAAAACCACTTGAAGAGTGCGTTATTCAATTTTCATTCTCTCTTCGAAAAGCTGAGCGTGACAAATATTTCTTGGACGAGCGGGAGTTTCATTGAGATTCATTGTTATGAAAACCATGGGAACCAATCTGCTGAACGATAATATCAGCCTCTCAGCTGTTTTAGATGGAAGAATGCTCTGCGTGGTGAAACTAGGAAATTGATTTGAAAATTCTTCATTTTTCGGGTATTGTGTAAATACTCGGACAGGTTTATTATTAACCAGGGGCTATGCGTACCTATGGTGCTCTTCGCCTTCCACACTTATTGTGTTTATTTCTGTATAGAGGAGCTGTATGGTATAGTTTGTATAGTAGTACTATTATTAGGTAGGAAGGTGGTGGGTGTTTTCATGGTTTCGTATCATCAAATGTATTGGTGTTTCAACTTACCCAAAGTTTCAGTCAACATAGGGACTCCTACTAGAAGTTTTCCAAGATTTGTAACTTTCATCAGTGATAGCATCAACAAAAAGTTGTCAATCAGTTGTTTGAATATACCAAAAGAAAGGTAATTTAACTGTTCACATTTCCCTCATTCAATGTACCTATCCATTTATCAACCGTTTATGCGGTATTCGACAATATTGCTGGAATTAACACGAAAAAATCACATTTTTCAACATTAAACATTTTTTTCATCAATTTAGTGAGAAAGAAACGTTGAATGAAGCATATATTATTGATATACACATCAGGTACTATCATTGTGCTGAATTTGAGCGAAATCGAAATCAAAAAATTTTCACGAAAAATTCAAGGGGTACCCCTGCGATATTTCTGAGCCGATCAGACATCGATTTTTTACTCCTCTCTCAATTGAGATAAAAATCTGAAATTTTCAGGGAAGTTGTATCTTACCAAGATGTATTTTTGTGATTTTTTTCAAATCCCGGAAAAATCCGCAAATGCTCCAAAAAAATCAGTTTTTGAACGCTCGAAAATCGCACGTATACCGAGGTTTTCGTGGTTAAAATTTATGTGAATCAATTGTTTTATTATGCAGAAGTCTTCATTTAAACGCCTTACACACGTACATAGCAAAAAATCTGGTGAAAAAAATTTAAACAGCGCCACAGAGATTATTTTCCGTAAATCGAGTTCTTCGCCGGCTGAAATTCCGAGCTCCGGTTATGGTGGAAAATTAAACTTTTGTTTTAAGCGATTTTGAAATTTATTCTTCAAGGAAATTTAACGCTGAATCCGAATTTGACGTCAAATCAACGGAAATTTGGAGACAAGTAGCAGTTTTTTCCATTTGCAGGGGTGAGGTGTTTAACGTTATTCCAATTTTAAAAATTCATTGCAAATACTAACAGGACTGTTCAATTATAATTGGGTACCTACTCATTCTTAAAGGAAATCAGACGTAGTATTCGAATTTGAAGTGAAAAAAATCAGATTCCGACAAATAATAAATTTTGGTTTATTATTCAATAATGAACCATTGTAATCGCCCAAGAAAAAAAATATTCTGAACCCCCCCTCAAAATTTGATGTTTTACGTTTCAAGGCATGTACCTAGAATCCGAATATCCAATAAAAAAAAATTCGCCGTTAGCAGTTTTCCGGCCAAACTGTAGGAGCTAAAAACTCGAAATTTTCACCAAAAATTAATTTAGGTCCTACGACGGCCCAATTATTGAATCAACTTGCTAGCTCAATTTTAAGGGCATTTTTGGGGGGTTTTGAGGGGGAGAAAATTCATATTTTCCAAGGTTTTTCAGAAAAATTAGTACGTGGTATCAAATTGTATAGATTTTTGGACGCTGAATTGAATGAGACCATCACCGGGTCGATAGCTTCATTGGTTCTCGAGTTATCGCAGCTTTTGTGCCGAATTTGGGAGATTTTTAGAAATTTGACATGAGGGTATAACTCGAGAGTTCTTGGAGCTATAAAAATCGTTCTATACTCATTCATGATAGTCTTCTTAAATCAATATTAAATCGAAATAATAAAAAACCACTGTACAATCATTTGCAGCGTTTTTTATTGGATATTCGGATTCTACATGCCTTGAAACGTAAAACACCAAATTTTGAAGTGGGGTTAGAAATTTTTTTTTCTTGGGCGATTACAATGGTTTATTATTGAATAATAAACCAAAAACCTATCATAATAGCAATTTTTCCACTCTGTTCAAACTTCACCATAATAATATCGAAACTCTTGAGAAGAATAATTCCCCAATATTTCTTGAAAATACCGAGTAAAAATGCTCTATTTATATTTGAGCCTGAGGAAGTATCGATAGCGATACCGTACAAACGGAAAATCCTATCGGCGTCCGCTCGACTCCTTAAACATTGGCATAGGCAACGCCTGCAAGTGCAGCTATGTATTGCGGGTTCGGCTGTATTTCGTATGAAGGCGCACGTAACGATTTATTTCCCTTCGGTGACCCAGCGTTTCGGTCGAATTTAATTTATTGGACAACGTGGATCCTCTTGTATATTTTTAAGGCTTTTAGAAATTTCTAATTGTCGGTTTTTATTAATTATTTGGTGGCTAGAGGCAGAAAAAAACCTATCATATGTAATTGTAATTTTTCTACATTTAGTTTCTTCGTTATAATTTCTTTTTTTTTTCATAGATCAGTTGTTCAATATTTAGCATATTTTTTGAAGCTTTGATGATCGTCAATTTTTCCTTTCATTGTCGAATTAGTGTAAAATTTTCCGCAACCGATGTCTCTTGTGATTTTTGCCGACTCGGTCAATTTTCCTTGGAAAACGAACCAAAAAATCATAGTACATGATTGTGATGATTATATCGAATTCATAACAACCCTTACTAGTTGCTAAGGAATTTTCCCCGATAGTTACCAATCTGTTTTTCGGTGGGAAAGTTACAAATGATCGGAATAGTTACTATCACAAATGGATAGTCTTTCTAAATCAATATTGAAGCGAAGGAATAATAAACCACTGTACAATCATTTGCAGCGTTTTTCCCTTTTTTCATCTCTCTGCGCTTTGAAACTTGTCAATTCGGATGTTGATGTATTCCTTTATGTATTTCTTTATTATTTCTATTCCATTCAGAATTGGTTTGGCATTCAAAAATATAAAATCTAATGCTTTTTCCCTACCTAAAATATTTTTATTTTTCCGATAAGAACTAAGATAAAATACGAAAAAATATTCAGTAGGAAAAAAAGGGAAATGAGGGATTTTGTAACGTTATAGTAACTAACGTGGTTGAAGTACTGCAAGTTGCATACCTTATCGGGTACAAATTGTGTATATAATTTCATACTTTACCGTGTGCAAACTGTATAATAATTATACAGTTGATACTGTGATAGAATTATTGTTGAGTGTCAATTCAATTTTCATCACACTATGAACAATAAAATAATTTTCAAAATTTTAGTTTCTTCCCCCAATTTCCTGCAACAGCAAGAGGTATGAACTTATCTTTTCGTACTTTGTTATCATTTAATATTATTTACGCTTTGATTCTAATTAAAATGCGTTCTACTTTAATTTATAGTTTAAAAATGGAAAATACTGCAAATTCCGACACCGACCATTGCAATGTAAACCATTTTTGGTTTTTTCCGTTTTATTGTCCTGAGAATGTTAAAGCGCCAGATGTTTTCAACGCGGTTTTTGTTTAGAGGCCCTGAAGAAAGAAATATAATATCCTAAAGGTCGACGAAGTTTTATGTCGTTAGACAATAACTCTGAATGACGACTAAAAAATATATAACAAGCCACGTTTATCAGTAGGGGGATAAGGCCGGTACGGCAACAGTCAGGCTTGTCAACTGGTGTAGGGAAAGTTTCCCGCTTAATTTCCCTGTCTGGGATTTTATCGGGGAAACTTTCCATACAACAGTTGGCAAGCCTGATTGATGTTTCCGGTCGCTTTTTCAGCCAAGTGGTGGGTGGTGGAGGGGGCAAAAACTTTTTAATCACGACTGAGGCTTGAACCAACGACTATCTCTGCCAGAATCAACGACGATATCAATTGAGCAACCGAGACGCTATATTGAGGGTGGTTCACTCGAGCCTCTTACACTAAAGGTGGCGCAACTCGAGCCTCTCACACTGAAGGTGGTGCAGTTCCTTGAACCGGAAAGGGGGGGGGGAGGCGGCGGTCCTGAGCGCGGAACGAGATCGCAACCCCGATCCGTCCCGCAACTACCGAGTTTCCTTTTTGAAAAAATTTGAAAATTCTTTAAATATGGGGAACATTCAATTTCCCGTCAAAGTCTCTGACGTTGATAAATTCGAAAATTTGAAACTCTCATATTTCGATAAATATTTTCGGTTATGAAAAAAAATGAAACGTACCCAATTAGGGTGACAAAACAAAAAACAGACCAAATCATATTAATTTATTACTTCTCACTGAACACACGCACAATGAAAATATTGACACAGAAACGGGCGATATTGCCGAAATTGTGGAAAGAGAAACCGTAGACAACAACACGTTTAACAATCACTACTGTCTCATAAAAAGACTAAATTCATTTTTACATCATTTGACAAAACATGAACATTTACGATTCTATTGTAATTACTGTTTGCATAGATTTAGTAAAGAACATTTGTTGCGAAATCATGAACCATTGTGTGAAAATTTCGGCGCTCAGAAAACTAGATTACCAAACAATTACGAAAAATATTTGTATTTCCAAAATTATACTCTAACACATAAAGTGCCGTTTACCATAAATACTGCGATTTTGAATCCTTTCTGACACCAATATCTACATGCCAGCCTTACAGTGAAGATCGTAGCATGTCAAATCATGTTGCGCTGCATACACCGTCCGGCTATTGTTACATAATCGTCGACCACGAAAGTAAACTAGTAAAGCCACCCATAATCTATAGCGAATTTGATCGAGACATTGTCCAACACCTACTTGATTCCCTGATAGATGAAGCGCGCACGTTGGAAGAAATAACTAAAAACGTAAAACCGTTAGTAATGACGGAAGAGGAGGAAAGCTGCTTTCAAACGGCTTCGCATTGTCATTTGATTAATATGATTTGGTCTGTTTTTTTGTTTTGTCACCCTAATTGGGTACGTTTCATTTTTTTTCATAACCGAAAATATTTATCGAAATTTATGAGGATTTAAATTTTCGAATTTATCAACGTTAGAGACTTTGACGGGAAATTGAATGTTCCCCATATTTAAAGAATTTTCAAATTTTTTCAAAAAGGAAACTCGGTAGTTGCGGGACGGATCGGGGTGTAGCGAGGCGAGTACAGACCATAGAAAACATTTGCTATCGTTATTCCGCACATTGACGATACCTAATTTTGAATTGGATAGTTTCTTCGGGGTGGGTATAAGTATACGACGATGCGTACAACGGTTGATATTTGGTCATGTACAAATCAACCTTGGTCACAAAATCAAATACCCACCCGCTTCCGTCACGTACATACTTGTCCAAACTTTCGACAATATTCCCAACTGATTCGTTGTAACTGCTTTCTATCTGGTCGTCGTTATTGCTCGATTGTTCCAATAAAATTTTCATACCTCCATGAAACGAAGGATGTGCAAAGATTTTTTCTTCATCTCCGTTTTCTAACATTTTAAACTTATTCAATTGAACTGTGACCGAGATGTACTATTTGACGCCTTTATTCGTTCTAATATAATTTAATAAATCCTCGATAATGGCCGGTTTGAAAAATCCCAACTCACCAACTATATCGCGATAGCTTTCTTCACTAGACTCCGATTGGACGTTTCTCGTCGATGGTGTAACAGTCGGATTGAAGAAAGTTTTGACGACCGACTTATTTTTTCTTCTCACCAAACGGACGTGATCGTCGAGGGCGGAAACGGTGGATGTGTTCATTATCTCGTCTAACTGAAGCTCGCTTTTGAATAGTACGTGCAATGACTGCTAAATAAATGAGATCTCGTTCCGCGCTCAGGACCGCCGCCTCCCCCCAAGGTAGATATAGGAGGTTCGCTGGTAACTAAGGGCGGCCCCCTCTCCAAATCGGTTGCTAAGGACGCTATTACGTCACATTGAATCCCTCTCACGGGCGATAGCCTATTGCTGAACCTATTATTCGTTATTTTTCTATTGTGTATTAATTTATATGTTTTATGTTGCTGAATAAATTTGTCTAAATCCTCTCACTGACAAGTACATTTTGAACCCCTAGAGCACAGACCCGAGGTCCCTACCCTTCACAAAATTAAACCCTTCTTCTACCTTTCTCTTTTATTTGGAGGGTTGAAATTCTACCTGTTGAAGGAGACTTCTTTCCTTCCATAATACACTCGTCAGTATTTCTTGAATTCCCCTCAAGCAAACTACGAAACTACTTATTAATTTACGAGTTTAAACTCTTTTTCATTGTTTGTGCGTGTTTTGTACTTTTTTCTCTTTATTTTCTGGTAAAAAACAACTTTCCTGAAAACTGCAGGTTTTTATCTGTACTTATAGGAGAGTAAAAAATCAACAACTGATAAGTTTTAAAAAATTGCAGAGGTACCCCTTGGTTTTTTTTTGTGAAACATTTTTTGATTCCGATTTTGTTCAAATTTAGCATAATGATTGATTATGGTGTGTATCTCCATGATTATATGCTTCATTCTTTTGCCCTAGGTACATGAATGAAGAGAATGTGTAAAGTTGGAGAATGAGATTTTTTGGTGTACATTTTACCAATGTTGTTGAATACCGCATAAAATTTTGAAAAATGGATAGGTACACTACTCGGAGAAAACCTGAAGTTAAATTACCATTCGTTCGGTCTATTCAAAAATCTGAATTAACGACTTTTAGTGAAGTAATCCACGATGAAAGTTACAAATTTTAAGAACATCGAAAGTTGGAATGGTCATGTCGGCTATGACTTAGTCGAAAATTACAAACCTGCTTTATGATACAAAAGATGAAATACCCACCAACTGCAAAAAAACAACGGAATACGTTACATCAAAAGTTGCATCTCTTCAAATTGACAACAAGTTGATAGAATCTTTTTGCAAAATGCGCATACTGCTGAGGATAAAATATTTAAATGCACAAAGGGCCCAACAAAAATCCCTTGAACGATCCACTAAGTTTCCAATAGGAAGTATGAAAAAAAGAAAAAAAAACTTTTTTAAAAAAAAATAAAACCGACTTCAAAAAGTTTGTCTATAAAATACACTCTGAAAAGGAAAAAATAACAAAAATGTCCCAACTTCGCAGCAACTCATTCGCCAACTACACATTTTAAGGACTACTTTACTACTCGTATTGACCTGACCACTTCCTGATTGATTGGATCACCTTCCCTAATAATATAAAAATTACTATTTCTCATTTCGCAAATGATTAAAAGATTTTCCTTTCACCTCTGAATTGCCTCCAGATTGATCATCTTTTGGAGTCGGCGCCTCTCTTATATTGTATTGGAGAAGCCTATAGATTCCGAATTACCAGTAGTATGAATATAAATATCATGAGTTTTCACGATTCTTGAACAGAGCAAATCAGCATTTATGAGAACTGATCATTAACAATATCGATTTGAAGGTGACTATAATTCACGCCTTTTCCTAAAAACCATTTCAGATTTCTCTAAGAATCTTTACGTCCAGACCCAGACTTATTACCTGGCACCTACTAATTTATCGTAAATTCATATTTATTTGTAACCATCGGTTATTTTGCCAGAGAGGCGCCGACTCCAAAAAATGATCAATCTGGAGGCAATTCAGAGGTGAAAGGAAAATCTTTTAATCATTTGCGAAATGAGAAATAGTAATTTTTATATTATTAGGGAAGGTGATCCAATCAATCAGGAAGTGGTCAGGTCAATACGAGTAGTAAAGTAGTCCTTAAAATGTGTAGTTGGCGAATGAGTTGCTGCGAAGTTGGGACATTTTTGTTATTTTTTCCTTTTCAGAGTGTATTTTATAGACAAACTTTTTGAAGTCGGTTTTATTTTTTTTTAAAAAGTTTTTTTTATTTTTCTCTTTTTAGTGACTTACAATTATGGACAGCTCTCTTTACAGAATTTTCCCAAGCTTTCATTATTGTGTTCTTGTCACTTACTACTAACCGTCCAAACTCAATTCATAAGTCCGTTGAACGATGAAGTTCTAAAGTATAATGATTACCTAACTATTTTCAATGTTATTATGTTGATTGAGAGTGAGTTTGAACGTTTGGAAATAATCCATCCACTGATTTGGATCAACATACCGGATACTTTGATCCCATTGATACACCTACCAAAACTCAATAATTGTCTACACCATTACTGGTTACTGAATTGCACCAATTCACTCGTTCTTTATTTCTCTAACGATAATAGAGTGATAATTTTCTCAAGCGTACCCGCAATCGCACTGAATGAGAGAATCCGAACAAAGTTTCAGAAATTCGCCGAACGTTTGTGCATTAACATGGAGTTATTTGGCCTTCAAAACCATGTTATTTATTGAAAATTTAACGCTGAATTCAAATCTTCTAACGAGAATGCCATGACTAACGTAGTTTTTTTTCTACAAGCATAAATAGTCCAAAAAACGTGATTTTGAAACAAATTTTTTAGAAATACGGCCTAAAAAGTATCTACTTTTAGTCCAATCAATACCAAATTTGAATCACGTAAACTAGACTCAACTTTGAACAATTTAAGTTTAAAACTATGGAAAAACAGTTTTTGTTTGGAAGTTATGAGGTCTCAAACACAGGTCCATTAAAACATTGATTGCTCCCTTATTATGCCACCTAAACTTGATTTTTTACCATCGTTAGAAAGCTCTAGCTAAGTGCTTTCAAGTGCAGTAGTGTTCATATTTTTTTCTCGACGTGGTTGGGAACGGTGCTCGAAAAACCTCAAAAAAGTGAAAATTGGCATCACTTTTTTTGTTACGCTTTCTTCTCTACACGCTATATTAGAATGCCGAACAAAAAATTGAAGCTGGGCCTTGTAGGCAGATAAATTATGAACAAAATGACACCAGAAACAAAACAATCGAGCAAGTATTCTAGAAGTTTAGGCTTGCAAAGTCAAAACTTCCTTCTTTCGCGAAAATCACGTTTTCCCGGCGTTTCTCCGCGTCTGGAGACGTAACTACTGAATGGACCTCAATTGAAAAAATTATGGGACCTACCTGGATAGTAACCCTTTCAAACAAAAAAAAAAGTAACCCGATCGGACGTGCAGGAGCTGAACGCCGGTGGACAACACATACCGAAAAAAAAAAAAAAAAAAAAAAAAAAAAAAAAAAAAATCCCGCTCGACGACCATAGTAACCTCCTCCTTGTTGAAGTCGGTTCAAAAATAATTACCTGTGAAAATCAAAAGTTTATAATGAGTTTTCGAAAACAATTTATTTATTTCCCACGTCACAATTATGTTTTGTTTCAATATTCCTAATATGTTTTAATAATAATGATAATAATTATGTCAAAAGTGAAGTAGTTTAAACTGGCATTGTTGTTCCCTATTTTTTTTTGTCGTAGAGGGGCTGTGAGGGGAGAAAACTAGGCGACTTATTCTCCAGGTTTTAATGGCTGGCCGAGCACTTTCGCCCATTCGGGCATCCTCAGGCGACGTGGAACCATGAGTCCCTGTGGACCTCATGGTTCCACGTCGCCATGAGGATGCCCGAATGGGCGAAAGTGCTCGGCCAGCCATTAAAACCTGGAGAATAAGTCGCCTAGTTTTTCTCCCCCTCACAGCCCCTCTACGGCAATGGATGCGACGACAACCAAGCGAAGCTAATTTTTTTTTGAAATTCTGGTAAGTATGACCATCTTGTTTCACTTTTTGAAGGTTTATATCACCCTAACGTTATTTACCAATTATTATTTACGTAAATAACACAAAACGAGCATTAAAAGTTAAAATAAAATGCTCACAAAATCAATAATCAGTTTTACTTGTGTATTAAGTAGTGAAATCAATCCAATCTTCATTACCAAAAATGGGACTTGGGATTCATTACGACGTCATACCCATTTGCACTTCTCATTGGCTACAGAGTTACCAGCGTACCTCCTATATCTATCTACCTTGGCCTCCCCCCCCCATTTCCGGTTCAAGGAACTGCACCACCTTCAGTGTAAGAGGCTCGAGTTGCGCAACCTTCAATGTAAGAGGCTCGAGTTAACCTGCCTTATAAGCGTTTCGGTAGCGCAATTGATAGCGTCATAGTTTCTGACAGACATAGTCGTTGGTTCAAGCCTCCGTCGTGAATGAGTAGTTTTTGCCCCTCCACCACCCACCACTTGGCTGAAAAAGCGACCGGAAACAACAATCAGGCTTGCCAACTGTTGTAGGGAAAGTTTCCCCGATAAAATCCCAGACAGGGAAATTAAGCGGGAAACTTTCCCTACGACAGTTGGCAAGCCTGACTGTTGCCGTACCGGCCTTTTCCCCCTACTTTTATCAATCTTTATTTTGAACAATAGCCAAGTCTCAGGATCGCTCGAAGAAAAGCTTTCCGTACTGAGACGCGAAAGCACTGAGCAACAATGAATAGAATACATGTAATAACGCAATACATTAATAATACCATTCAACTGGTTACAGAGCATTATAGTATATTTTATTGAGAAGAGAAAGAAATAATTTTCGAAACGGTGCTTCAGCCAGACTTGCGCAGTCCAACTAAGGCCAAGATACGTCTGTCGACTTCGTCAAGTATTTCAATAATCCTAATAGGAAGCTCAAGTGCCGGAAACATGCTCCTGATTTCGGCTGGAAAAAATAAGAGAACATCCAGGTGAACGCGTTTGATATAAAATACAATGAAATAACATTTTACCGTGTAAATTTCCTTTAATGAATAAAATTTAAAAGAAACATTATAGCTTAATTATAAGCGATGCGAACTCAAAAGTGGAAAACGCTGCAAATGATTGTACAGTGGTTTATTATTCCTTCGCTTCAATAATGTTTGAGAAGACTATCCATTTGTGATTTTAATAATTCCGAACATTTGTAAACGTTCCCACCGAAAAACACATGGTAGCTATAGGGTGAAAACTCCGTAGCAATTATTGTAATTTTAATCCTTTTAATTTTTCTTAATTTTCTAATTGAAAGCTAAACTAATTGCCTAACGATACAGCTGGAGAGAGTGTTTGACGACAATTCCAACTGTTGTAGTAATAATACCATAGGCGTAAAAAGTAGGGGTCTGGGGGGGCTTAGCCCTCCCCAGAATTTTTGTAGCCCCCCCCAGGATTTCTTGTAGCAACTGGTAAAAATTTAAAAATCAAAAGAAAAAAAATTTTTAAACAGCCTTAGTACGACTAGGTGGTCATGTCGCTTCAAAAATTGTGAAATGGTCTTAACAAATTTCGAGGCTTTAGTTAAAGCATTAGATGCAGAAATAACAGCAGGGGCTGATAAAGATGCCATAGAAGCAAGAGGGATTTTGTCTTCTATCAGTTCCGGAAAATTTGTTGTTTGCCTGTTTGTCCTCAGAGACATTTTACAACGATTAAATGTCCTAAGTCAATACTTTCAGAAGATAGATGCAACCCTGGGAAGTGCGACAATATTAATTGAAGGTTTTTTAGATAGTTTGAAAAACGATCGTCTAAATTTATCGTTAAATTTGCTGAGGAGCATGATGTGTCTCTATCAGTCCCAAGAAGCTCCAAAAGAAAAAAATATGATAATGTAACACTGAAAGACAGCATCGTTGATGCCCCCACAGGACATCACAATGCTGCAAGTGAGCATCAAACGAAAGAGGAATACTGGGCTATGGTGCGCAACCAAATTTTTGACAGGGTTATAAACAATTTCGAAAATAGATTTGCAACCAGCAGTTTCGCAAAAGCTGTAGATAGCATGCTTACGCTTGATTTGGAAGGGGCGGCCGAGTTTATAGATAACTATAAAGAAGTGTTTAATCTAATCCTATACAAACAGTTTAAATGCTGAAGCAATTATTGTTAAAAATTACGTACAAAACAAAAAAATAAGCCTAAATGAAACGTATATAAGTATTTTATAACTTTTAAGGTAGTGTTCATGTATATATTCGATTTTGTAGATGTATACTTTTTATTTTGTATTTTTCAGTAAATAGGTTAATACTATAGAGTTAAGAGTTTTTGAAAAATAAAATGGTAAATAATAATTTGTTTCCAGAATTGAAATCCTGGCTAGGTAAAATTATTGTTTAATTGACTATTGAGTATTTCGATTGTAGATAGATAGATAGATAGATAGATAGATTTGTTTATTATCGCTTCTAGATACAAATCCAATAGCAATAAAATAACGCATTTACTTTGAGTAGGGAAACTGAAATTAATATACACTGAAGCAATCCGCGTAGGTAAAGTCGAGAAAGAAGAGGCAACCAGCATACAGAGTAGGCAAATATTAGGAAAACAAATTATAAAGCGGAACGAGGCAATAGAATTGAGAGCAAGAGAAATATGAGCTGTACAAAATATGGAATAAAAAATAAATAAATAAATAAAATAAAAATAAAACAAAATAATACATACAAAGTAGAAAGAATTCAAAGGAGCTCAGTAGCTCTAATCAGACCGACAGTATAAGTTCCCTGACTTCACCAGCTTCTACGAGGAAATAATGAATGCGGTTCAGGCAATGACGATCAGGGGAAGACAGAAGACGCCTAAACTGCTCTTCATACGACAAAGGCAGGTTCAAAATGGGGAGCAAAAACTTGATGCGTGGTGTAGATAGCATGGGGCAGCAGAGAAGAAGGTGCAGAGGAGTATCTGGGTCCTCCCAATTACAGAGAGGGCAGGTTGTGGATAGGAACCTAATAATGGTTCCCCCGACAAGAATACGAGCACCATGTTTTCCAAGGGAACGCAGCTGGGCAACAGACCGGGTTACCTGGAGACGACAGTCGAGCAGCAGATACGGCTGGGGCCCGGGGAGACCGCTCCACGTGAGGTGTGGGTAGAAAGCACTATATCGCGAGCCAAGTATGCAGTTCATATCAACCTCATAAAAAGAAGACGGCAAATCCTGGAGGAATTGTCGTGCACTGCCTGCGACGTCTTCCAGAGCATGCGAGTGGAATACATGGCCAAATGAACTGAGACCGTTCGATAACTGCTTGAACCAGTTGAATCTGGCATCATGAGCCGCAGTAATGGAAAGGGAGATGAGGCGGATCATACAAGCGCGAGGAAGACGATCGGCATGCATGCTCAACGTCTTCAGCAGCCATCGCAATGCTTCAATAAGAATGTAGCCGAAAAGGCGCCGCATACCAGTCTCAAGTCTTACAAAGGCACCCGGGACAGACCGGGGTAACAAGAGGATGCGCTTGAAAAAACGCAACTGGACACGCTCCACCTCATCACCGTACCGAAGACCCCAAACTGAGGCGCCATACAAGCATGTGGCACGGACCACAGCGCCAAACAATGTTGCTCGAGCAGACCAAGACGAAACACCAGCCTTCATGAGCAGCGCGATCATGGCGGCAGTAGCCGTATTCGCTCGACTGACGAAATGATCCCTGGCATTAGCAAACACGGCAGAACTCGAGAAAGGAACACCAAGATACAAGTACGATTTAACTTGCTCGAGCTTCTGTCCGTCGTACCAAACGTCACAAGAAAGCTTTTTCAGGCCGCCGCCTCTTCTAAAACACATTAGCTTGGACTTGGCTATGTTAACTGTAAGTTTGTTCGTTGAGCAGTATGAACACAGTGCGTCAAGCTTACGATTCACATCGACGACCGAGTCCCCCAGGATGACCATGTCGTCGGCATATAGCAAGAGAAGCACCTCGCGCAATCCATCAATGTCAAGCCCCCGGCAACCACGGTCACGTAGATAGTCCTCCACGTCCGACACGAAGAGAGCGAAGAGTAGGGGACTCAGAACCTCCCCCTGGAGGACACCCTCCGTCAACTCCACAGCCCCGCTCAGCCGACCATTCACCCTCACCCTACAACTGGCCCGACTGTATAGAGATTGCATGATTCTCAGAAATTTACCACTGATGCCCATTGAAAACAGTTTCTCCCAGAGACGAGCGTGATCTACACTGTCAAACGCACGTTTGAAATCAACAAACACTGCGAACACAGTACGTTTTGGCAAGCGAAGGTGAATTCCAATCACTGAGTAGAGGGTGAATATATGATCCAAACAACTCCGCCCCGGCCTGAATCCAGCCTGATTCTCAGGAAGAGCGCCCAGATCGTTGACCCACGTCAACAGTCTACCGTTCAAGATGGTGGTCAGAATTTTCAGGCTTACGTTGACCAAGGCGAGGCCCCTGTAGTTTAATGGATCCAGGAGGTCACCCTTTTTGTGAAGGAGCGCAAATACGACTTCAGACCAATGAGAAGGAGTGATCTCCTGAGCAAGAATTCTGTTGAAAAGCGAGGTGAGGTACAATAACCAATTTTGGGGTAGATTTTTGTAGAAATCCGAGCCAATGCCATCCAAGCCGGCAGCCTTTCCAGAAGCAAGTTTACTGATACTGGCCTGTACCTCCCCCAAAGTAATGACCCTGTCAAGAATAGGGTGCCCCACGTCAATCAGGCTGATCTGGTCAGACGGTCGAGGGGGGAAAAGGCTCGAATAGAATTGCCACCATGAATCCAGGGGTATTGGGTTTACCTGAAAAGAGCGAACCTGGAAATATGAAATCGAAGCCCAAAAATCCCCGGAATTCTTGGTGTTACTGAGTCTGGAAATGATGGAAGCTTTAAATAGATTTTTCTTATACGTCAGCAGATTTTTATATTTCTTCTTGTGCCCGAGGAAATTCGACAGGAATGGTTCGGCAAACTTATTCTTACGGCATTCTTTCAAAATTTTTTGCAGAATTTTCTTAGCAGTACGACACTCACTATCGAACCACCTGTTGGCCGGCAGACTGCAGTGACGGAGGAAGGAGGAGTTGCGGAACATACCAAGGCTGGAGGAAACAGCAACTATCGTCGAAATGAAGTTTTCATACAACATATCAACACTAGGTTCAGGCGAGGGACCAATCAAACCCACTGAGCGATTAAAGGCCATGAGTGATTTAAAATCCTTGGCCAGAGGCTCAGACCATTTTAGAAGGCAGCTTGAGACACATGATAAGTCCCTAAAGTCCTGGGCGAAAAATTGGACAATCGCGGGGTATTTCGATTGTATGATTGTATATATATATTATATTTTAGTATATGTAAGTGAGAATACTTGTATAATAATAAATAATTGTCTAATAACTGTGTGTTAAATTATTGAGATTATTATTTTTCTATACCTAAAATGATCATCCCCCCCCTTTCCTTTGTTGAGATTAACAAAAGTTATATCTCCTACATTATTGTTTTTCAGATCTCCATAACCTAGAAAACACGACCAGACATCGCCTACGCAGTTGGAGTTGCATCTAGAAATTTGGAAAACCCATCTAACGTTGACGTCGTCCGGGTCAAGCGTATCTTTCGATATCTGAAAGGAACGATGAGCCTGGGAATAACATACAAGCCGAATTACAATAAAGGCATCCTGCAGTGCTTCAGCGATGCAGATCATGCTGGAGACCACGCCTCAGGGCGTTCGACTACCGGTGTCATTTGTCTTTATGCAGGGGGAGCTGTCACTTGGCTTAGCCAACTTCAAGCAACTGTCTCCATATCAACTACGGAAGCAGAAATAGTTGCAGCAAGCGAAGCAGGGAGAGAAATGGTGTGGCTCAAAAGATTTCTGACGGAATTGGTGGACATCAAGGCTATTCCAGAACTCCAAGTTGACAACGAAGCAGCTGTACGACTTGCTGAAAACCCCGAATTTCATAGAAGGACCAAACACATTCGCGTTCGCCACTTCTTCATCAGGGAACTCGTGAACAACGGAGAAGTGAAAGTTGTGAAAATCCCTACGGAGTTTCAGCTCGCCGACGCTTTAACAAAACCTTTAGCTAGGCCAAGAATGAAGGCCATTTTAGAAGAAATTGGTCTTAAAAGTGTTGACCGAAAAGCTGCTAATGTGGGAGAGTGTTGAGATTAACAAAAGTTATATCTCCTACATTATTGTTTTTCAGATCTCCTAGACCAAAATTATAGTAGTTAAACAACCAAATTAAGTTTGTTGTTGGTTGTAAAATAAAAAATCATTCGATTCTAAAACTCCGAACAGAGTGGTTGTTCTTATTCAAAAGTATTCAACAACTAATTCAAATATCCTTGACCTAAATCCTGACTTGAGGGCATAGCCCCTCCCAGCATTTTTGAGATTTTACGCCTATGAATAATACATTGTTGAATTCATATTTATTTATTTAGCTATCTGTCTAATTATACAGTGCTAATGTTGGTAGCACTGGTGTAACAATGATATATCTCTCTCTTTCATCTCTCCTCTCCATCCTCTCTATCCTGCACGTCATTTATGGCTAAAGTAAATATGTGAATTATATCAGTGATCATCGAGTTGAGTAATAGTATTTTTATTACGGTACCCAACATAACATGGTGTCAGAAGTGCGTTGGTTTCATCGGTTTTGTATTTAGTTTCGGTACTTTCGCATGACAGAAGATGCCAAACGGCAAAAACCGTGCACCGGCTCGTCGACCTCCTCGTGCAGTGAATCCGAAGAAACCCTTCAATCGCTATTTTCCGAGGGCATCATCGAAGACAGCACGTCCATAAAAACGGAGGTAAAAATGGCTAAAAACGTCCTACAACCAAATATCGGTCCTTTGGAAGTTGAATACAGTTCAACTAACCAGGCACACAACTGGTGAATGTGGTATAAAAATTTCAAATTATACCTCGTGGCGGCTGATTTGGATGGCGAAAAGGACAGGTGAAAAGTGGCCCTTCTACTTTCCCTAATCGGACCTCAGGGAATGGTCATATTCAACTCGTTCGACGTCGAGGAAGACTCCGTCACCTTTGTCGATTTGGTCAAAAGGTTTGAAAAACATTTCACTCCTAAAAAGAATGTAACCTACGAACGGCATAAGTTTTTCACCCGTCGGCAGAAAGGGGATAAAACGATCGACGACTACGTGACTGAACTGAAAAATTTGAGTCTATCGTGTGAATTCGGCTCTTTGCGTGACGAACTCGTCAGAGATTTGTTAATTGTCGGCCTCAATAAATCGTCCAGCAATTTGAAGGAACGTCTATTGCAAGAATCGATCCTCAAACTCGAAAAAGCCGTCACGAATTGACTCATAGTAGGGTGATGGATATGCAAAACCCGAACGACTCACCAATTTAATGCAACACAATCGTATTCTGCACGGGGTCGTGCCGAGTTCGCATCAAATCATTCGCATGATCGAGGACGCTCGTTATCAAGATCAAGTCAGTATAGCGGTGGACATTTGGCCAGTTCACGTCCGAATTCCAATGGTTACAGAAATCGCAGTAAATCTCGGTCCGAGTGCAATAAAAATGCGGTCAAATACATCGTTCCCGATGTCCGGCAGAAGGCAGGAGGTGTAGCAAATGCCTCAAATTCGACCAGTACGCGAAAATGTGCAAAAATCGTCAATCAGTTTGTGTAGTTCGGATGTCAACGTTAAGTGATCAATCGTCAGACTTTGACAATGGAAACGACGACTACGCAGAGTACTTCGTGTGCAAAATTTTGAGCACAGATTCTAACGTGGACGCGTGGACTGTCGATCTCATTACAAAAGGTCAGAGATTTAAGTGCTATTTAGATACAGGGGCTCAATTAAATTGTATGTCTCTAGAACAATTTTCGTCACTTGGTTTGAAACGTAATTTAGTAAAACCGTCGAGAGTCAAAATCACGTCATTTTGTGGGTCAGAAGTACCTAATTTAGGTGTATGTGATTTGAAATGTCAATTGAATGGATCTTCAGTTACGATAACGTTTAATAATTATCGGCTCTACATGTCCTACGGTTTTGGGATTAAGATCGTGTCACGACCTAGGCTTGGTTAAGAAAATTAATTCAATCATTCGTAACGGCAATTACGATCAATTATTGACTGAATTTTGTGATGGCTTGGTAAATTTAAGCCGCCACAAAACGAAATGGGGGAAAATAAATAATAAAAAGATGATAAAATGATAATTTATATTTGAGAAATTAAAATCCCCATTTCTGGGCGAAAGAAATGAGAAAAGGAGAAAAGAAAAAATTATATAAAAAGGAAAAATCTTGGAGAGGGAAATCGGTCGGCGAAAACGGCGGACGACGGGTCAAGAACGGAAAACGACGGGCGACGAGGAGGCGACTTGACATAGCCAGGTCTCAGGGCGGACTGTCGAGCGATTGGGCTGACGACCCAACGTCCGTTGTTGGGTGTCGTTATGGCCTTTTGATCTAGCCTAGCCCGTCGAGTTGAACTAGTTTTGTGACTAGGATGGCATGATAGGGATGGTGTGACCTCGTCACATTTTAGATCGGTTTTCGAAGGCTTAGCCTGTTTATCACGTCCGTGCAAATTGGTGTTGAAAACGAATGCAGTTCCGATTATAGATCCACCAAGGAAGCTACCATTCAAGCTTCACGACGAAGTCAGACAGGAATTAGATCGCATGGAGTCCGAGGGTGTCATAGAAAAGGTAAGGGAGCCTTCAGAATGGGTTAGTTCGATAGTAGTCACAGAGCGAAGGTCGGGGGCATAGAGAATTTGTTTAGATCCTCGTAATCTAAACAACGCTCTCATGCGTTCACATTACCCGTTACCTACCTTATCTGAATTACGATCCGAGTTGTCGGGATCTGAAATTTTTTCTACTCTCGATGCCAATTCCGGTTTTTGGATTATTCCTGTCGATAAGGAAAGTTCGAAATTGCTTACTTTTAACACTCCTTTTGGGAGATGGAAAGTTAAGCGTCTTCCGTTCGGAATTTCTCCCGCTCCTGAATTATTTCCCCGAGTAATGGTTGAATCATTTGGAGATATTCCCGGTGTTAAAATATTTTTGGACGATCTGTTAATTCATGCTCCTAATAAAAGTAAACATGATGCGACATTAAGAGAGGTACTTAACAGGGCTGTTAAATTAAATGTAAAATTTAATCGATCAAAATGTGTTTTCGGCGCTCCCGAGGTGAAGTACATGGGTCATATTTTTTCTAAAAATGGCTTGAAACCTGATGAGTCTAAAATACTCGCTATTCGCGAAATGCCAATACCGTGTGACAAAAAGGCTCTTCAAAGATTCTTAGGAATGATTTAGGCAGTTTTATTCCTAATTTGGCTGAGGAAACAGCTCCTCTACGTGACTTGAAACGTGGAACACGATTCGTCTTGGCAATGGTATCCCGATCATGAGAACGCATTTAACAGGCTAAAGGATTTGATAACAACGGCTCCTGTCTTAGCACATTTCGATTCGAAATTAAAATCGGTCGTAACAGTTGACGCTTCACAAAAGGCTGTCGGCGCAGCTTTGTTACAAAATGGTAGGCCAGTAGCGTATGCGTCGAAAACTTTAACGGCTACGCAACAAGGGTATGCGCAGATAGAAAAGGAGATGTATGCATTAGTATTTGGGTGCACAAAATTTCGGCAATATATTTATGGTCAAAAAACTATTATTGAAACGGATCATTCTCCGTTAGTTACTATTTGTAAAAAATCATTGGCTGATGTACCGGCACGTCTTCAACGTATGCTTTTACAATTACAAAGCTACGATTTAGAGGTAGTTTACAAACCAGGTAAACACATGTATGAATCGGATACATTGTCTCGTGCAGCATTACCGGACATTGATGATTTTCTTGATAATGATATTACTGTGCACGTCAATACGGTAAAATCTTCGTTCTCTATTCGGGCAGAAACTTTGAATAAGATGCGAGAGGCTACGAAATTTGATCAAGATTTACAAATTTTGAAAAATTATTGTGTAACTGGCTGGCCAAATTCTAAAACACAAATGCCGCCAGGTGTTAGGCATTACTGGGGATTTCAAGAAGATATCAATGTTATTGATGGTTTAATTTGTTGAAATTTCAGCGTAATTGTACCTACCAGCTTGAAAAAAGAAATGTTGAAAATTATCCACTCAGGTCATATGGGTTTGGATAGGACTTTGAGTATGGTTCGAGAAATTCTGTATTGGCCTGGCATTTCGGCCGACATCAAACAGGAAATCGAAAAATGTCTCACTTGTCCTTCTTGGTTGAGTCGTCGCATCTCTCATCGTACTGGGTTGGTGAGGGGGAGAAGAACCAGGGGAGAAGAGGGGAAGAGGGGTGAGGGGAAGAAGAGGGGAAGAAAGTGCTCGGCCAGTTAATAAAAAATCGGGGGCTGTGGTAACCTATGGTTCCACATCGCCCTGAGGATGCCCGAAGGGGCGAAAGTGCTCGGCCAGTGTCTCACTTGTGTTCAGCATAAACCAAAAAATAGTAAAGAACCTCTGATTCCGCATAATTCCAGATATTCCGTGGCAAAAGTTAGCAGCTGATTTTTTGGATTTTGACGGAAAAAGTATTTTGTTTTGGTAGACTATTATTCAAAATTTATCGAAATTGCACAAATTGCAAGTAATAAGGCCACTACTGTCATTTCTGTTCTGAAGTCAAAATTTTCAAGTTTTGGAATACCATCTGAATTTGTGTTTAAAAATTTCATGATGTCTTGGGACATTAAACACGTCACAAGCAGTCCATTTCATCCACGTTCAAATGGTATGGCGGAAAGTGCAGTAAAAATCGTGAAAAATATTTTGAGCAAATGTAAGCAGTCGGGAGATGACCCGTTTCTGGATTTTTTACATTATCGCAACACACCGAAAGGTGATATGCCGTCTCCTGCACAGCTGCTCATGTCGCGTCGATTGTCGTGCACGTTGCCTATCTGCAAAGAACTGTTGAAACCTAAGATAGTAAATTTAAGGGAACACAAACAGAACTTGGAAAAACACCAAGCCAAGTACAAAACGTACTTGATAAAACTGCTCATTCCATGTCACAACTTAAAATAGGCGAGCAAGTTCATTTCAAGCATATTCCGAATAGTCATTGGGTTCCTGGCGTTATTGTAAAAGTATTAAATCAAAGGTCATAAATATATTGTTAGAAGTCCGGAAGGAGGAGAATATCGTAGGAACCGGCTTCATTTGTTGAGTTCGCCTAGCTCGATTATCAAAGGAAAAAGGGAAGATAAATATAGGCAAAAATCACACCTGCAATTTCCAGTAGAAGCCTATAGGTAAAAAAAAATGATTCTTTCACTGAGAAGCCTTTATCTTCTCCGGAGTTAGAATAATGGGAATAATGAGGAAACGTCCTGTGTGACAAAAAGTGGTAGAGTGGTAAACCCACTCAGCGTTTTACGTTTTCAGATTTTGAATAATTTGAAAGAAATTATGAAATGTGCAATAACTATTATTTGAATGTGTACCAACTTTAATATGAATATTTTGTGTAATAATTTAAGGCACTTTGAAAAATTTAATAGCACTTTAAAAAAAAGCGTGTTGTAGTAATAATACATTGTTGAATTAATATTTATTTATTTAGCTATCTGTCTAATTATATAGTGCTAATGTTGGTAGCACTGGTGTACCAATGATATACCGGGTGTCCACGAGTTAATGGTTCAACCTCCGTATCTTCGTTATTTTCCAAGATAAAAATTTGATTTTTTTTTTTAATCAACTCGTTTTTTGGAGAGGATTTCGAATATCATCACGTTGCGCATTGCGCAATTGCGCAACCATGCGCAACCTACACCAACTTCGTTATTTCAAATAAGAACCCCCATTTTCTATTGCAGATTCGGATTCAACGCCAAATTTCATGAATTTTAGACTCCTCAATTGATTTTTTTGCTTGCGCGCAACCCGCCTAGTGAGCGCGCAAAGTTGAGCAACCACAGGGTTGCGCCAAAATTGAGATGATGGTAGACCCTAAGTATGGCACATGATTTTGCACTGTTTTTCAACGCTGAATCTCGTGGTGGGGTTCAATTTTCAATTTAAGTCGATTTTACTGGAACTACTGCCAAAAACACCTGAAGTCATTTTACGAGAAATTCACTTTTTTACACAACTCTGCTTATTTAATGATTATTTATTCATTTAACCATATTTATTTTTTATTTCCTGTTATTTTATCTCATTTCCAGCTTTTGAATCTATCTCCATCAAGTACCTTTTGTGAGAAAAGCTGATTTTTCTCGTTAAATTACCAATTGGGCTTTGTATGACTTGGGGTCTACCATCATCTCAATTTTGGCGCAACCCTGTGGTTGCGCAACTTTGCGCGCTCACTAGGCGGGTTGCGCGCAAGCAAAAAAATCGATTGAGGAGTCTAAAATTCATGAAATTTTGCGTAGAATCCGAATCTGCAATAGAAAAAAAATCAAATTTTTATCTTGGAAAATAACGAAGATACGGAGGTTGAACCATTAACTCGTGGACACCCGATATATAATATATAAGGACGGGAGTGCGCCATATTTCTCTCTCTCATCAATCCTGCTCGTCATTTATGGCTACAGTAATATGTAAATTATATCAGTAATCATCGAGTTGAGTAATAGTATTTTTATTACGGCACCTAACATAACACCAACGAGTATAAAACGATTTTTATAGCTCCAAGAACTCTCGAGCTATTCCCTAATGTCAAATTTCTCAAAATGTCCCAAATTTGGCACAAAAGCAGCGATAACTTGAGAATAAATCAAGCTATCGACCCCGCGATGGTCTCATTCGATTCAGAGTGCAAAAATTTATAAAATTTGATACTAAATACACATTTTTCTGAAAAACCCTGGAATATATGAATTTTTCTCCCCCTCAAAATCCCCAAAAATACCCTTCAAATATAGCTAGCAATGCGGTTCAAGGATTGGGCCGTCGTAGGACCGAGATTGATTTTTGGTGAACATTTCAAGAATTTAGCCATTATAGTTTGGCCGGAAAAGTTTTGACGGCGTACGGCGAACAGACAGAATTTTTTTAATTGGATATTCGGATTCTACATGCCTTGAAACGTAAAATATGACATTTTGAGGGGGGTTAGAATTTTTTTTTCTTGGGCGATCACAATGGTTTATTATTGAATGATAAACCAAAAAATGAAATATCGGACTCACCAGCGGCTTCCGAGGCCATCCTTTGTAACCTCTCTACGAATAAAACGTGGTCTCTCCCCGAACCGTAATATGCATCCAGCGCGGTGGCTATTTCCATACCCACATGGAACAGAACTTTTGCAGCCAATCGACATGCTTTGAAAAATAACCTCGCGTAAAAGAAGTACGACTTGACTGGGACGATATTTATGGAGAAAATCAGCAAACTCGCGCATAATATAGGTCCTATTACACCCATGGTTTACAATAAAGCTTGAAAGTGAGCAAGTCAAAGAGTGAAGTGTAATTGAATATGAACCAATCGAACTTTTATAAGTGCGGTGAGATGGTCGTAAAAATGAAAAGCGGCCTCCGACTTTGTAAAATTCCATTTCATATCAATGCGTTACCTTATCGGATTTTACTGCTTCACAACTCAACGTATCAATAATTACTACCGTTCGGCGGAAAGCTGATCTGGGCCGAGTAAGATATAAAAGCATTTATTGAGCGAAGCAAAACCGCGTGATGTGTCCCGAACTGATATAAGCAATTATATAGGTTCGTGTGAAACGTGCATAGAAAACCGCCCAATAAACGGGAAGGAGCCAATGTTATCGTCGGAGATCCCTTTACGACCTTGGGCAAAAGTTGGTATTGATATATTAGAATTCAAGGGCAAGTCATACTTGGTGGCCATTGATTATTATTCAAAATGGATTGAATTCGATGTCATTAAAGGGAAGGGTGCTAAGGACGTAATTCGATGGTGTCAAAAGCTATTCGCGAGCTACGGATATCCTAATACAATAATTTCTGACAATAACCCGTTCAACAGCTCACAGTTCAAATCGTATCTATCCACTCATGACATAGAACTGATTACAAGCAGCCCTCATTATAGCCAGGGACATGCTTTAGCTGAATCGGGAGTCAAAATCGTTAAGAACATCCTAAAACCAGAGGTGTGCATAGATCACACAGTACTTCCATGTTTGAGTCGGTAAATAGTATAACCAATTATAAAATCGAGAAAATCGTACGAAGGCCCAAACGTTAATTTGCAACAACTGTTATTGAAAAACGAGCCAGGAGACCCAAAAATAGCGGAAGTATGGTACACGGCGACTTTAATGATAAAAATCTACCGTCATTCACCCGCCATAGATAACATTTCACGTCCTTTCAAACGTTCAACTATATTGACTTTTGGCTAATATGAATATTTCTGATCGAAAAAACTACTGGATAGCATGGATGTACGGCGTGTGACCGTAGTGGTAAAGATCAGGCGTCATTCACTAGCCATTACAAATATTTAATACCTACAGCGTCAAATATATTGGTTTTTGCACCCTGTAGAAAGCTCAACAGCGATAAACGGCGTAGGGCGGAAGTACGGTATGAGACCAAAACAAAACAAAACATGGTCGTTGTTGGTCATGTTTAAAGCAAAGATACCCGAAAGTTGCAAAAGCGCTAAGTGAAATAACTGAAATTGCGTTTAACGAGGAAGTACTGCAGGTGACCCCGATAATAAAAATCAAGCAACATTCAACTGTCATAAAGAAAAATTTAAAGTCTAAAGTGTATTCACTCTTGTGGTCTATAAAAATCTCTAATGCAAAAAAAACGGCATAAGGCGGAAGTACTGTGTGTTATCCAAACTATACAAAACAAGTTCTGTGAACGTGGTCAGAGTTGGTCAAATATATAGCAAAGAGCCCCAAAAAGTACAGTAACTGAAAATGCGTTTTGCGAGGAAGTACTGCATGTGATACCAATACCTAATAAAAATCAAGCGATTTTCAGTTGTCATATAGAAAAATTCAAAGTCTAAAGTATATTCACTCTTGTGGTCTATAAAAATCTCAAAAGCTTAAAAACGGCGTACGGCGGAAGTACTGTGTGTTACCCAAACCACACAAAACAAGTTTTGTGAACGAGGTCACAGTTGGTCATATTTATAGCAAAGAGACCCTAAAAGTACAATAACACTTAATAAAATAACTGAAAATTCGTTTTACGAAGAGGTACTGCAGGTGACCCCAATAATAAAAATCTAGCAATATTCAGCTGTCATATAGAAAATTTAAAGTCTAATGTATCAGTTGTCAACGGTCAGTGGCCGAGGAAAGACGTGCGTTTACCGTCCGATTTTCTGTCTCTTTCGTAGCATATTTACATCTCAGTCACTCTTGCTGCTCGCCTCGCGATATCTCAGGCCTTATCGATCCTACTTCGGCGGATAGCTGATAATTTTACGTGGATCCGTCCATGTCTTGTTGTTTCGTGAGTTCTCTCTTTATCTTTGCATTATCCTGCTCTATTGTCTCTGAGTGGTGAGCTTGGCTTTGAGTGACCTTGACACGTTGCTCGACGTTCTGGAGCTGACCTACTGACTTTGTTGTCGGTGGATCTTCTTGTCTTCTATATATAGTACTGCCTCTGCTCGATCATGTCATCGTGCGCGATCTGCTTGGACCCCACATCTCCTAAAAACGCTATCTCGTGCTCTAACTGCTCGAATGCTTTTCACCCAGGCTGTACTCGTATTGGTACACTTGCAAACTACAAAAAGCTAAGCACAGAAGCTCGAAGAAAGTGGAAATGTGGCAGCTGCAAAAAAAGCATTCATACAACAGCTCGTTCTACCATAAATGCTGTCAGTTTGAACAATAGCATCGCAAGTGCCGAATCTGAGGACGATATTAACGAAAAAGAGGAGTGCATTCCCTCTTCTAAGCAGCTGAATAATAATATTCTAGCATTATCAGCTCAAATGCGTTTGAGTCGCACGTCAATGATCGAATTTGAGAAAAGCTTGAACTTCGTGAGTGCTAAGTTTGAGGAGACGACATCTAAACTTAACTCTTTAAACGAAACAATTGATAGCCTCAAAAAGGATAATGATGAGCTCCAAAGAGAAAATCAGTTCTTGAAAGGAGAAGTATGGAACTTGAAGCGCTCTGTCAATGAGCTCCAACAAGACCGGTTCAAGAGTAGCATTGAAATCGCTGGTATTCCCAAGGTTCGCAATGAGGATTTGATCTCAATTTTGACTGAAATCGGTAGTAAACTGGACGTACCAGTGCAGCATCAAGACATCAGTTCCGCCTATCGCATACCGTCCGCACGCCACGATCCGGGCCGCCGCATTGCTGTGAACTTTGTTGACATTAATACGAAAGTGAAGTGGATTGAAGCGATCAGGAGACAGAAAACCCTCACTGCTAAGGATGTTCATAGCTCATTTCATGACGTCTCCTCGCGGATTTACATCAATGATCAGCTCACATCGGAAAACCGCCGACTCTTCTGGCTGTCTCGCCGTTCCGCTGCTGAATATAAATTCAAGTTCTGTTGGACTTCTGGAGGAAGAATTCTTCTGAAAAGGGATGAGGAATCAACAACAATCCGTATAAGAGACGAGTCAGACATATGGAAACTCGACGGCGGCAGGACTCTCATGGATAAGTTGAACAGCCATTTACCTCATAATAATCAAGCAGGTTGAGTGTGGAACTTCTCTATCGAGAACTTTAACAAATATTAGATATGGCTAGGTCTTCCTTAACTAATTTAATAGATTTCGAGTCTGAAATAGGAAATACTAATGATATTTGTTATGAGTCGATAAATCTTTATACACACACATTAAAAAATAAATACAATTTTTCAGTGCTCCACCTAAATATTAGAAGTTACAGAAAAAACTTTTCCGAATTTTTATCTTGGGCTGCGGATGAAATATATAATTTTGATGTGTTGATCTTTACTGAGGCTCTTTTGGATTCTTGCTTGATTCTGGAAAATATTCACGGGTATGATGTTGTAAGGTCAGAGGATCACATTAACCGGAACGACGGAATCGTGGTGTATATAAAGTCGGAATACAACTTTACATCTCAATCTATAAAATTTCATCTCGCGACTGGCATCAGTGTAAGAGTAGTTAAGAATAAAGAAAAATTTGATGTCCTAGCTATATATCGAAATGGGTCGGGAGATGTGAATCAGTTTACTGAGGACATGATGGATTTCCTAAACTCTGAGAATGATGATGCAAATTATTTTGTGTGCGGCGATCTGAATATCGACACTTTGAACTGTGCAAATGCAGGTGTCCTAAATTATTACTCTTCTCTAGGCGAAATTGGTTTTTATTCGCTGATCAATAACCCTACTAGGATGCAAGGAAATTCGGCAACGTGTATTGATCATATTTTCTATAGGGGTCGCTCTGCCCTGCTTCAATCAGGCGTTATAAAATGCTATATCACCGATCACTATGCTGTTGGGGCCTCCGTGGAGTGTGACTCGGCGGGTAAAGTGGGGGATGGAAATGCAAGGAAAAAAAGATATAGAGTAGATTATGACAAAGTGAACAAAATGATTGAGAAACACGAATGGCAAGAGGTTCTCAAGTCAACTGATGTTAACGAAGCAGTGATCAGTTTGATCAACGGAATAAAATTGTGCATAGATTCATGCTCTGAGAAGGCTAGTATTTCCCATGCCAAGACGAGGCTCACTCCTTGGATGACCGGCGGTATTTTGAGGTCCATTCGAATCAGGGACAAATTAAGCAAACGCCTAAAGAGGCAACCCTTTGATAAGAATCTGAAAGATCGGGTCAAGTTCTACCGCTCAAGGATAAGGAAATTGATCGAAGACTCTAAATCGCAGTTCTACTCGAATAAGTTTAAATCCGCCGAAGGTTCGGCAAGAAAATGCTGGAACATAATAAATAACGATTTCTTGGGAAAGAACAAAAAATCCAACGCAGTAGACAAGTTGGTGTCTGATACCTGTATTAACTCAGATTTGGATAGTGTTTCGTGTAAAATCAGAGTTGCTAATAGCTTTAACTCGTTTTTTAGTGATGTCGGTAAAAACTTAATAAAAAATATTCCGTTTAAACTAAGCAATATATACCAACCAAGTATGAAACGGCAACCTCAGAGCCAGATGCCGTTCAGGTTTAAGGAAATATCAGTCGGTGACTTGGAAAAGGTACTAATGAGCATGAATGGGAATTCAGCTCCAGGTACAGATGGAATTTCATTAAAGCTAATTAAAACTAATTTCGATAAGTTAAAAGATAGTCTAGTCCACATAATAAATTTAAGCTTAAAAAACGGTGTGTTCCCGGATATTTTTAAAGTAGGTAGAGTAATCCCTATCCACAAAACAGGTGATATCTCTGAATTGAATAATTATCGCCCTATCTCACTTCTTAGCGCCGTTTCCAAATTAATTGAGAGGTGGGTTAAACAACTATTGAACGACCACCTTGAAACACACAATCTATTGACAAAAAGGCAGTTTGGGTTTAGACGGGGGTTGGGAGTCGACGAAGCCCTCTTTGAGATAACCAAAGATATTCACTCGCTCCTAGACCGGAAGAAAAAAGGGTTATTAATCACCCTAGACCTATCAAAGGCATTTGATTCAATTGATAGGGACCTACTCATCAAAAAGTTACCACTCTATGGATTCGGAGGAACCGAACTAACATGGTCAATTAGCTATTTCCTTAATCGGAAACAGATTGTCACAATTGATGGAGCTGACAGTGGTGAGAGATCAATAGACTACGGCGTGATTCAAGGTGGGATATTTATAAATGATATCGGTAACTTGAACCTCATGGGCACACCATATATATTTGCTGATGATACGGCGGTGCTTTGCGAGGGAGACTCATGGGATAAAGTCTTTGAGTGCGCGAACCATGACACAAATGTGATTTTTCATTGGCTATGCGAGAACACTCTCAGTCTCAACGTCAGCAAAACCAAATATGCAGTTTTTTCGAGATCACCTTCTAAAAGAAATCTGGAGGCTCATTGCATCAAAATTCATACTTGTGACCTCTCTTATGTGAATAGTATCTGTGGTTGTCCGAAAATAGATCGTGAGGGTAAGATTAAATATTTAGGTGTTGTTATAGACGAGGACTTGTCGTGGAGTTCTCACGTAAACACCCTAATAGTAAAAATGAGAAAATTCCTACATGTATTTTATAAGCTAAGGAATTGTTTGGACCATCAGACCCTTATTACTGTGTACAAAGGCCTGGTTCAAAGTGCCTTAAGTTTTGGGATTCTGGTATGGGGGAATGCTCTGCCCACAATTTTAACGCCATTGTTTACACTACAGAAATCAATCTTGAAAATTATGACTAGAAAAAACCGTAGATTCTCCACCCATTCGCTATTTCAGATAGTCCCAGTTTTTAATCTACACCAGTTACACATAAAAACTGCCCTTCTTTTCTATCATAAACACCCAAATCTTTTTCAGTATTCGCATCAAACCCCGTACCAGATTCGCCCTACAACTCACGCTGTAATACCCGCACCACTAACCCGCCTATGGTCAACCTCCCGCCACGTATTTTACTATAATATACCCCTTTTACTGCGGAACGTTCCAGCTGAACTAAGACTGACATCCAACTTCTCAAGGAATTCCTTTAAAAAAAAAGTGTTTACATGGCTGGTCGAAATGAATGGCCAAAGGTGCCGCGATCTCTTGTGTAGTGCGTACGTATAGCTTTAAACATTCCTGAATCTAGTCATTCGTGTCAGCAAACTGTTTCTTCCCGGTATTTAATTTTACAGATTTTTGTTTCTAGTTTTAAAATTGTTAGAAATAAGGTTTTTTTTTCTTGTCTATAATAATGTTAATTTTCAAGTAATACAACTCCCCCACCCCGCTCGGATTTCGATCCTGGTGGTGGGGTAATTTCCGTTCCACGAATGTTGTGCTCGCTGTACTGCTGTGTGTCATCAAGGAAATATATTTATATTCATTCATTCATTCATTCATTCATTCATTCATTCATGTTCACTTTTGCGGTCTATTAAGATCTAAAAGTTAGAAAATGGCATATTGCGGAAGTACTGTGTGTTATCCAAACTATGCAAAACAATTTTTTTGAACAAGGTCAAAGTTGGTCACATATAAAGCAAAGAGACCCAAAAAATACAATTAAAATAACTGAAAATGCGTTTTACGAGGAGGTACTGCATGTGACCCCAATAATAAAAATCAAGCGATATCCAACTGTCATATAGAAAAATTTTAAGTTTCCAGCGTTCAAATACATATATATTTGTTTGTGGTCTATAAAAATCAAAATGTAGCAAATGTGCAAATAACGCGGAAGTACTGCATGTGACCCATTTGATAAAAATCAGGCATCATTCAATCGCCGACCCCATCATTTTAAGACCTTGAACGTTCAAATACATAGAGTTTTGCGGCCTGTAAAAATCAAAATACAAAACATGCACTAGTGAAATCGTGAAAAACGCTCATAACGTGGAGGCATTGTATGTGACCCACTATACAAAAAATCTAGTGTTTTCTGCTTGCCATAACCGACATTTCAAGCCCTCAAACGTAGAAAAATATTGACTCTCATAGCCTGTAAAAATCGAAACAGAAAAAACTTTGAAAGCTTATATCTCGGAAGTACTGTGTGTAATTCAAAATCCGGAAAAACCTAATTTTGCACAATCACTGGGAAAACATTCCCTTAAAACTTCATAGGGTTTTATCAATTTTTCAGGGAGATATGGCGATTTATGTCAGTTTGTGACCACAGACAGACGGATAGACGGACAGACGGACAGACGGACACACAGACACACAGACACTTGTTCAGAAAGTGTTTCTGAGTATACTACTATGAAAATTTCTTCCATCAGGACCTCGGTTCCGAATTCGACTTTTCAGACGATATCAATACTTCCATTTACTACGTAAACATGGAAGTAAAAATGCGAAAGAACCAATCAAAATCCGTACATTCTCCTAATGCACTATAGAAACGCAGTCGTTTCGAGTTCAGGAATGCCTCCGTCGAAACTAATGTTGGGTAGATGGATAAGGGACGACCTTACCGTGTTTGAAAAGGATTTGGAAATTCAAAATCCAGACAAACATAGAGTAAAAAAAAAAAAAAAAAAAATATTAAAAAAACTCAAAAGAAGCAGGAAATATATTATGATCGTCATGCCAAAGTCCTGTCCAAATTGAACCCCAATGATCATGATTGTAATGTATCGTCATCTAGAGAAATGGAAAAAAGGCACTGTTGTGGTGAATGCCCACACGCCTAGGTCTTGGTGGACTCAGGGTGAGACTGGAACACAATTTCGTCGGAATCGCCGTGATATAACCAGAGTTAAAACCAATGAGTTTCCGACGGATAGTCCAACTCACAATGCGATAGGGATTGGATGCAATCTGCGAGACCGCAGCACTATTCAACAAGCTAGAAGATGTGCTTGTTAAACAAACAAATAGTTCGTTTTTGGGTAGTCGCTCCATACCTTTTGGTTTTGAAGTTTGCGGGGGAGAAAAACTGGGCAACTCGTTCTCCATTTTCTTTATTGCCCGCCGAGCACTTTCGCCCCTTCGGGCATCATCAGGGCTTTGTAGCACCATTGGTAGCTACGGCCGTAGCTAAGAAGAAGAAGAAGAAGAAGAAGAAGATGATGATGATGAAGAAGAAGAAGAAGAAGAAGAAGAAGAAGAAGTCGCCAGCACCAAGCTGCTTTGCCCAGACAAGGGAGCTCTCAAAAGCACTCCAAACGTCAAGAGAGGTGGAGTCGTCCTGATTCCCAACTTTCAGGAATCTGGGAAAGGTCGAGGAAATCCATCCCGGCTCAGACGGCGTCGTAAGGCAAGTCAATACATATAAGATAAAACCAGTCAACATAAATCTCAGTGAACGGCCTTCAGTTCGTCTGCGCTCTCGCCAATCGCGAATTTATTTAGTGCGCGAACACCGTCAACACACGCGTCATCACTTCCGTCGGCCGTCGCGTCCTAGAGCCGCCTGTACCTCAACTTGGTATACCATCAACGACGAAAGTAACACCATGCGAGGAAGTTCAACTTCAAATTCAGGAATTAGAAAATTGTAACTTAAGGGGTATAGAAGAAAACTACCAAAATCATGAAGAAAGCTGTGAAACTGTACAGAGTGATCAAACAAAAATTGAATTGGTACGTGACCGAGGACGACCAAAACTTGTGAAAACGAGCACGGGACCAGGTAGAAGAAAAAGATTCTTCAACATGATTCCAAAAACCATCGTGAGTAATCAACACTCTGAATCTAAAAGAAATGAAAACAGTGAGTCGGCGGAAACTTCTGAAAATCTTCACAATGATGGAAACGAAAAAGGAGTAGAAATACATTCTAAACATACTGAAGGGGAAATAGAATTGACTAATCCCGAAGTATACGAGATAGCAAATGGAGCTGAGGTAAATCCAACAGAGGCTCTAACTGGACCTGACTTGGATGATTGGTATGCAGCTATTCGAAAAGAATTTATCTCTCTTTTGAAAAATGAGACGTGGATTCTTGATAACAAGCCATCGAATCATTGTGCGGTAGGATGTAGATTAATTTTGTGCAACAAATTCAAGGCGTCTGGAGAAATTGACCGTCGAAAAGCAAGATTGGTTGCACGTGGGTACACTCAAAGACCAGGCATCGACTATAATGAGACGTACTCGCCTGTTGTACGGTTAAGTTCTATCCGCACAATCATGGCACTGGCTGTTAGAGAAAATATGGAGGTAATCCAGATGGATGTCGAGACGGCCTATCTAAATGGGAATCTTGACGAAGAGATCTACATGGAAGCTCCACAACACTTCGAAAAAATCCTCATGGACATCATCGAAAATGAAGAAGGAATAATTCAGGAACAAGCGTGGAAGATGCTAAGAGATTGGAAAGATGGAAAACGGTACTGCAAACTTCAAAGGTCACTCTACGGACTCAATCAGGAAGACAATCGTACTTGAAGTTAGACGAGTGGCTCAAGACACAAGGAATGGTACCTTTACATTCGGATCCATGCGTGTACACACAAGGTAAAGGAGAGAATGCTCTCATACTGTCTGTATACTTTGAAGACATAATATTAGCGTCGAAAAACCACGATAATTTACAACATTTCAAAAGTAAGATGATGGAAAAGTTCAGAATGAAAGATTTAGGAAAAATTCATTATTGTTTGGGACTAGAATTCGAATATGACCAAGAACAAGGAAAACTAAAAATTTCTCAAAGGAAATACATATTTAGCAATGATGTGTTGAGCTAATTAATAACTTCAAATGAAATTGGTTGTATTTAAAATTGACTCCAATTGATTTAAAAAGATTGAAAAGTTATAGTCAGAAAAATGTGAACACATCTCGAAATGAATCGGCGGCCTAGAGAAGAATGTTCTCGAACAAAAGATCTGGATTTTTCCGATTGAACATCTGAGCCGTTGCTATGGCGCGCGTCGTTGCCGGCGATCTTTTAATAATGCAGTGGAGGGACCGCCACATCACTCCCCCTCCAGTGCTAACGTAGGAGTTCTGCGACGTATCTGTCCGGGAATCTAACCCGACGTCTAGAACGAGTAGTCGAAGACGAAGGTGAATCTTGACGTAATTTGGGCAAGTCCGTGGTGGTGTCTTGAAGGTCTGCGCAGGGTTCCGATTTTCGAGAAGTCTCGGGGAGATCGATGGTTAGCAGGAAAGCTGGTTTCAGCCGATCAATTGAAACAGAATTTTCGCCTCTTGGAGTCGCGATGGAGAAAAATTTCTCTGATCGGGAGATAACGCGAAACGGACCGTCATACACAGGCTGTAGTGGTTTCCTAACCGCATCGTGTCGCACGAAAACATGCGAACAAGACGACAAATCCGGATGAACGTAGGGTGATCGCGACGAATGATGCCTGAATTCGACTGGTCGAAGTTTGGAAATATGAGTATGGAGTGTGTAGAGCAGATCAGGAACGCTGGAATCCAAGGGAACATCAATGAAGAAATCGGCTGGAAGCCGAAGAGGTTCTCCATAGACAAGTTCTGCGGGTGATACGCCGTAGTCCGGAATTAAGTACGAACGAAGTCCAAGCATGACTAAAGGCAATTTGGCTACCCAATCGTCTGAAAGCTGAGCCTTGAGGGCTGATTTGAGACAACGATGCCAACGCTCTATTGCTCCGTTCGAGGCTGGATGATACGCAGTGGTCTTTACGTGATCGACACCTAATAACTTCGTCAAGGTCGAAAACAATTGACAGTCGAACTGCTTGCCCCTGTCAGTGGTGATAAGCTGGGGAATGCCAAAACGAGCTACCCAGGAATGGAGAAAAGAATTCGCGACCGTTTCTGCAGAAATATCAGCTATAGGAATGGCTTCAGGCCAGCGGGTATATCTGTCGATGATAGTCAAAAGGTATTTGAAACCTTGCGACGAAGGAAGTGGACCGACGATGTCTACATTCAAGTGAGAAAATCGCTGATTACCAGGAGAATACGTCTGCACAGGGCTTGAAGTGTGACGCCAAACCTTTGATCGCTGACATTCAACGCATGTTTTAGACCACAAAGCGACATCGCGTTTTAATGATGGCCAACAAAACCGGCGATCTTTTAATAATGCAGTGGAGGGACCGCCACACATACAAGAAATCCTGAAGAAGTACAAAATGGAAAATTGTAATCCATCATCAACACCTTTAGACATGAACGTCAAACTTGAAGCAGGAGAAATCATCACAAAAGAAGAGAAAATGCCGTATCGAAATTTGATCGGTTCGTTGATGTATGTAGCAGTAGGGTCAAGAATCGACATAAACTACGGTGTCAACTATCTTAGCCAGTTCAATAATTGTTACAATCAAGATCACTGGAAAGCGGCTAAGAGAATATTGCGTTATCTGAAGGGAACTTTAGATCACAAATTGACGTATTCACGGATCGACGACCCACTAACATGTTTCGCGGACGCAGATTGGGGCAACTGCAGGATAGATCGACACTCCTTCAGTGGATACCTTTTCAAGTTCTCAGGCGCCGCAATTACGTGGAATTCGAAAAAACAGGGACTGTCGCACTGTCAAGTGTAGAGGCAGAATTCGTGAGCCTATCGGAAAGCGTTAAGGAGGCTATTTTCCTGAAACGATTTTTTGAAGAGATAGGATATCCCATCACACTGCCTATCGTCGTGAACAACGACAGTCAGGGGGCACAAGAATCTATTCGAAATCCAATCTACAGGTCAAAAACAAAACACGTCGACATCAGAAACAACTTCATCAAACAGAATCAAGACGAAAAATTGATTGACATAAAATATTTATAAAATATTTAAATATTTATTTATCAACGGACGAACTGGTCGCTGACTTCCTGACAAAAGCCCTACCGCCAAAAGGCCCGAAAGCAAAACACGAGTTTTGTACTTATAGCTCGGGAGTTATCGCAGATCCAATTTTGACTTGAGGGGGCGTATTGGATGGACAGCAAGTTCAAATTGTTTGGTTGTTAATTATTTATTTCGTTGATACTACAAGTATCTATTTTGCCCGGACAACAAGTGTTTGTGTTTATTAATAAAAAAGTCATTCTTGCATTGACCTTCCACAAAGGCACCAATCTCAAATCGTCTTTAAAACTTATTAACATCATCTCATCATCAACTCGGGGCCAGTGTACCCACCTACGGTACAGGCAATTCGTCGCTCGTAAGGATAACACCGTCGGAGGCGGCGCTGGGTTGGCAATCAACGTAAGTCGGACCTGTGAAATTCTATCAACACCACGACTAATCTTACGGCCAATAATCTATAATACCAGTTAAGAATTTACGGCCGTGCACTTGGTTGTGATTCAGCTAGTCATCGTGCAATTATTAACTTGTGCTTTCGTACATAAAAAGGAGAAAATGTATTTGTGTTTGTTGCATAATTTATTTATCGTGTCGTGCGTGTTCAATATAATCGTACAAGTACGCATATTGCTTTCTCTCATCCCAATCATCCAGGCAGTGAGCAGGTCCTTCGGAAGGAAACATCTAAAGTAACATCATCTCTATTATTTAAAATCACATTTTGAGCAATTGGTGAACTCAGCCCCGGCTGAGAGCAGATCCCCGCTCGGTGCGTGGCCGTACAGTTTGCATAGATTTAGTAAAGAAAATTTTGTTGCACAATCATGCACCCTTGTGTAAAAATTACGGTGTTCAGAAAACTAGACTTCCTAACGACGACGAAAAAGAATTATAATTTCAAAATTATACGCTCACTCACAAAGTTCCTTACACCATACAAATATACTGCGATTTCGAATCCTTTTTGACACCAATAGTGCCACCTGGATAGTGGAGATCGTAGCATGTCCAATCAAGTTGCACTACACAGACCGTCTGGTTATTGTTACGTAATAGTTGACCATGAAAGTAAATTAGTGAAACCCCCGGTTGTGTATAGTGATTTCAGTAAATAAATTTACGGAGTCAATTCGTATGGCCACCGCTCTATTCTCGAAAGTTAAAAATAACTTGTCTCGAGTTCGGAAATTGCTGCCATCTTGTTTGAAAAAGCTGCCATTATTTACAGAGAAACCAAGGAATTTACTCAGAAAACGGTTGGTAAGTAGCAGAAACACTAATAATCTTTTAAATTGTGACATAGAAAATTCAGAAACGAGCTAATTCGTTTATATACAATATTATGTACATAATATGTCTCGAATATTATTCGATTGATAGAATAAAAACCACTTGAAGATTGTGTTAATCAATTTTCATTCTCTCCCCGAAAAGCTGAGCGTGACAAATATTTCTAGAACGATTTTCCGCCAGCGGGAGTTTCATTGAGATTCATTGTTATGAAAACCATGGGAACCGATCTGCTGAACAATATCTGCCTCGCAGCTTTTTGGGATGGAATGATGCTCTGCATGGTAAAACTATGATCCGCAACTAGGAGCAGTATTGGAGTGTGGCACAAAAAATTTATTGGAAACGAAGTACAATCCTTCCTTTTATCAACGGTAGGAGCGCCACCATCGTCGATGCCGTGGATATTATTTTCTATATTATTATTTTGGGGAGCATTTTCCATGAATATTATTCGGTCTCGATATTCGGACATATTCGGTCTTGTTCGGGGTCAGTATCTGACCGTTATTGGTAAACAACTTGACAAGCCGAGTTTGATTTACCTGAATTCTGTTGAGATTGAGCAAGTTTTAGATTTCTTGTATACCGGAGGAATTTGATAGTAAATCTGAACCATCCGATTCATTTATTAGAGAGGCATTATAGTTAGAGTTGTAAAAGTCTTGGTCGTTTTTTACTAGCATTAATCATACGAGCTTCTATCGACATCGACACCTGATATTGTTATGACTTTTTCGACCATTCGACTGCGCAGTTTGACTACTTCGTTGGACGTTCAAAAACAATGATTGGGTCCATTGTGTGTTTATGATTGTTTTTGGTTGTAACCAACGTACCGACGGCCGAGTCGCTTATCATGCAGACAATAAATAAATTTACGGAATCAATTCGTATGGCCGTCACTCTATTCTCGAAAGTTAGAAATAACTTGTCTCAAGTTCGGAAATTGCTCCGATCGAAAGATAAATCTTTTTTTGAAAAAGCTGCCCTTATTTACAGAGAAATCTAGAAATTTACCGAGAAAACGGTTGGTAAGTAGCAGAAACACTAATATTCCTTTAAATACTTTAAATTGTGACATTCAGAAAAAAGCTAATTCGTGCCCGATTTTATTAGTAATTTTTATGGCAAAGAACGAATCCATAAACAATTGAATTAAAGCGTTGAACAGGGGGAGTACAATGGCAGACTTTCGTGATGTCGTAACAGATAATATTCCAGTGCGTTATGTTTCATGAGCTCGCCAGTTAAATATTGTTCTCAATTGAAGCACAAAACCAATGTTCCTGAATTAATTATTTTCCATTTGTTCCAGCTGAAATCAGAAAACTCTTCCCAGTGTTGACACTTCCCTCCAGAACACTAGGCATCCTCACAAAAATCCAGAAATCCTACGACGCTGTGCTGGCAGTTTGGGGATATGAATTTAAACATATCGTTGACAATGCACCTGTAACCGAGCCAACATACTAGCCGCTTTCCATCAAACAGAAATAAATAAGAAATAAATAGTATTCACGCATTTATGTCTTGATGATTATCCATTATACATATTTGATTGATAGAATAAAAACCACTTGAAGAGTGCGTTATTCAATTTTCTTTCTCCAATTGAAAGGCTGGGCGTGACAAATATTTCTTGGACGATTTTCGACGAGCGGGAGTTCATTGAGATTCATTGTTATGAAAACCATGGGAACCAATCTGCTGAACGATAATATCAGCCTCTCAGCTGTTTTAGATGGAAGAATGCTCTGCGTGGTGAAACTAGGAAATTGATTTGAAAATTCTTCATTTTTCGGGTATTGTGTAAATACTCGGACAGGTTTATTATTAACCAGGGGCTATGCGTACCTATGGTGCTCTTCGCCTTCCACACGTATTGTTTTTACCTCTGCATGGAGGAGTTGTATGGTATAGTTTGTATAGTAGTAACTATTATTAGGTAGGAAGGTGGTGGGTGTTTTCATGGTTTCGTATCATCAAATGTATTGGTGTTTCAACTTACCCAAAGTTTCAGTCAACATAGGGACTCCTACTTAGAAGTTTTCCAAGATTTGAAACTTTCATCAGTGATAGCATCAACAAAAAGTTGTCAATTCAGTTGTTTGAATATACCAAAAGAAAGGTAATTTAACTGTTCACATTTCCCTCATTCAATGTACCTATCGATTTATCAACCGTTTATGCGGTATTCGACAATATTGCTGGAATTAACACAAAAAGATCACATTTTCAAACATTAAACATTCTTTTCATCTATTCAGTGTGAAAGAAACGTTGAATGAAGCATATATATTGATATATGAAATAATATTAAAGGTTTTGAAATAATATTAAAGGTTTCTCACCTCCTGATGTCTCGTCGAACCTTTAATAATTAAAGAACGCTGTTTTAAATATTTTAAATAAGATAAGAGTTGAAACACGTATAAACGAAAAGTTGTAACGTAGAAGCCGGTAGGTACGTAGGAAAAAGGGGTCGAGCTGAAGCAGCATCTTCTCAGCTGAACCAAGCCACAGCTGTTGTCGGTTCCCAGCCGTCATGAATCCAACTGGAGTAGTCCCATTTTCTTCACACTCCCTCCTGGGGCTCTACAGGTGGTACCAAGCTGATGGAACCAAGCATCAACATCATCTGAAAAGAGTAATCCGTCTTCCTTCTCTGGATAGGTCCGTCTTTCCAGGATCACAGAGTCCAGACTAATACAGGACATCAAGCCGTCTTCCGTCTTTGTGTACGAGATTAGCATAATCTGTCTGAAAAAAATTAGATCATTCAGTTTTCTTTGCAATTATGTTGTCCCTAAATTGTATAAATTTTCCTTTGGCTAAAGGCTTAGTAAAAAAATCTCCTAATTGGCAGTCTGAACGAATCCATTTCAACTGGATTCTACCAAGCTGAATTTCTTCCCTCACATGATGGAAACTAAGTTTTGTCAGGTGCTTGAAGGTGGTTGAATCTTCAGTTTCAGCCAACCTGATGGCAGTTTTATTATCTTCAAACACTGTGGGGACAATTTCTTGACAAAGTATTAGTTCAAAAAGTGCACGAATACTTGCCAACTCCCGACAAGCCACACTCATCGCAACGTATTCGCATTCAGCTGATGATAGTGAAACATGATTTTGTTTCTTGGTTCTCCATGCGAACGGATCACCAAAAATATAGATAATATATCCAGTTGTTGAATATCCTTTTTCGTCATTTATTCCTAATGAAGCGTCAACGTAACAGTTGACTTCATTATCGACGCTACCAGTGAATGAGATCCCATAGTCTTTGGTTCCAATGAGATATTTCAATATTCTCTTCACTAAATCCCAATCATGTAGTGTGAAATTTGACTGTCGTCTACTCAGTATGTTTGTGGCATACGTTATGTCCGGTCGTGTACCGTTTTGTAGGTAGAGTAGCGACCCTATTGCTTGGCGGAATGGAATATTGGTTACGTTTTCATTTTCGTTACTTTTATGAGGAATTTCCTCACCAGGTCGCATGGGGGTGTGAACTGGTTTCTCATTGAGTACTTCAAAACGTTTCAGCAGTGACTCGATGAAACCTGTTTGATGAAGAAATATCCTTCGGTTTTTCCGGTCACGATCAATTTCTAAGCCAAGAAATTTCTTTGGTTCTCCAAGGTCACTAATTGAAAATTCTCGTTTCAGTTGCTGCTCCACATCAAGGCGTTTGTGGTCATCATTACTAATTAGTAATATATCATCAACATAAAGTAATAAAATTGCAAATTTGTTTTGGTTGCGCCAAATGAATAAGCAGGGCTGAAAGTTATATGGTTTGAAGTTCATTCTGGTCATGGTATCTTGGAAGCGAATGAACCATCTTTTTGGAGAAACTTTAAGACCGTAAAGTGCTCGTTTGAGTTCGCATACATAATTTTCCTTAAACGTTGAGTCCTCACCCAAGTATTCTGTTAAGCCTGCAGGGACTTCAAGGTAGACCGTCTTGTCAAGTTCCCCATTTAAAAATGCTGTTTTAACATCATACTGGTGTACGTCAAGATCAAATTTGTTCGCAATGATCAACATGAATCTTACGTCGGTTAGTCTTGCTACAGGTGCATATGTCTCCATTCTGTTATAGTAATTTTTGTCTGCAAAACCCTTTGCAACTAGTCGACTCCTATACCGAACAGATCCGTTAGCTTCATGTTTGATTTTATGGACCCATCTAGATTTGATTGGTTTCACGTTTGTTGGTAATTTTGATTTAGGTAATATATTCCAGGTATGGCATCTAGTCAAAGCATCGAATTCAGTGTTAATCGCATCGATCCAATATTTCGAATCCTCACTCAGTAATGCCTCTTCATAAGTTTCAGGTTCACCTCTCAAAAAGAGGGAAACAAAGCAAGCTGTATCTTCCTCGCTGTCTTGTCCAAACACCTCATAAAAATCAAATTCGTCAGTTCCTCCTATTAAATTCTGAGGAATCTGAGAATCTGTAGGGACGGTATCAGCTGAAGCTGAATCACTGTTATCAGACTGTTGCCCTATGCTTTGATTTAAATCACACAGTTCACCATCGTTATTTTGGTGTATTTGAATCTCAACTTGAGGTTCACCTGTGGACATTATTGACGTATTTTCCAATGTTTCAAAAACGTCAGACATTTCAGAGTGATCAGTAGACTTTCCTTGCCTATCGCCGTATACTTTGCTTTCAATGAAATCCACATTTTTTGACCGAATAATTGTTTTCTTTTCATAATCTAACAAGACGTATCCTGTTTCTCCACATTCTAACAGAAATGCTAACTTAGCCTTGGGCCCAAATTTAGGTTTTGATTTTGCGTTATTATCAAGGACATAACATTCACAGCCAAACCGTTTTATATACTTTAGGTTGGGAGCCTTGTTATACACCAATTCATAAGGCGTAATAAAATTATTGGCAGCATTGGGAGTCCTGTTGTGAATGTGTAAAGAGTGCCTAAGAGCGTGGCCCCAAAAATGGGTAGGCATGCCAGCTGAAATTAGGTTGACTCGAATGGAGGAAGCAATCACATAGTTGAAACTTTCAGCACAGCCATTGTGTTGCGGTGTTGCTGGTTCACAAGGGGTTAAGGAAATGTTTTCTCGCGCTAGGAGAATTTTCATTTCTGCCGTTTTGTATTCAGTTCCTCCATCAGACAGTAATTGAATGATTTTTGCGTCTGGTCCTTTGATTTTTCGTATTTCCTCCAAACATTCGGCTAATGCCACGTGAACATGAATTTTATCTGGGATTTCATATGCCATCGCATAGCGCGTAGCATCATCAATGAACGTGATGACATATTTGTTCATTGTCTGGTACGAATAGGGTTTAATTGGTCCCATCAAATCTGTCCACATACGATGAAATGGAATTTCAGACCTATACCGTATATCATTACAAGGCTTGCGTTTAGCTTTTGCTAGTTTGCAAGCAGCGCAGTCCAATACATCATTATTGAATTTAACATTTCTAAGAATTGGAATCAACTTAGCAGCTTTTTCCAAATATTGCTTAGACGCATGGTTTAGCCGAAAATGCCAAAGCATACCTAGATTATTTCTCAATGAGGGCGTAAGAGATTCACCGATTTTAGCTAGGTCGCTCTCGTTAACAATTTCACATGTTTCCATATTGGAACCATCAGCCAACCGCGGCCTTTTAGAAGAATCCGAACTATTGAGTCCTGGAACAGAATTCATCTCTGTCTCTCTCCCTCCTGAATTCTGACTACCCTCGGCAACACTCCCTCCTGACCCAGCATCAGCCAAGTGAGTCATCGGTAAAGTACCGTCTTCAATACCTTTGTACACTTCAAGAATGATGCTCTGGCGGTTGGTGGGTGAGGCTCCTGAGAGCGGCAAATCAAATTGCAACCACCAAAACGTCCCATCAAAGGAACCTTGAGTGACTATGTTGCCATTAGAGGTATCGCGAATTTCAATAAGTTTGTCAGTAAGTTCAGCGCAAAGATTATTTCTAACTTGTTTTCTTAAAGAGAAAAGATTTTCTGTTAGAGCGGGAGCATAGAGAACATCCCTGAGACAGCTATAAGCATTGGTTAATTTGTTAAAAATGATAATATCGCCTATCTCTCTAATTACTAGATCCGCATCAGCATTGTTGTTAGCACAAATTATCCGTCTAGGTTTGGGTAGTTTTCTAAGCTTAACAAAAACATTTGCGTCATTAACCATGTGATCAGTGCAGCCTGAATCTGCAATGAAACAAAGTTTTGTCTTATCATGACACTTACTGTCAACCGCAGACAGTGCAGCACTTGACCGTTTTTGCTGTCTGTCTTGCTGTTCTTCCAAGCGTATTTCGTCCGCAGATGAGGCAAAGAGAGCAGTGACTGGGTCGTCATCAGCTTCGACGTCCGTGATCCAGCACATTGTTTCGTCACCAGGTTGAACTTCAGGATCAATTACAAAAGCGAGTTTGGCCTTGCCTTGTTTCGCTCGTTGTTGAGACAGTTTGATGGCCGTTTTGAGAGGCATCCTAGTTTTGCCGGAGTTGCCTTTCATTTTGTTATCATTATTTGTCTTGAATCGCTTGCCGGCGACTTTGCCGGGTCGGATTTGAGGACGGTGATCGTGCTGCCTGAATCGATTTTTCTTGGTGAATTCAGTCTCAGGATGAGGGCAGTCACGGGATAAATGTCCGTCAAAAGATCCGCAGTTGTAGCACTTTTTCTTGTTGTTGCGACAAACTTCCTGAGAATGCCCATAAATTCCGCAAATTGTACAGAGAGTATTCTTAACTCGCTTACTTGCTGTCAAACCATTGCCTTGAGTTGGTCCACTGCTTCGATCTGAATTAGAATTGAGGCTTTTCCGGTAGCGACTTTTGAAGTTTCCCGAGTACATGGCGGTTTCAGAAACCGTGAATTGACCACGACGATGAAGTTCATCCAAGCGTTGTTCTTCGTCAAGTAGCAAATCCTTGAGTTGGGAAACTGTTTTCCCGGGTCTCGGAGTAGCTAATTCAATATGTTTTACAGTGGGACATACTTCAGAAACTGCAGTAAGAAAATTGTACTTTATCTGGTTAGCAGTTAACCCAGAATCAGGACATTTCTGAATTTTTTCAACGATTCGATCAAACTCAGCTATAAATTCGAGAACAGTTTGACGTTTGGGATCGAATCTGATTTTGCTGAATTGATCTCTGTACAGGTGCTCAGAGTAATTACTGATTGGTTCACAAACCCGATCAAGCCGATTCAGTAGCTCAGTTGGAGTCCTGGTGTTCTTCACAAGCAGTTGATGCTTCTCATCCAGGTTTGACAATAGGTATGATGTCACAGCACTTTCCATCGATCGTTTTTCCTTTTCGTTGTAGATCTCAGTTGGCTCAACAGTCTCATCGATCAAAAACAAGCAGTCCCAGGCCAGTAGTTCACATCGAATACGATGTTTCCACAACGAATATTCATTGTCACTTGTCAGCTTATTGTCACCTTTCTGGAAACGAGGGCGAATTTGAGGACGATACTGAGCTTGTTGTTGAACAGACAGTGTGGAAACAGAACACTCGTTATTGGCTTTTGAGTTTTTACGTTCATTCATCCACGAACGCTTTTCTGCCTCATTTTCGCAACCATTTTCAGTGGCTGTGTTGTGTCCCGTTTCTGGAGCTTTAGTGGTCTCAAGGCAGTCACTCGCATTGCTGACATTCTGCTTTCCGTTTTCTTGTCGTTGCTGGATCAGGCTTTGGACATCCTGCTCTTCTGACAACCGCATGTCATTCACAACTCCTTCCAATGTGTCAAGCATGTTGCTGATGCGATGGCCAACATTGTCTTTGACGGAGCGTAGGTATTCCTTAGTATCGTTTGTGGATTTGAGAATACGTTCTTCTGCATCTCTTGCAACAGTGAGCAAATTTTCTTCAAAATCTTCACGAAGTAGTCGAATATTATGGTGTAAAATTCCCATAAATTCACGTCTTAATATTCGTTCTCGTCTATCAAGATCGCTTCTTGAAACAGAGGCGCTACCGTCTTGCGCTTGTTTATTTACTTCTTGACTCATCCCTGTCAAGCATATCAAATAGTTTTAACGACACCATTTGAATATTTCACCGTCTTAGTTTTTAACTCGTCTTAATTGTTTTCTATAACCGTCTTAATCGCCATATTCCGTTCTTATAATATTATAACATATTCTAAGTATGAGATATTTACTAGAGACGTTTCTGAGTCATAAATGCATTAGTTCTAGGGGTTAAATCCATCCTGTGAATGTGGATATGGACTATGGATGATTGAATTTACTTAATGCTTGCTGTGATCAGATGTAAAACCCGAAGACAGCCATGACTCTTATAAGAAGCTGACTTTCCAAAATTTAATTACTTAGTCGACTCCGAACTGATTAAAATATATATTAATTTGGTTGACATCATCCCTAGTAAATACTACCTGTTTCAAAGGTATTTTGGTCTCTGAAATTTGCGTACGTATTGAGTATTCAAGGAGCTACATTAGGGTCCCATTCGTCAATACCCAGAGGTGGTTGATCATTCGTAGTTGGCTGGTTAGTCCTAATATTCGTTTTACTAAATTTCAACGATTCATGATCTACCAAAAATAACTATTTATCAGCAAGTATCACGAATAAAACCCATCAATGTAGATATTTAAGTAGTAAGTTTAGTATTAATTGGAATAGACTTCAATAAATTTAGTTAGCACACAGGTAACTAGACCCACACTTACTAGATTTTTTTCTTTCATTTTTAATTTTTTACCTTTTTTTTTTAAAATTATTATTATTATTATATTTATTTATTTTTATATTACATTTAGTAAAATACGTCCACAATAATAATTAATTTAAAGCCGTCATGAGAAAGGGTTACTAGCTTTGCTATTATACTTGCACAGCCGTCTTTTCTTTTTAATTTGTGTGGTTGGCTCTTATTGACCGTCTTGTAAAAATCATCCATAATTAAGACAAAGGTAGCCGTCTTACCTTTGGTCTCCCGTCTTTGGATTCCGTCTTAATCGAACAAGCCTTACCACAAATCGTATCGTTGCCATGTACTTAACATTTTCTAAATGTCCGTTTTCTCTCATAATTCAACAATGCTTTTATTCCACACGCCACCGTCTTTCGTTCCGTCTTTATACATGGACTTAGTATTGGGACTTACCGTCTTCCTGCGTACGACTTATGGATACTCTTGAACAAAGGCCCAAAACAATCATTACTCGAATCGAAATTACTTTGTTCAAATAACTTTGTGGAATCGTCTAGCAAACGATAGTTACCTTTTCTTGATAGCACGATTATGCATTATCATCGTCATTGTAAAAGGCTATCGAAATTCTATCGTTTGGCATTGATTTAATATATGAGAGTTATCCGTCTTATTACGACCAACGTAACCGTCTTGATTATTATTGTTAGCAATAATCTAAATAGCAAAGCTAGTACGTACGCATCATTTCAGCAGTTCCCCCTAGTGGAACACCCAAATGAGCTCATGAAATAATATTAAAGGTTTTGAAATAATATTAAAGGTTTCTCACCTCCTGATGTCTCGTCGAACCTTTAATAATTAAAGAACGCTGTTTTAAATATTTTAAATAAGATAAGAGTTGAAACACGTATAAACGAAAAGTTGTAACGTAGAAGCCGGTAGGTACGTAGGAAAAAGGGGTCGAGCTGAAGCAGCATCTTCTCAGCTGAACCAAGCCACAGCTGTTGTCGGTTCCCAGCCGTCATGAATCCAACTGGAGTAGTCCCATTTTCTTCACAATACACATCAGTTACTATCATTGTGCTGAATTTGAGCAAAATCGAAATCAAAAAAAATTTTCGCGAAAAATTCAAGGGGTACCTACCTACCTACTCTTGCGATTGGGCTACGCAAGCTGAAGGCAGATGGACCCGCTACATTCATCGCCGGCACTGACCTGAGTTATCTGGTGGCCAGTCTCCGGGCGGAGCGTGGAGTTTCTCGCGTAGGGGACGGTACCGATATATATGAGATGAGGGCGTTTGTCGCGAGGAAGGATTCGACCCGGCTACCACGGAAATGGACTGCTCTCAAAGTTTTATTTCTTTTTTGTCATTCCTTGTATATAATATCGCTGGGCTTAAAAATAAGAGAGGTAACTTGGAATTTTTTGATTTTGTGAGAAATTTCCCTGTATTTGTTCTAGTCGAGACACATGTTGAGGAGGATAACGTAGCAATGTTTCAGAGTTACTGTTTATTCGACGTTAAGCGGACTGTAGAGCAAATAATTCAATTAAATAAATTAGGGCCAACTCACCGGAGTCGTCGCGGAAGGGCGGGCTGTATTTCAAAGAACGGAAGGAATCGAAAGGCAAGGGTGTTGGACAGGAAAAGGGATAGGAAATCTTTGAAAATGCAGATATAAATGAAAGCTGCGTCGAACAAATTGCAGCCGAACAGACGATGTTCTCTACGACGAACAAATGCACCGGCGTAGGAATCGAAAACGAAAAGCGAACGAAAAAGTAGGTCAAGCAGGCGACGAAAAACGTGTGACTAGTTGCACAGGGGGCACTAAAAACTCTCGAAAGAAAAAAGGACAGGAAGAAACAAAACCGGTGGTACCTAGCGGTTAGCGGCTGGTGGGTGGACAGGGGGTGGGCGCAACTTCCGGCGGCCAGCGGCTCCTGCGCGATCTCTGGGTGGCCCCCTAAACTAGGCCCTTAAGCGTAACCAGTTACTTTGGTGAATATGAACTCGAAAGGGATCAGCGCGACTAGATCGTGTGCATCGGGAAGAGCTAAGGGTGGAATTCTATTGGGGGTTAGAAGGGGACTGAGAAATGTTCGGGTTTTTCAGATTGGCGGTTCTTCATTAATCGAGTTCGTAAGTTGCCAAAGAATTATATACGTTGTTGAAAGGGCGGTCTCCAACTGAGACACTGCACCCCGCCTATTATTCTCCACAACCAACGACATTGGAAGGACAACACCACGCTTCAAGTTTCTCCACTGTGCGGGATATTATTTCAGTGAATTCTCCAACAAACACTCGCGTAGTGAGATACACTTAGGATAAGTTACTATTGAAGGGATAATGTATTGGTAGCACTGTTTGTAATGGCCTCCCCAGTTCTGTACCTCACGGGGTGGCTCTCAACTTCAACTCCCACTTCTTGTTGTACGCTCGTTCGTTGCAAGTGCTGTAAACCTAACTGCTAACTGTTTTTCTCTCTATTGCCATCAGCTCGAATTATATTCGTAGATTCGCTTGAATTGCTCTCATTATTATCTTCCCAGATTCGGTAGCTATTTCTAGCTTTCAGCTAATACTTGGATTTATAAGCTACGGAAGATTTAAAGATATTTCGTCAGTTGTTGAACACGGTGAGTAACTTGTTTCACTCGTACAACCATACTAGGTTCAACCAATGTCTCAATATACGTGTTACCCTGTTATTTGAATTGTAACAATTGGGAGTCTGACTTTTCAGAGCTACAAGATTTTTTGACTGAACACTCGGATTTAAATTTGGTATTGGTTGGTGACTTTAATGTGCGTATTTCTAGGGAGCAGGACTTTTCTGATACTCCTTACATCGATTTAGGCGGTTTCACCAGGATCCGCGGCTCACGGGACGAGGTGTTGAACTCTCGAGGCAAAAAACTTTTGGAGGCTCTTGATACCGCTGGTCTGGTTGTTCTGAATGGCCGAACCCCTGGGGATAGAGATGGCGCTTTCACATTTATTTCTTCCCAAGGTACTTCTGTTTGCGATTTGGCTTGTGCCTCCATGGACATAATTGCGCTAATCAAGGATTTTAATGTTCTTAATGAGCATTTTTCAGACCACATGCCGATCACATTTTTTTGAGGCAGCGATTCAAGACGACTCGAAGCCCTCGCTACCCTTGCTACCTCGCTTGAGGTGGGATTCTCGGAGAAAGACGGCATATGAGTATCAGTTACGTCGGAAGTTGGGGGAGGCGCCGCAGGATCTTGAGCATTTGGATGATCTGGCTGAGATGATAGTTGGATCGATAAGAGAGGCTGCAACAACAATGATCATGAAACAACCGCCGCGTAGGACTGTTTGGTGTGATTGGGACTGCGAAAGGGCGAGAAAAAGGTCAATGAATGTACTGAAGTTTTTTCTTCTCCAGGTGGTCGCATTACTTCTTTTTGTAGGTTGAGGGGGAGAGAAACGAGGCGACCTCTTCTCCATTCTTTTTATTATCCAGCCGAGTACTTTCGCCCGTTCGGGCTTCTTCAGGGCATTCTATCACAGATTTAAACAACTGTTAGGGAGGTACAGGTTCGAACATTATTTTGATCATTTTATATTTAACACTTACATAGGACCAAGGGTACCTATGGCCGAGCCTGGCGTTCGCTGGTTTACGTTTCCTTCACAGTCCTGTTAGGATCACAGTCAGGTTGATAAGTCAGGTACTACATAACACATACTTAAGCCTATTGACATTTTTACTTACATTTATCTTGATGGGTTACCTATTCCTCATATTTCTATAGTCGAATAATAATAAATAATATGCATTTTAGGTCTAACAATTAATAAAATATGAAAAAATAGAAATAAAGAAATATTATACTGTTACCCCTAAAATTTTCTATTTTTTCATATTTTATTAATTGTTAGACCTAAAATGCATATTATTTATTATTATTCGACTATAGAAATATTAGGAATAGGTAACCCATCAAGATAAATGTAAGTAAAAATGTCAATAGGCTTAAGTATGTGTTATGTAGTACCTGACTTATCAACCTGACTGTGATCCTAACAGGACTGTGAAGGAAACGTAAACCAGCGAACGCCAGGCTCGGCCATAGGTACCCTTGGTCCTATGTAAGTGTTAAATATAAAATGATCAAAATAATGTTCGAACCTGTACCTCCCTAACAGTTGTTTAAATCTGTGATAGAATGCCCTGAAGAAGCCCGAACGGGCGAAAGTACTCGGCTGGATAATAAAAAGAATGGAGAAGAGGTCGCCTCGTTTCTCTCCCCCTCAACCTACAAAAAAAAAAAAAAAAATGTACTGAAGTTATTTAGAAGAACTGGCTCAGAGGACGTGAAGCTTCGCTATTTAGAGGAAAACAAGAACTACAAGCGCACATTAAAAACAATAAGGAAACATTTTTACCTAGGCCTTGCTGATCAGTTTAAAAGAGTCAAGGTTAGCAAGGACATTTGGGATTTGATAAAAATATTCAAGAAGCCAAGGGCGCACCCAGCAAACACCATCTCTGACAGCGAATGGACTGCTTACTTTGACGCCTTGTTGAACCCTGGATTGATGGGAGACGAATTGATGTTCGTGGAGCCATGGTTTTCATCACCCGCGCTGGATGATCCATTCTCTCTCTCCGAGCTTGATCGAGTGCTTGGCACGGTGAAGGATCTGAAGGCACCGGGAATTGATGGCGTGCCAACCGAGTTTTATAAGTACGCAGGCTCGGAACTTCGGGATGCACTACTTAAGGTTTTTAACCTTGTGCTTGAGGAAGAATTGGTTTGGCATTCAAAAACGAATAAAATCTAATGCTCTTTCCCTACCTATAATATCATTATTCTTTAATTTATAGTTTAAAAATGGAAAATACTGCAAATTCCGACACCGACCATTGCAATGTAAACCATTTTTGTTTTTTTTCCGTTTTATTGTCCTGAGAATGTTAAAGTGCCAGATGTTTTAAGCGCGGTTTTTGTTTAGAGGCCCTGAAGAATGAAATATAATATCCTAAAGGTCGACGAAGTTTAATGTCGTTAGACAATAACTCTGAATGACGACTAAAAAATATATAACAAGGGTCGATTATCAATCTTTATTTTGAACAATAGCCAAGTCTCTCTGGATCGCTCGAAGAAAAGCTTTCCGTACTGAGACGCGAATGCAATGAGCAATAATGAATAAAATACAACATGTAATAACGCAATACAATAATAATACCATTCAACTGGTTACAGAGCATAATAGTATATTTTATTGAGAAGAGAAAGAAATAATTTTCGATACGGTGCTTCAGCCAGACTTGCGCTTTTCAATTGCGTCCAAGAACCGTCTGTCGATTTCCTCAAATATATCAACAATCCTACGAGGAAGCTCATTTTTTGGAAACATTCCCCTGATTTCGGCTGGAAAAAAATAAGAGAACATACAGGTGAACGCGTTTGATATAAAATATAATGAAATAATATTTTACTGTGTAAATTTCCATAAATGAATAAAATTTAAAAGAAACATTATAGCTTATAAGCGATGCGAACTCAAAAGTGGAAAAGGCTGCAAATGATTGTACAGTGGTTTATTATTCTTTCGCTTCAATAATGTTTGAGAAGACTATCCATTTGTGATTTTAATGGGGAAGACGCCTATTTTTTATTTTCGTTCCTTTTGACCTGAATTCTGTTATTTGGTGTCAACCGAAGACGGAATGACCAATTTTTCATGAAAATTGTGACTTTCCGCGGAGAAAATCGCTACGGAAAACCGATGATTTTGAACGAAAAATAAATAGTTATTACGTCATAACTAGTCAGTCGAACGTGAATATCGACACTAGCGCTTGTATCTTCGGAGAATTAACTAACATTGGGAGCAATAATAGAGGTTGCTGTGAGATTACCAAACCCCCCTCAGCAATTTACTTGCTTTACGAGGCATTTCGGGCGGTACTAACTCGACGATTAAAAAAACGCTGCAAATGATTGTACAGTGGTTTATTATTCCTTCGCTTCAATATTGATTTAGAAAGACTATCCATTTGTGATAGTAACTATTTCGAACATTTCGGAACAATCCCACCGAAAAACAGATTGTCACTATGGGGGAAAACTCCGTAGCAACTATTGTAATTTAATTCAATTTTATTTTTCTTAATTTCCTAATTAAAAACTAAATTTTTTGCCTAACGGTACTGCTGGAGAGAGCGTTTCACGACCATTCCAATGAGTATAGAACGATTTTTATAGCTCCAAGAACTCTCGAGTTATACCCTCATGTCAAATTTCTGAAAATCTCCCAAATTCGGCACAAAAGCTGTGATAACTCGAGAACCAATGGAGCTATCGACCCGGCGATGGTCTCATTCGATTCAGCGTCAAAAAATCTATATAATTTGATACCTCGTACACATTTTTCTGAAAAACCGTGGAAAATATGAATTTTCTCCCCCTCATAACCCCCCAAAAATACCCTTAAAATTGAGCTAGAAAGTTGGTTCAAGAATTGGGCCGTCGTAGGACCGAGATTGATTTTTGGTGAAAATTTCAAGAATGTAGCTATTATGGTTTGGCCGGAAAAGTGTTGACGGCGTACGGCGTACGGCGTACGGCGGACAGACAGAATTTTTTTTATTGGATATTCGGATTCTACATGCCTTGAAACGTAAAACATCAAATTTTGAGGGGGGGGTATAAAATTTTTTTTCTTGGGCGATTACAATGGTTTATTATTGAATAATAAACCAAAAACTAACAAGTAGCAGTGGAGTTAGCGTCACTTACTCGATTGAGCATGACTCCAGCCTTAAAGAACGTCTTGTTGTTACTGTCTGTCTTTCAGCCGTCTGATGAGCGCTCTAGGGAGTTACTTCAATCGGTTGGAGTTACATCTCCGGGTTTATTCAAACCACTGATTTTCCTTAGCGATTTTCTCCGCGAAAACTCAAATTTTCATGAAAAATTGGTCAATCCGTCTTCAGCTGACACCAAATAACCGAATTCAGGCCATTAGGTACGAAAATAAAAAATAGGCGTCTTCCCCATTATTCCGAACATTTGTAAACGTTCCCACCGAAAAACAGATGGTAACAATAGGGTGAAAACTCCGTAGCAATTATTGTAATTGTAATCCTTTTTCTTTTCCTTCTCGTCGCATTTCTTGATGTCCGGGGGTTGTGAGGTGGAGAAAAACCAGGCGACTCATTCTCCAATTCTTTATTAGCTGGCCGAGCACTTTCGCCCATTCGGGCATCCTCAGGGCGACGTGGAGCCATAGGGTCCACAGCCATGGCTCCACGTCGCCCTGAGGATGCCCGAATGGGCGAAAGTGCTCGGCCAGCTAATAAAGAATTGGAGAATGAGTCGCCTGGTTTTTCTCCACCTCACAACCCCCGGTAATCCTTTTTATTTTTTTAATTTTCTAATTGGAAGCTAAACTAATGGCGTAACGATATAGCTGGAGAGAGTGTTTGACGACAATTCCGACGAGTATAAAACGATTTTTATAGCTCCAAAAACTCTCGAGCTATTCCCTAATCTCAAAATGTCCAAATTTGGCACAAAAGCAGCGATAACTTGAGAATAAATAAAGCTATCGATCCCGCGATGGTCTCATTCGATTCAAAGTGCAAAATTTATAAATTTGATACTAAATACACATTTTTCTGAAAAACCCTGGAATATATGAATTTTTCTCCCCCTCAAAATCCCCAAAAATACCCTTAAAATATAGCTAGCAATGCGGTTCAAGGATTGGGCCGTCGTAGGACCGAGATTGATTTTTGATGAACATTTCAAGAATTTAGCCATTATAGTTTGGCCGGAAAAGTTTTGACGGCGTACGGCGAACAGACAGAATTTTTTTATTTTGGGGTCTGTGCCTTCGCTTGACCCATATGAGATTACCTCCTGTTTCTCCAGCCTCTATGGTACGTTCCGTGATGATTTGAGCGCTCTCTAGGCTACTTAGTGGTGCCTGTCGACTCTCTAGCCGGCAAGTTGTGCTTCTGCTAATCAGTACGCCTTTGTTTTTCAACCCTCAAAGGACTTCCGTGTTGATGAAGGTTAGTAACTTTTTCTATGGGCCCGATTTCCGAAATTCTATTAGTCTTTTTAATCGAATTTATTTGGTCGAATCGATTTTGAATTGAATTTACCGTAGTTCTCTGTATTTTATTCGGTCAAATTGCGTCTGCATTTGGGATGAAGAACAGCGATTGACAGACGATATCCAACGACGTTGAGCGGCCGTGCGTTTTATTAGGAAACGTATTGTAAGGTGGCTTGCGGTCTTTGCCCAACCACGTACTGAACACGACCAGATATTTTCGGCGGCCTTGCGTTCCGTCAGGGAACGTATTGTAAGCCCGCCAGGGTGGCTTGCGGTCATGCCCAACCACGTCTCTCCACTCACTCCCTGCCTGGATGAGGAGAGGAGGACTGTTGTCGTACATTTACTGGGGTTTTGCGATCTTATCCGAACCGCCAAACGTTCTCAGCCTGCTTACCTGCAGCTGGTTTATAGCACGTACATATTTATTAAAAAAAAAATAAAAAAATAAATTATATAATATATTTAATGTTGACCCCTCTGCTTAGAGCACATCTCCCAGGTTGCTACACATCTGACGCCCTCCAGAGGTGTCTCATTCCCATAAGGTGGTATAGCACAAGTTCTTTTCCTCTTTTCAGATGGATTCTCAAGCTAATCGCTCTTCTGCAAAGCGAGCAGCTTCTCCTAGCGTTGGTGATCAGTCTGCCAAGCGTTTCCAGTCCCTGGAGGATCGTCAGGGAAAATTAGAGGTTTTGTTGGAGCAAATTTTACAGAATCTGACACGCCAGGACCAACCTGTCACCTATGATGGTAATAATGATTCGTCTGCTCAGGCCCCTACACGGGGAGCAGCTGCAAGATGCATCGAGGATGAATCGGCAAAGCGCTTCAAGGCCATGGAGGATCGGCAGGACAACGTGGAGGGTTTATTGGAGAAAATTCTGCAACAAATGTCCCATCGTGATCAGGCTCCCACCTATGGAGAGGGCGATAGTGATTCATTGGACTCGGATGAGGGGTCTCAGTCCTCCACCCCTTGTTCTCCGCCTAGATGGCTACCGCCTGATATCATGGGGAGCGATACGTCTCATATTTCATTCCCGCCTACGATTCACGTCCAAGGACCGCTTATTCCTGACCCTGATCCGGAGATCAACAATCAGGGTATTTCCTGCCAACGTGTTGGCTCTTCTGGTTGGAACCAGGTTCGGTACAAGGAGGCTCAGAAGACCTTGCAAGCGGGAGGGGTCTTTAGCGAACTCCAGGTGAATCCAGAGTTAGCCCCGCCAGGCTCCAGGTCGTCCTCAGTAGTCCTGGGAAAGTTTGATCAGGCTTTAGGGATCATTTCCCATGCTCTACTGCTGCAAAGGAAGGCTTTTGCTGATTTTGTCTCACAGCTCATCAACAAACATCCTGGCATAGCCGATGACGCGCGATTGGCCTGTTCCTCGGGTAACAGTAAGTTCAAGTCTCTTTCAGACGACCTGCTGCAGTATACTTGTGGAAAGCGAGCTGAAATTTTTGAGGCCCGCAGAAAGTTGCATGAGCCGGACAATCCTCGGGTTGCTCAGAAACTTCGAGATATTCCTCCTTCTCAGAAGTATTTGTACGACGAAAACTCCCTCAATGAGTTAGTTCAGCGTTATCCCTCACTGGGTCACCGGCGTCCGTTTCGAGAGCCCAGAGCTGAGCGTTTGCAATACTTCCGGCGCTCGTACAAAGTTCCGGAATCTACTAGAGGTGACGCGTCGTCTCTTCCCACATCTTCCAGGGTTTCCACAGCAAAAGGACAGGGCCAAAGATTCAGGCGAGGGGGGCAAGCTCAGCGAGACGGTACTAAGAGGTCCTTTGACCCCAAGCGGGCCCAAAGGCCTGGACGACGATTTTGATGTTATTTCGGGTGCAAAAGTCGAGGGGGGTCGGCTCAGTTTGTTTGTGGACGAATGGGTAAAGAGGCAAGCTCCTTCGTCCTTAATAAAAATAGTCAAGGGATATTCAATCCCATTCACAAAACGACCTCCTCTCAGTCCATTGACAGAACTTCAGAAATCTCGCTTTTGCACCCCAATATCGTCAGCCATGACCACAATTATTGTCGAAATGCTAAACTCTGGGATCCTAGTGCCTTTTCCCTTCAACTCGGGGTTTCTTTCGCGGATGTTCACGGTACAAAAGGGAAATGGCTCGCTGCGACCGATTTTCAACCTTCAACGTCTCAACAACTTCCTAACCCCGAAGAAATTTCGTCTAGTCAGCCACTTCAAGGTGCCGTCATTTCTTCAAAGGAACGATTTTTTGATCAAGATAGACCTGACGCAAGCCTACTTCCATGTGCCAATAAAAACTGCTCATCAGCGGTTTCTTGCCCTCTCATATCAAGGAAACCTTTATTGCATGACTTGTCTCCCGTTCGGCCTGGCATCGGCGCCTCAGGCGTTTGCGTCCCTGTCAAATTGGACGGCTGGAATTCTCAGGGACCAGGGTGTGCGTGTGATAGTATATCTGGACGATTTTCTTTTGGCTCACCAGGATCCAGTCATTTTGGAATATCAGGCAAATCAGGCACTTTCAACTCTGCGGTCTCTCGGTTGGACAGTAAATCTGGAAAAATCTCTCCTAAAACCGGCTTCATCTCTTCAGTTTCTAGGGATCATTTGGGACCCACACTTGGATCAAAAATACCTTCCCCTGGACAAACAGGAAGTGGTGTCGGCTGTGTTGGCAGCTCTCTTGAGGACCGACCAATGGTGTTGGCAGGACGCAAAGTCGCTGCTTGGCTATCTCAGCTTCGCCTCATTCGTCATTCCATATGGCAGGCTTCACTGTCGGACGATTCAAAGAAAGATGCTTCGACTTCCCCACAACACGTCTCATCGCCTGTTCGCTCTTCCTTTGGTGGTGCGAGAGGAGATCGTCTGGTGGAACGGCGCCTTGTCCCAGAGGTCCAGGATTTTTCCGAGACCGGTCGATGTGTTAGTCACGACAGACGCGTCGGATTCAGGATGGGGTGTCCAGATCAACGATTCATTCCAAAGCGGCGTGTGGATGAAGGATCAGTGGGGTTGGCACATCAACAGGAAGGAGTTGTTTGCCGTCCAACAGGCGCTCGAGAGCAACGTTCTTCACCTAGCAGGGGCTTCAATCTTAATTCAGTCGGACAACCGGACTGTGGTTTCTTACGTTCAAAAACAGGGTGGAACCAAGTCTCTCGTTCTGTTGAACGACGTGAAGAAATTGTTTCTCCTGGCACAGTCCCACAGCATGACTCTGACTGCTCAGTTCATCCCGAGTATTTGCAACTCTGTGGCGGACAACTTGTCCCGCCAGAGGGATCTACCGGATTGGCACCTGCTCCCACAAGTCACGGACAGGATTTTTCAGCTGTGGGGTGTTCCGGAAATCGATCTGTTTGCAACGGAAAAATCGGCTGTAGTTCCAAGTTATGTCGCCTTAAGTGCGAAAGATCAGAAGGCACTGTTCATAAATGCGTTCTCGAAGACGTGGAACTTCACTCTGGCTTGGGTTTTTCCTCCACCCGCCTTGATTCCTCGGGTGCTACAACATCTAAACTCGGCGACCGGAACCTTCATTGTGATAGCCCCTCGTTGGGAGAAAGTGTTTTGGAGGCCGGACCTAAAAGCTCGCAGCCAGGTTTCACCGGTCCGTCTCGTCATCACGAACAGCAATCTGATCGACCTGACAACGGGGCGTCCACCTCCCAAGGCTCGGCAGCTCTGTTTGGAGGCCTGGAAGGTGCTGGGTGGTCATCGGCCATCTCATCTTGGGATCCAGCGGACCAGCAGCTGCTTTTAACCTCCTGGCGCAGCTCGACTCTCAAAACCTACCGGGCTCCCTGGCGGCAGTGGGTCGTTTGGGCTTCCAACACTGGCGTCTCCGTCAACGATCCGTCACCTCAAATATTGGCCCAATATCTGGCATACCTGCATCGGGTTAGAGGTCTTGCTTATCGCACTATTTGTGTCCACAAATCAGTAATTGTTACCTTTGCGAATCCGTTTTGTTCGTCTAGCCTGTCTTCGAGCAATCTCGTCCAGCGCGTGTTAAAAGCTATTCGAGGTGCACAGCCTGAAATTAAACGGAGCATCTGGGACGTGCGTTCTCTGATAACGTGGATAAAAGAAAATCCACCCAGTGAGCTCAGCCATTTCGAAGTGTCTCGTCATGTGGCCCTGTTGATGCTGCTTTCCACTGGGCGACGGGTTCACGACCTTACCCTCCTGACGGTTGGAGCTGCCGGTTTTCAGGAAATTGATGGTTCGTTGGTTTTCTGGCCTCGTCGTGGTTCTAAGACGGATTCCTTTCGCCACCAGCAGTCGGGGTGGAAATTTTCAGCAAATATGGAGGACCCAGTGCTTGACGTCGTTCGCTGGGTGAAGACGCTGATGATCCTCTCTCGGCAGCGTTCGGGTTCCCCTTCCATGCAGCCGCTCTTCATCACGACTCGGGGAAAAGTAGCCCCGGCTTCGCGAACGGTTATTGGAGGTTGGGTGAGGTCGGCCCTTTTAGCAGCGGGTATACCTTATCCTCCCGGAAGTATTCGCTCTGCAGTTGGTACCAGCCGTTTTAACTTGGACGTACCCGTTGATACAATTCTTCGTTTAGGAAATTGGAGACACGAGCAAAATTTTTTCAAACATTATTATAAGCCTGTCATGGCTCACCATTCGAGGGTTTCTCTTATACCTTGTGTTACCGACAATTTCCAGCCTGTAGTTTAAAATGTTTGGTTTCTTATTAAAACCTGTTATGTGTTTCGTTCCTCTGCATGTGCATTCTTTCCTTTTTTTTTGTGGCCCATAGAAATGTTCTTAGTTGGTTTATTTTCACAGTACGCCTTGGCGCTCTCCTCTAGCCGGCAGAAATCAAACATCTCTCATATGGGTCAAGCGAAGGCACAGACCCCAAAATAGAAGAGTTTTCCCCCTAAAAGGAAGAAAACTGTTATTTTGGGTCTTGCCGGAGCTTGACCCATGCTTTTAAGCCCTTGCCGGCTTAAATGGCGCTATCTGATTAGCAGAAGCACAACTTGCCGGCTAGAGAGTCGACAGGCACCACTAAGTAGCCTAGAGAGCGCTCAAATCATCACGGAACGTACCATAGAGGCTGGAGAAACAGGAGGTAATCTCATATGGGTCAAGCTCCGGCAAGACCCAAAATAACAGTTTTCTTCCTTTTAGGGGGAAAACTCTTCTAATTGGATATTCGGATTCTACATGCCTTGAAACGTAAAATATGACATTTTGAGGGGGGTTAGAATTTTTTTTTCTTGGGCGATTACAATGGTTTATTATTGAATGATAAACCAAAAAATGAAATATCGGACTCACCAGCGGCTTCCGAGGCAATCCTTTGTAACCTCTTCATTATTAACATGAAGTCATCGAACGAGTAATAACGCCGCATCGCGTTCAATATTCCCTTAATCACTTCGTACAGAGTTATTGCAGCCAATCGACATGCTCTGAAATATAACTCTGCGTATTCAAAGAAGGCCCACGGCTTGACTGGGACGATATTTATGGAGAAAATCAGCAAACTCGCGCATAATATAGGTCCTATTACACCCATGGTTTACAATAAAGCTTGAAAGTGAGCAAGTCAAAGAGCGAAGTGTAATTGAATATGAACCAATCGAACTTTTATAAGTGCGGTGAGATGGTCGTAAACATGAAAAGCGGCCTCCGACTTTATAAAATTCGATTTCATATGAATGCGTTACCTTATCGGATTTTACTGCTTCACAACTCAACGTATCAATAATTACTACCGTTCGGCGGAAAGCTGATCAGGGCCGAGTAAGATATAAAAGCATTTATTGAGCGAAGCAAAACCGCGTGATGTGCCCCGAACTGATATTAGCAATTATATAGGTTTGTGTGAAACGTGCATAGAAAACCGCCCAATAAACGGGAAGGAGCCAATGTTATCGTCGGAGATCCCTTTACGACCTTTGGCAAAAGTTGGTATGGATATATTAGAATTTAAGGGCAAGTCATACTTGGTGGCCATTGATTATTATTCATAAAAAAAATAAAAAATAAAATAAAACCGACTTCAAAAACTTTGTCTATAAAATACACACTGAAAAGGAAAAAATAACAAAAATGTCCCAACTTCGCAGCAACTCATTCGCCAACTACACATTTTAAGGAATACTTTACTACTCGTATTGACCTGACCACTTCCTGATTGATTGGATCACCTTCCCTAATAATATAAAAACTATTATTTCTCATTTCCCAAATGATTAAAAGATTTTCCTTTCACCTCTGAATTGCCTCCAGATTGATCATCTTTTGGAGTCGGCGCCTCTCTTATATTGTATTGGAGAAGCCTATAGATTCCGAATTAGTAAGAATATAAATATCATGAGTTTTCACGATTCTTGAACAGAGCAAATCAGCATTTATAAGAACTGATTATTAACAATATCGATTTGAAGGTGACTATTCACGCCTCTTCCTAAAAACCACACACAGCATTTCAGATTTCTCTAAGAATCATCACGTCCATACCGAGACTTATTACCTGGCACCTACTAATTTATCGTAAATTCATATTTATTTGTAACCATCGGGTAGTCATTTTGTCAGAGGACTCCAAAAGATGATCAATCTGGAGGCAATTCAGAGGTGAAAGGAAAATCTTTTAATCATTTGGGAAATGAGAAATAGAAGTTTTTATATTATTAGGGAAGGTGATCCAATCAATCAGGAAGTGGTCAGGTCAATACGAGTAGTAAAGTATTCCTTAAAAAGTGTAGTTGGCGAATGAGTTGCTGCAAAGTTGGGACATTTTTGTTATTTTTTGTTTTTATTATTTTTTCCTTTTCAGAGTTTAATTTACATGCAAATATTTTTGATGTCGGTTTTATTTTTTGTAAAGTTTTTTTTTTCTCTCTTTTTAGGGTCTTACAATCATGGACAGCTCTCTTCACAGAATTTTCCCAAGCTTACATTATTGTGTTCTTGTCACTTACTACTAACCGTCCAAACTAAATTCATACATCAGTTGAACGTTGAAGTTATAAAGTATAATGATTACCTAACTACTTTAAAAGTTATTATGTTGATTGAGAGTGAGTTTGAACGTTAAGAATAATCGATCCACTGATTTGGGTCTCTTGGGCAACATACCGTGTGCTTTGATCCCATTGATCGACCTTACAAAACTCAAATAATTGACTACACCATTGTTGGTTACTGAATCGCACAAAGTCACTTGTTCTTTATTTCTCAAACGGTAATAGAGTTATGATTTCTCAAGCGTACCGGCATTCCCACTGAATGAGAGAATCCGAACCAAATTTCAGAAATTCGCCAAACGTTCGTGCATTAAAATGGAGTTATTTGGCCTTCAAAACCATGATTGAAATTTAACGCTGAATTCAAATCTTCTAACGAGAATGCTATGACTAACGTAGTTTTTTTTCTACAAGCATAAATAGTCCAAAAAACGTGATTTTGAAACAAATGTTATAGAAATACGGCCTAAAAAGTATCTACTTTCAGTCCAATCAATACCAAATTTGAATCACGTAAACTAGACTCAAATTTGAACAATTAAGTTTAAAAACGATGGAAAAACAGTTTTGGTTTGGAAGTTATGAGGTCTCAAACACAGGTCCATTAAAACATTGATTGTTCCCTTATTATGCCACCTAAACTTGATTTTTACCATCGTTAGAAAGCTCTAGCTAAGTGCTTTTAAGTGCAATAGTGTTCATTTTTTTTTCTCGACGTGGTTGAGAACGGTGCTCGAAAAACCTCAAAAAAGTGAAAATCGGCATCACGTTTTTTGTTACACTTTCTTCTCTACACGCTATGTTATAATGCCGAACGAAAAATTGAAGCTAGGCCCTTATAGGCAGATAAATTATGAACAAAATGACACCAGAAACAAAACAATCTAGCAAGTATTCCAGAAGTTATAAGCTTGCAAAGTCAAAACTTCCTTTTTTTGCGAAAATCACGGTTTCCGGCGTTTCTCCGTGTCTGGGGACGTAACTACTGGTTGGACTCTATTGAAAAAATTATGGGACCTACCTGAACGCTTTCAAACAAAAAAAAAAAGTAACCCGATCTGTAGGGAATTGTAAGGTTATGTTGGTAGGATTGGAGGGAGGAGCGCGGAGTTGACGGGAGGGTTCAGTATTACGCAAGATTATGGTTATGACATTATGATTATTACGATTATGCTCGATTATGTCCGTTTATGTTGAATAAAAGTGTTAAACTCTTGTCGAACGATTATTACGTGGCCACCCTAACAGTTCAGAAGTGGGATAGAGCCGGTAATTGTTATTTTCGCGCGATCGGTTGTGTTGCGCGGGTTGGTGACGATGGCGAGTGAAAGTGAAAACGTGCAGTTCGATTCCGAAGTTGTACCGATAACTCTCGAGACGGTCAGTGGCTTTAAAGTCGAAAAATTGAGAAGTGAGCTCTCTAAACGGGGCATATTATCGTCCGGGAAAAAAGCCGATTTAGTTTCGAGACTCCGGGCATGTCTAACGCTCGAAGACTGCCGAGTTGAAACGCAACGAAACAAACGGCCGAGTTTGCGTTCAACGTCTCCCGACGAGGAGGTCTCTGGAGAGATAATTAATGACAACGATCGGGTTAGTTCGGGATCGGCAACCGATAATGAGTCGACTTCCAACACGGACGATTCGCTAAATAAATCTGCTCGCTCATCTGTGCGCCGTCGAGTCGGACCAATGGCGAATGCAACTTTCGCGTTGACGCTCCGAGACATCAAAGGGACTATTCGCGAATTCGATGGTTCCCAGAAATTACCAATTGGCCAATGGATCGAGGAAATCGAAGAGGCGCAGATTCTCTACAACTGGAGCGATCTTCAAACGTTGGTTTATGCTAAAAAATCGCTCTGTGGTGTCGCTCGAAAATTTCTCATGAGCGAGAAAGGCATAGCTAACTTCGGGAAGTTCAAGGACATTATGATGCGCGAATTTTCTGACAACTTCTGCGCAGCCGAAATTCACGAAACTTTGAAAAATTATTCGCTAAAACAAGGGGAAAAGGTGTACGAGTATTTTCTTGATATGAGAGAACTGTCCAACGGAGTAATTGATGACAAATCTCTCATGCACTATGTCATCTCTGGCATAACTGATCCGTATGATACGTCGCTGTTGTGTGGCGCTCGTGACCTGTTGGAGTTCAAGGTTAAGCTTCGTGTCTACGATAAGCTGAAAACGAATCGTCAATCGGACAATAGTTCAAGACCCGAGCTGCGTGCCGCTTCTAAAGCCCGTATCACACGGCAGACACTTCCCCCCATTACGCCGGCACAGCAAAAAGATTCCTGCGAGAGATCTTTTGTACGTTGCAGTTGGTGGGAGAGCCGAGTACTACTCGAGCCACTCTGATTGGCTGATCCGTTCGCCCCTCTCTCAACCGCGTCCATGTCGACGTGCCGGTTTGGGGGCTGTTGGGGAGAAGTGTCTGTCGTGTGATACGAGCTTAAGTTCGAAGCAAGGCCCACCGATAGCGCCAGCATCGGTAGCGCCAGATTCGGGCAGCGATGCTACAACTGTATGGACGATGGTCATCGTATCGCTGACTGTCCAAAACCGAAACGGCCGCCCGGAACTTGTTTCCTTTGCGCGTCTGCTGCGCACCGGATTGCCGAATGCCCGGAGAGAAAAACGGAAAGATTGCCGCGTCAGAATGGACCTTCATCGGAGATAAATCTTGTGGAGCCTACCGTCGCAGCACCGTACACTGTTCAAGTGTCACGAATTCCGTATGAGGGCGAAGCTTCACCTGACGATATGAAACCCTACTCGTGCAACTAAAATATGAATTCCAGTGTTGATTGTTCTCAGTCATTGTTAATATTCAATTTGAGTTCATAGTAAATATAATATACTAGACAAATGAACTAGTTTGAACGCAAGAACGAAACTGAACTTTTTATTGTTTTTCCAAGTTGTCATGAAATCCAATTTATTTGGATACCATTGTGTAGTGATATACTACATTCTTCCCCTTCTTCCTTTAGGCCTTTCGAAGTTGATCGGCGTGCTTCCGTTGAGGTTTTCCGTTGATATCAACCCAATAAGACACTTGCCCCGTCTTCTTTGCAATCAACCCTCGTTCAGCACCTTTTCTTGTTGCGTGTTCCACCCACACCTCTTCCCCTTCTTCAAAATTCTTCCATTTCGATTTCTTGTCGTGGACAATCTTTTGGACCGTTAGTTTGTTATCGACATGTCTGGTCTGGCCATATCCGGTTTTAACATGTCCAGCGATGTGAGTAGCCTTCGTCCAAACATCACTTCTCCGGGCGATCTGCCTGTGGTACGATGAGGCGTTATCCTGTGGGCTAGCAATACGTTTTGTGCTCTCCATTGAAGATCGGGCTGTTGATCCTTTGATGCATCCATTCTTTGTTTAAACGTTCGAACACCACGTTCGGCTAAACCATTCGATCGGGGATGGTACGGCGTGCTTTTGACGTGTTTAATCCCGTTTTCTTTTAAAAAAGACTCAAAATCATGAGACACAAACTGTGGGCCATTATCCGACACCACCATTGCTGGTACCCCGAACGTCGAAAACAAATTTCTTAAAATTCCGATGGTTGCCTGTGAAGTTGTGCGGTTCGTCATCACCACTTCCATCCATTTCGAGGTTGCGTCCACTACAACCAACCAATGCTTCCCGCCATACTCTAAATAATCTATATGTATTCGTGTCCAAGGTGAATGAATGAATGAATGAATGAAATAGATGTTTAATAAGAAATTATTCATAACAAAATAGATACAAGACATCATATGGCATGGTTAGGTACCGTCTGCCAGTGGTACTTTTTTTTAATATAATACAAAATTTTAATGAGCTTAGAGATAATTTTAACACGCATAAACTAAATAATTAGAAATAATTAAACTCCTCAATTAACATCCCTCTGTATCTGCCAGCATCCCGCATGTACTTACTCAGCCCATTCCAGTTTTCGCCGTTTAATATTTTAATTATTTCCTGTCTGGTCAGCACTGCCTTTTTTAGATGACGCACTCGGAATTCGGCCAGTGCCGGACATCTTGCGAGGAAATGCTCCGTATTCTCCCTCTCGGCCATATTACACATGGAGCAATTAAACTTTCGGTCCATCCTACCTGCGATGAAGTTGAGGTTCAGGAGCTCTCCCCGCGCCCTCATGATGTTGCTCACAAACCACCCATCCTCTTCCTCAATGTAGCCTGTCTTCCCATGATCGAGGGCTGCGTAGAGCACGTGGTTGGCGGAGTTTTTGGCCGCCTCGGCAACCGAGTTCTGTTCGGCCACTTGAATTCTATCCAAGAGTCTTTCACCCTCCCTCACTAGTTCCTCGATGCTATTCAGCCGCGATTCTGCTCCAAAAGACCGCTCCCAGGCCCTTGCCCACTCCTCAAACCATCCGCATCGGAGCCTGCATACTTCATGCATAATATGTCTCGGTAGCCGGTCCGCGTGCGCCGATGCCATCTTTTTGAGGTAGTCCAGGTGCATTTTCATGGTATGTAGGAACATTTTGTCGAGTCCAAGTTCGCGATATACAAAATAATCCGGCGTATTCATCGGTATCCGGCAAGCTTTCTTAACAAAGAATTTCAGTAGCTTCTCGAGCTGCCCAAAGCGTTGGTAGCCCCAGACCTGCGCTCCATACGAAAGCACGGTCCGAGAAACAGCCTCGAAGATTTTCATCTTGACCTTGAGTGGCACCTTATTTTTGTTCAGGATACCCGACCATACACTCACAATTGCAAACTTGGCCGCCGATAGTCTGTCGTTCATATGCTCGTTTAGGGACATGGAGGGAGTAAGTGTTATTCCCAAATACTTATACGACTTGACAATCTCAAGTTTTTCCCCTTTGTAATACCACTTTTCATTTTTCGCCAATCTCCCTCCACCCCGCCGACACACCATTATCTTTGACTTTTCCAAGTTGATTGTGAGGTTCCATTGCTCGCAGTATGACTCCAGCCCGTTGATCATTTTTTGCATGACCCATTTGTTTTCAGCCACCAGCACGAGGTCATCCGCGTACATAAGGACATTGACGTTCCTGCCCGCCACATTGATTCCTCCTTCTAGGCTCTCCCCAATATCGTTCAGGAACAATGAAAAGATCAGCGGGCTAGCCAGGTATCCCTGTTTCACGCCCATTCGAACCTCAATTTCCGATGACAGCCCTTCCTTGGACCATATTGCTGCTGTAGTTCCCTTATAGAGGCCTCTTAAGACGTTGAGAAACTTGTTCGACACTCCCAAATTGTGCAACTTATAAAAGATCGCGTCCCTCACCAAAGAATCAAAAGCCGCCTTAAAGTCAACAAAGAACAGGTACAGTTTCCTTTTCCTGGCGAACTGTATAGACGCGATGTTCATCAAGCTGAAGATGTTGTCGCTCGTTGAATAGCCTGGCCGAAACCCAGCCTGGGCTTCAGTAAGAACCTCATTCTGCTGCACCCAATCCATTAGCCGTGCTGCGAGCATTCCGACGAACAACTTCACCACTGCATCCATGCACGATATCCCCCGATAATTTTTGACATTTGTGGGATCTCCTTTTTTCAAAATCGGGAATAATATCGCCCGAGTAAAGCTTTTTGGCACTTCTTCATTGCTGAGTACTCGGTTGAAAATACCCACCAGTTCCGCTAGCAGAGCCCCAGGGGCGTTCTTGAAGAATTCTACGGGTACCCGATCAATTCCTGGTGCCTTATTGCTTTTAGCTTTTCCAAGTGTGACTTTCAGCTCTTCTAATGTGAACGGCTTGTCCAGCTGCTCAATTTCGATGAACGGCTGCGCATATTGATGAGGTGCGGAGTGTTGGGCCACATTGAGGTGTCGATCAAAGTGCTCCTTAAATTCATCGACGTTCACTAGCACTCGCTCCGTGGTGCGATTCTTTTGTAATGCCTTCGCCGCCTTCCAGAATTCCTTTGAGTCCCTGGCTTTGGCAATCGTTTCAACTAGTTCCTCATTGTATGCTTTCTTCTTGACGTCGCATACTGACTTGTAGTGGATTATCATGTCCGTATATTTGTCTCTGATGATCGACGATCCAGTCCTTCGGCACAAATTTAGAAGGGCAAAACATTTTTTCCTGATACGAAAACACTCATCATCAAACCACTTTTCTTTATTGACCCACGGTTTGCAGCCTTTCGACGCATTGCAGGGCTGGGCTACATCTTTTATCAGCTGGACAAGGTTGTCCAACTCTTGCTGTACAGTCACCCCTTCCTGCGAGCTGCTTCCACTTCGTGACAGTGTTGCGCCAATGTCTTGGCAGTATTTAACCTTCATGCCGTCTTTCCAAATTAGTTTCGGCATTAAATGCTCCACCGTCGCTTCATGGGGTTGCTCGGTGTCCCGAGCCAAGGTCACCACAATCGGCTGGTGATCCGAAAACAGCTGACAGTCCACGCGGAAATCCCTGACAGCGAGGAGGCATTCAATCGATACGCAAGCCAGATCAATAACCGAGCTCCCCCCCTTCGATAAGTAAGTATTCTGCCCCTCATTATCACCCTCCATTCGACCATTCAACAGGACCAGTTTGTGCTCCTTGCATAACGACAAAAACTTTTTACCCTTCGGACACAACCTAGCATCCTTTGACCTGCGTTTGGGGTTAACCGCCACCAAATCTCCCATCTCATCCGGGATTACCTGCCCCAAACCCACCCTAGCGTTCATATCCCCGATAACGATTTTTCCAGTGTCGGTCAAGGAATCCATAACTCTCGCAACTCTATCATAATCTGTGTTCCACGGGCACTCGCCAATCACATAACTGCTTCCACTCAAATAGACCGGAATAATGTATATCCTACCGTTGTCTCTTGAGTCCCATTGTATAACGGTCACTCCCTCCACCTCCACAAACTGCCATCCGCCCGATCGAACCAGCTGATGCTTAACCCCCAAAATCATCCCCCCAATTGCCCGGCCGAATCTCGCACTTTTGTGTGCTCCAACACGCACACATGTAAATTCTCCAAAAAACTTTTTCCACTTTTCCCACTCCTCAATCAATAAATGTGTTTCGTTTAGTAGTATAACATCAGAATTATTCAAAAATTGCACAAATTCAACAAAGGAACAAATAGATTTTAGACCATTAATATTGTAGCTCATTACTTGTAAATCTTCTTTCTTCTGGCAGACGGCGGCGTTTCCTCATTTGGAGTCTAGCAGGGTCCCTAGGTACGGAGCGAGATCCTTCTTGACCAACGTGGATAGGGCGCCCGCTCCCTCCTTCCCGTTCAGCACCAATCCGACATCGCCGGACCAGCGGAAGACTTTCCTTCAACTATCAATGTTGCATCCGCACGCGCACATCCACTTCTGGCTTCTGCTTTTTCAGTTCCTTCCGAATTAGCAGCAACTTCCCCGCGCCTGTCTCACCGACAGCGCAGGTCGGGTTGTATAGAGATGGTACTATCTTTTAAATTTTTGACGTTTCTGAAGATATTTCCGATGTCCGCTGTGCTTTCAAACTCTGCGAGTAGAGGGGCTGCTACATTTGACGGTTTTCCCAGTGAATACGCCTGGACAACAGACACTTCAGTCCGGAGTGCTTCGTTACACAGCTGCTTTATAAGTTCGACGCAGCTATCGGATGATTTTCTTTTAATACCATAAAATATCAGGTTTTTTCGTGTCCAAGGTTTCTCTGGAACATTCCATGAGAATAGAGGTGCTTCGGGTTCTCTTTGTCGAGTCCCTTGACATGAGGCGCATTTCTTTACGAACGTCTCCAATTCCGCATTTAGCCGAGGCCACCAAACATGAATTTGAGCAATGTCTTTCATGGCACATATTCCAGGATGTCCCATATGAAGATAGTGCATGATCGGTTCTCGTAGAGACGAAGGTATGCATAATCTACCTCTCCATAGCAGGATGCCTTCTTCCACCGAAAGTTCTTCACGTTTCTCAAAAAATGTATGAAGGTCCTCAGCAATGTCCTTCTTTTGTGGCCATCCTCTTTCAACGAACTGGATAATTTTCATCATTTTCACATCCTTTTGGGTCTCCATTTTCAAACGTGATTTGACAAAGCTAAATTTTCGAGTTTAATTTGATTTATGTGGACGCCATATTCTGACATGTCTTCATTTTGGACGTCGATTTGATTTGCTTGCATCGGCAATCTTGATAAAACATCCGCAACCTGGTTTTCTCCTCCTTTCGTATATTCTATTTTGTAATTATAAGCTGACAGAGCTAAAGCCCATCTGGTTAGTCGATTGCTGCAACTTTTGGAATTTCTTTATTTTCTCCTAGTAAATACGACAAAGGCTTATGGTCACTCCTGAGAATAAATTCCCTTCCGTATAAATATTGATGGAATTTCGTGACGTAAAATATAACGCCAAAGCTTCTTTGTCAAGAGTTGAATATCTTTTTTCAGTGCTAGAAGTGTCCGTGACGTATACGCGATTGGCTTTTCCACGCCGTTCTCTATTTGAAAGAGATACCCTCCAATACCAATATTGCTGGCGTCACAAGCAACATAAAGTGTCAATTCGGGTTTGTAATGGAACAGTGTAGTTGACTGCACCAACATACTTTTTAACTGCGCAAATAATTCATCGTCTTCTTCAGTCCAAGCCCACCGAGCAGATTTGTTTAGTAATCGATGGAGAGGGGCACATTTCCCTTGTAAATTTGGTATAAATTTGGATAATAATTTATTGAGCCAAGAAAAGATTTCAGCTCAGTAGTGTTTGTCGGTGTGGCATGGCTTTAATAGCTTCAAGGTGTTCAAGTCTAGGATGAATACCGTTCCTGTCGATTAGATGCCCCAAATACTGAACCGAATCCTGCAGCCACTTACATTTCTCAATTTGGGATTTCACTCCAACTTCTTCCAACCGTTTGAGAACTGCTGATAAATTTTCTAGATGTTCTTCCTTGGTTTTACCTGTCACGATGATGTCATCAATAAACCAAGCAACTCCGGGTAACCCTGACAAAATCTTGTCCATAGTTCGTTGGAACAAATTTGGAGCAAAGGATATTCCAAACGGTAGTCGCTTGTATTTAAAAAAGCCTTTGTGTGTTGCGACTATCAAAAATTTTTGAGAACTTTCCTCCACTCTCATTTGCAGGTATGCATCTCGGAGATCTATCACCGAGAATTGTTGACCGCCGGTCAATCGTTCAACTAAATCTTCAAACCTAGGAAATGGATACTTGTCCAAAACCAAAAATTTGTTTATCGAACCTCGAAAATCAGCACAAACTCGAATTTTGCCATTCTTTTTTAAAACGGTGACAATCGGTGAAGCCCATTCGATATTTTCATTCATTGGATCTACCGCCTCAATAACGCCAGCTTTAATCAGTCTATCCAATTCCGATTCGACCGCTCCTCTTAGTGCAAACGGCACTGGCCTAGCTTTGAACACCTTTGGCACTGCGTCGTTTTTCAAATTTATCTTTGCCTCATGTCCAAGAATTGTACCCAAACCGTCGCTGAACACGGAGCGATACCTATCAAGTAATAACTTTACATCTGTATAATTATCAATACATGTACTAGCTGGAGTTATGCAACGAATTTTCGCACCTGGTGGTAACGGTAAATTGAATTTCAATACCCAATCTAACCCGAAAAGAGGCACATCGTCTGCTTCCACAACCGTGACCAATAGTCGATGTGCTTGTCCAAATGCGTCCACGTCAATGGTAGTTTTCCTAACGCCCTCACTTTCAATCCAGTATAAGCCGTCAAGTCTGGGGTAGGCTTCAATTCCGGGTGTCCAATCTTTGTCCATGTTTTCTTGCCGATGATCGATGATGCTGCTCCAGGATCGTATAACATCTGAATTTCGATGCCATTCAGTTTCACGTCCAAGAGAACTTCCTTGCCTTTGGAAGTTTTGCGTATGAGGTTCGTACACGAAGTCGTTGCAGCGTCGTCATCTGACTCGGAATCTCGTGAAGCGATATTTCCCTCTTGTACCCAATTTACCTGTTTCCGGTAGGTAGCCTTTTTATCCGTTCCTTGAATTATAGCTCGTCCATCTACAATACAAGTTTTCAGGAAATGACCTCGCTTTTTACATGCCTGACAAGTATAGTTCACTGCTGGGCAAGGACTGGCATTCTTGTGTAATGTCTCGCCACACCTGAAACAATGTTTTCCCCTGACAAAGACTAGTGGCGTATTTTTTTTTGCGGAGGAAGGTCGTTGCTACAGACGCGTGTCTGAAGATTCTGTCATTGCCTCTCTTCTCATCCGACGTTGCTGTTGTCGCGATAATTCTAATGACATAACCAATTGTTCAACCTGTCTAAACGAACAGCGAACATCAGGAAATGTTTTTATAATTTCCTGCTGCCACCCGTCATCAGAAATTCCAACGATTAACTGGTATCGAAGCCTTTCGTCTAAAGATGCACCGAAATCGCATTTACCAGCTATGCGTCGCAATCGGTTTATGAAACTGCCCACACTTTCTCCCTCGCTTCGATATTCTCGGGAAAAAGTACATCGTTCTGCAAACGGATTGCTGACTGTCTTGTAAAATTTGTCTAAAAACTCAATGATGTCTTCGATTGGAACACTTCGCAATTCATGAGGTCTGAAATGATCAACTAACAGCCGAAATGGCTCAGGGCTTATCCGAGATAAAAGCAGATCTTTTGCTAAAGTCTCATCTGTGATCCTGCTAGCCCCAATACATACTTGAAAGCGTTGCGAGTAATATTCCCAGTCCTCCGTGTTCGGGTCAAAACTCTTGATCGAAAGATCGGAAAATCTTGGTGGTGCATCATCATCGTCTTGTTCTTGTGCATCGCTTTGCCTCGTTTTGTTCTTCTTAGGTCCCATTCTTTAGTTTTATCCTCGTCGCCAAATATAATATACTAGACAAATGAACTAGTTTGAACGCAAGAACGAAACTGAACTTTTTATTGTTTTTCCAAGTTGTCATGAAATCCAATTTATTTGGATACCATTGTGTAGTGATATACTACAGTGTTATAAAGTGTCATCACTGTCGATTACCCGTCTCATGTCGGTACAGGATCAAGAACACCTCTCTGTTTGCTACATTAACTGTTCTAGTGTGTTATCGTACAGTTTGCGAATAAACGTGCTCTACGACAAATCTATTTTATATATCTCCAAGATATAACAGTGGCGACGAGGAATTCGGAAGCGTGCCGGCGTCAGATTACGCTAAATAGTGAACAAATTGGATTCGGCGTTCGTCAGATTACGAAGCACCGTCATATTACGGTCTACGCTTTTCATCCGCTGTTCACGGCCCTTCGATTCGACCTGTTCATATCGGCGTCAAATTACGCTGAGAGGAAGAAATATTATCGTTCTCCAAATTGAGAACGACCGGAAAATTACGGCCTTTGATCGTAAATATTCAACGTAGACATCGTTCGACATGTCTCTATCTGCTACGCAAGGTATTTATTTCGACGAATCTGGCGACTGTCAAGTGTTCCTGGCTAAGCTTGCGAGCTATTTCGTTCGAGAGGATGTGACAAGCGACGAAAAAAAAAAGGCTACGCTGATAACATTAGTGTCCGACAATGTTTATAAACTCCTTTGCAGTTTGGTCGCGCCTGATAAAATCGACGTTTGTACCTACACGTACACTGCAAAGGTTCTTCAACAGCATTTCGCCCCGTCATCATCCATTTTCGTTGCTCGCCATAAATTTTATTCGGCGAATCGTCAACCAGACGAAACAGCCAAGGAATGGGCAGTACGGCTAAAGGGTCTCGCCGCAGGGTGTTTGTTTACAAGTGAAGTTAAAATGCTCACCCGAGACATTTTCGCGTCTGGATATGGAGCTGGAAATATTCAAGATCGCCTATTCGAAGAGAATCCAACGGCGGAGGACCTCACACTCGAAAAGTTGGTTGAATTGGCAAGTGGAAAGGAAACCGCAATGATCGAGCGCAAGCAGCGTTTGTCAACAGTCGCGGCGAGGGCAGGAGTTCCCAATTCAGATGAATTGCAGTATTTTCGAAGGGATCGCAATAAGTATCAAGGAGCAAGTAAGGTTGCTAACAGTGGTCAGCAAAATACATATCATCGTAAACCATGTCGATCATGTGGTCGGAAAAATCATAGGTCGGATCAATGTAGATACGTAGATTATAATTGTAATTTTTGCAATCGTAAAGGACACCTTGCTAATGTTTGTCCTAAAAAATCGAAAACTTCAAAAAACAAATATTTGGACGAAGTTGATAGCCAAAATGAACAAATAGAATCGGTCGAGGATGAGGACGAATTCGATTTAACAGATTCGTTCTTCTATGCAAAATCTAGTGGTCATGAAAAACCTTCATCAGAGGTAAATCTCTCTGATACGTTTTTTTGCAATTTTGGTGTGCAAGATGCCAATAAGGAAGTGTTAAAACAAAGCCCAGTTTGTAAGAAAATATCGCAGTCAGGAAATGGACCATACATTATTAAATTGAACATAGGTAAAAAGGGAATGTGTGTCGATTTTGAAATAGACACAGGCTCATTACATAATATAATTAGCAAATGTTTCTTTGAACAACACTTCAAAGATAGTAAACTTGAGCCATGCTCTGTTGTTTTGGCTGATTATGTTGGTAAAATTATTAAGCCTATGGGAAAAGTCATGTTAAATATTTATTTCGAAAATCGATCATATGAAATTCCATTTTTGGTAGTAGAGAAAGGAGGCCCTCCATTGCTGGGTCGTTCAGGACTACGTTTGCTCGACTTTTCATTTGGACAGATTAATTATAATATTGATGTCTCAAAAATCGAGGCTCCCGAAGACACAAAAAAAATACTAAAAAAATATCAGGATGTCTTTTCAATGGAGATGGGAACGTTTAATAAAGGGAAAGTAACATTGAAGGTGATACCAAATAGTCCTCCAAAATTTTTCAAATGCCGAACACTACCGTTGGCCTTGAAGGACAAGGTGGAAGCCGAAATTGATCGATTGGTTTCCAATGGGATACTGATCTCAGTAGGGAGTAGTGAATGGGCAACTCCCATTGTTCCCATTTTAAAACCGGACGGTTCTGTCCGAATTTGTGGCGATTTTCGCATCACTCTCAATCCTGTTTTGATAGGCACTGAGTATCCATTGCCAAGAATTGACCATATTTATGCTGAAATAGGCAATTCGGCATATTTTTCAAAAATAGATCTCAGAGAAGCGTTCCAACAATATTTACTAGACGAAAAATCTCAAGGTCTTACAGTCATTAACACCACCAAGGGATTATTTGCCTACACCCGTCTGTGTTATGGAATCAAATCAGCTCCTGCTGAATTCCAGCGGCTGATGGAACGTCTCTTAGCAAAAATAAAAGGTGTCAAATGCCTAATAGACGATGTGATAGTATCCGGCTCTTCACAAGCCGAGCACAATGAACGCCTAGAAAAAGTTTTGGCTATTTTGCTAGAGAGCGGTCTTCGTGTCAAATTGACAAAGTGTAAATTTTGTTCCCCTCAGATAGAATATTTGGGACACGTAATCAATCAGTCGGGTTTGCGCCCAACGGATTTGCATGTTAAGGCAATCAAAGAAGCTCCTCCTCCAGAGAATGTTACTATGTTAAAATCCTTCTTAGGCATGGTAACATTCTACATAAAATTCATCCCTAAGGCTGGTGATCTTTTGAAACCATTCTACAACCTGCTTAAAAATGATGTTCGATGGAATTGGACTTTGGATTGCGAAAATTCGTTCCAGAGGGTGAAAGAGGTTTTGGCCAAAAAGCCGGTCCTAGCCAATTACAATCCTAAACTCCCGATCAAGTTATGGGTAGATGCATCTCCGGTAGCAGTATCAGCTATCCTGACCCATGTTTATGACGATAAATCAGAAAGGCCATTGGCTTTCCATTCTAAGGTGTTGTCAGATGCTGAAACTCGCTATCCTCAAATAGAAAGAGAGGCTCTGGCCATTGTAAATGGGGTCACTCATTTTAAAGATTTTCTTTTTGCTCGACGTTTTCATTTAGTTACAGATTCGAAACCGTTAATGTATATTTACAACAGTAAAAAAGGGATACCTATTTATGCCGCTAATCGTGTTCAAAGATGGGCATATCTCCTATCTCTATATGATTTTGAAATCTCATATACTAAAAGTGAAAATAACATAGCTGATTTTCTATCACGAATTAAGACAGGCATAAAATCCAATGATGCAAGTTCAAAAACCAATTACCTTCACTACATCCACGAATCTTGCCCTAGTAAAATTGACTGGAAATTAATTCGATGCGAAACCAGTCGTGATCAGCTACTAAAACGTGTCATTAGTCTGGTCAAATCAGGACTATGGCCCCAAACAGTCGCGCGGGACAACGAACTTTATCCATTTTACGTTCGAAAATTTGAGCTAAGTATTGAATATGATTGCCTAATGTGGGGTTATAGGGTGATTATTCCTACATCACTTCGGAAGAAAATCCTAGAAGCTCTACATGATTCTCACCTGGGCACGACAAAAATGAAGGGACTAGCTAGATCGTATTTTTGGTGGCCATGCCTTGATCAACGAATTGAAGAAATTACCAAACTCTGTGACGTCTGTATACAATTTCGTAGCGATCCTCCTAAATCTTGTCTTCAACCGTGGCCATGGCCTAGCAAGCCGTGGACTCGGATTCACGTTGATTTTTTAGGTCCAATAAATTCAAAATTCTTCCTGGTTGTTTGTGATGCTCATTCCAAGTGGATTGAATGTTACACTACAACTCGTACTACCTCCAATGTGGTAATTGAAAAATTGCTCGAGTGCTTCGCCCGTTTTGGTGCCCCCAGATCCCTCACCTCGGATGGTGCAACTTGCTTCACAAGTGCCGAGTTCACGAATTTCCTAACCAACTTTGGAATAAACCATATGGTTGGCGCCCCATTCCACCCTCAAACGAATGGCGCAGGAGAGTCTGCCGTAAAAATAATGAAAACATGTATAAAGAAATATTACGCAGAAGGTGCTAAAGGTGGCTTGGAGCAAACATTGCAAAAGTTTTTGTTCTTATACCGTGCTTCCATCCATTCGACGACGCAACAAAGCCCGGCCAAGCTCATGTTGGGTCGAGAAACTAGGACCATCTTCAGTCAGATGATTCCATCTGGAGAGGAGGTCGTTAGGGACAACCAGAACAGACAAAAGAACTACTGGAAGGGAAAGCGATACTCTCAGTTAGGAGAAGGTGAGCGAGTGTTGGCAAGGAACTATAGTGGTGGGAACAAGTGGGAAAAAGCCACGGTTCTGCAGACACTTGGCTCACAAAACTATGGTATTAAAACGGATAATGATCTGGTGTGGCGTCGTCATGTTGATCAATTGATTCCGCTACCCCAACCAAAACTTAGTGGTCCCAGTCAAGGAGAACAAAATGACTCCGAGGCTGTTCTGGAGGAGCCGGTGCCGAATCAGACTGTTGAGGCTAAGTCTCCATCTGTCGGTATTCCTGCTCGCCCAGTTAGGATTAGGAAACCTCCGGTCAGATATGTGCCTTAATTATTTGTATCAGTTTGAAAAAAAAAAATATATACATATATAAATAAATGAAATAATTTAAAGATTATCTAACTGTTGTTAATTTCATGTTTGTTGATTGATAATGTAATGTCGTTAATTGAAAGAAATGTTTTGTATACGGATAAGCTCGTTTTGATATTATTTTGTAGAAACAAAAGAGGAAAAATTGTAAAATGCATACATATTATAGAGGGGGAAGGTGTTATAAAGTGTCATCACTGTCGATTACCCGTCTCATGTCGGTACAGGATCAAGAACACCTCTCTGTTTGCTACATTAACTGTTCTAGTGTGTTATCGTACAGTTTGCGAATAAACGTGCTCTACGACAAATCTATTTTATATATCTCCAAGATATAACATACAGTAATGGTGCAAATTTGTTGTTTGTTTCAGTATTTAAATTGTAACTTATCCTCTTCTTCGGAAAGTGGATACTGTTCCCACTTTTGTTTCATTGTGATTCTTAAATTCATTCACTTTGCCGGGCTTTGAAGTAAATTTCTTATTTTGGCTCCTCTTTGGAATTTGGCATTTCTATTTGGTTTTGAGTGCAATTGTGAACTTAGTTAATCCTTTGGTACGTTTGCTATTGTTTATAAGTTCTCGTTTCACAGCTTGTCAATTGATAGGGCTATCGTCAGAATGGCCGAATTGTAGGGAATTGTAAGGTTATGTTGGTAGGATTGGAGGGAGGAGCGCGGAGTTGACGGGAGGGTTCAGTATTACGCAAGATTATGGTTATGACATTATGATTATTACGATTATGCTCGATTATGTCCGTTTATGTTGAATAAAAGTGTTAAACTCGTGTCGAACGATTATTATACGATTATACGTGGCCACCCGTCCGATCGAACGTACAGGAGCTGAACGCCAGCGGACAACACATACCGAAAAAAACCCGCAAGTCAACTATACTAACCTCCTCCTTGTTTGAAGTCGGTTAAAAATGGATTGAATTCGATGTCATTAAAGGGAAGGGTGCTAAGGACGTAATTCGATGGTGTCAAAAGCTATTCGCGAGCTACGGATATCCTAATACGATAATTTCTGACAATAACCCGTTCAACAGCTCACAGTTCAAATCGTATCTATCCACTCTTGACATTGAACTGATTACAAGCAGTCCTCATTATAGCCAGGGACATGCTTTAGCTGAATCGGGAGTCAAAATCGTTAAGAACATCCTAAAAAAATGCGAAAGAACCAATCAAAATCCGTACATTCTCCTAATGCACTATAGAAACGCAGTCGTTTCGAGTTCAGGAATGCCTCCGTCGAAACTAATGTTGGGTAGATGGATAAGGGACGACCTTACCGTGTTTGAAAAGGATTTGGAAATTCAAAATCCAGACAAACAGAGTAAAAAAAAATATTAAAAAAAACTCAAAAGAAGCACAAAAAATATTATGATCGTAATGCCAAAGTCCTGTCCAAATTGAACCCCAATGATCATGTAATGTATCGTCATCTAGACAAATGGAAAAAAGGCACTGTTGTGAAGAATGCCCACACGCCTAGGTCTTGGTGGATTCAGGGTGAGACTGGAACACAATTTCGTCGGAATCGCCGTGATATAACCAGAGTTAAAACCAATGAGTTTCCGACAGATAGTCCAACTCACAATGAGATAGGGATTGGATACAATCTGCGAGACCGCAGCACTATTCAACAAGCTAGAAGATGTGCTTGTTAAAAAAAAAAATAGTGTTTTTTTCTCATGAAAAAAAAATAAAAAGAAGAAGAAGAAGATTGATTGATTGATTGAAGTTTTTATTTAACGACCAGGGAGAGGTTAGGGCCTAGTGGCCCTCTCTTCCACCTCCCCTGGCAAGAATCTCTACAAAATAACTGGCTCTCACAATCGTAATTTACAAAACAAAAAACAAAAACAAAAATTAATGATTCTCCTCATTTGTAGAGTTTAAGCAACATAGATTTGAATTTGTTTTTGAATGCCACCACAGACTGTTCTATGTTGAAAAATGATAAATGTTCGTTAAAAATCCGCGAGCCTTGCACAACAAACGAACGTTCGAAGATGGTAGTCTGATGACGCGGGATCTGCAGGCTCCGGCTTTTATTCCGTGTGTCACGATCATGCACCTCCTCCATGAATCTAAACTCCTGCGCAAGGTAGGCCGGCCGACGATACTTCAATACCTTGAACACCATCGTGGCAATTTGAAGTTTCTTTAGCTCGCGTACCTTGAGGATACCCATTTTGGTTTATTATTCAATAATAAACCATTGTAATCGCCCAAGAAAAAAAATTTTATAACCCCCCCTCAAAATTTGATGTTTTACGTTTCAAGGCATGTAGAATCCGAATATCCAATAAAAAAAATTCTGTCTGTCCGCCGTACGCCGTACGCCGTCAACAATTTTCCGGCCAAACCATAATAGCTAAATTCTTGAAATTTTCACCAAAAATCAATCTCGGTCCTACGACGGCCCAATTTTCGAACCAACTTGCTAGCTCAATTTTAAGGGTGTTTTTGGGGGGTTTTGAGGGGGAGAAAATTCATATTTTCCAAGGTTTTTCAGAAAAATGTGTACGTGGTATCAAATAGATTTTTGGACGCTGAATCGAATGAGACCATCGCCAGGTCGGTAGCTTTATTGGTTCTCGAGTTATCGCAGCTTTTGTGCCGAATTTGGGAGATTTTCAGAAATTTGACATGAGGGTATAACTCGAGAGTTCTTGGAGCTATAAAAATCGTTCTATACTCATTGGAATGGTCGTGAAACGCTCTCTCCAGCTGTACCGTTAGGCAAAAAATTTAGTTTTTAATTAGGAAATTAAGAAAAATAAAATTGAATAAAATTACAATAGTTGCGACGGAGTTTTCCCCTATAGTTACAATCTGTTTTTCGGTGGGATTGTTCCGAAATGTTCGAAATAATTACTATCACAAATGGATAGTCTTTCTAAATCAATATTGAAGCGAAGGAATAATAAACCACTGTACAATCATTTGCAGCGTTTTTCGGTAGGCCGGAGTCACGTGGTCGTCGAGTCGTAAGCGTGAGATGAAGCGAATGGCGGCGTTCTAAGCTTTTTGCAGCTTGTCAAGATCTTGACTCTTGAGGTCAGTGAGGGCTACCGCTGCGTACTCGAAGGCGGGAAAAACTAAGGCCTGTTGTACCACTGCTTCCTAACGTGCGTTGGAAAAACCGAAGCTGTACGACGCAGCTGATATATGCTGCCGTACACTGACCGACACATATTATTGACATGGCAGTTCCACGAAAGCGTAGACTGGCACGTAATCCCAAGGTTCTTGAACCGCTCGACGAACTGTAGTGGAACACCGCCATACTCCAACCTCGGCACGGCGCCAAGCGCAACCTCCGCCAGCAGCTTTGTGATTGCATCGTCGGAGCAAATTTGTACGCAGCCCTGGCTGAGTCTTCATGTCGCCCCTAGCGGTAGCATTGTGCCTTCTGAATCTCCCTCAACTTTGTATTTCAACCATTTATTCATTCTGTTCTTTGGAAATTGTCTATCACCCTTATAAATTATTGTAAATAATTGTAAGTATTCTCCAAGTATTTAGTCCCCGGATCTTCGTCATTCAGACAGCAAGAATCTGCAACACCTGACCGTTTTTCGCGATCCTGAACTGCTGGCAAGATGGACGCGTCTTCTTTGTGAACCACCGGTTGTAGTAATAATGTCGTCTCCTCCTTTTCGTTGTGCTGGTTAATTAACCACCAACTTTAATTCCACCCACCTTTGCTATGCTTTCCACGTCTTAATTTCTGTTTAAAAACCATTTAATTTATGCGCAAGCGCTCTCAAACGTTGAGATGGAACACCACCACCAACTTTAACTCCCACCACCTTTGCTGAATTTTCCACGTATTAATTTCTGTTCAATTTTGTTTTTTCCTCTACGGAAACCTCTCCGGATGGACTCGAACCGAGCCGTCGTATTATTGGCCTGGACGAGTGGTACTTCTCCGCGCTCTCAAGTTCGACCGTGAGCTGCTATCGGCCTCTTTTGGGACGACCCCTCTTCGAGCTGTGGAGACCCAGAATCGAGGAGATATCAGTGGTGGCTGTGAGTAAAATCTACGGAAAACGCGCCTCCACAACAGCAGGCGTTTGATCCGGTAAGCTGAAACCATCCTCAAATTACGTCCGATTTTGGGAGGAGGTCACTCGAGGGCCCTAACCTCGACTCGCCGACCACGTGTTAATTTTGCGAGGGTTCGAGCACCAATCAATCAATCGACTGATGAACTTTCCGTCGTTATTCGGGTTAAGAAATACGCAGAATTTGTCATAAAAAATTGTTCTGGAAAATATTTTAGTTCGATCTTTTTGGTGGCCACTTAGGGAAAGTTAGGAGGGTCTAAACCTAAGGCTGTCTATTGTTCCTTTTTCTGAATAAACTGGTGTTGTTTGATCGGGCAGTGGATCCAGTAATTCTTTAGCATACCTATATCTTTTCTTTCCGATAAAAGTTTCCTAGGTAAGCTAGAAACCTGGGTGGTCCTTCGGTCAATGGAGAAAAGCCAGATCAAGTAAGTTGAACTAACATTTTTGGTCCGTGTCGGGACGGATTTTGAACTGGCGTTATTGGAGATATTAATCCACTTATAAAATCTCTAAAAACAAAAATTGCGATCCACTTGCCCATGGGAAGCACCAGTTTTTTTTCCTCGCTTTATACAGCCATTTCGATACTTTGAAATTTGTGCTCGATCTATTTTCGATATTTTTTGCATGCGTTGTTCGAATTTTGCGTCTTAGTGTTGTTCTAAAGTTACTAAAAATCATCTATTATTGTGCATTATATTACCACTATTACGAGTATTTTTTCTACTACATATATGGTCTATTTTGGCCGTCCATGGAAAATTCAACGGAATTGAGCCGTATTATATCACCTGTCAAGCACTTATTTTCTTATCCAGCTGTTGCTGAGACTAGTCAGGTCATTGACCTTTATATCAACTGTTGTGATTTGTTGTGATAAAATTTTCCCTTTGGATCCCTCTTGATATTATTTGGTCTCTCATTTGTGATAATGACCCCCACAGGCAATGCTGATTCGGCGCTTTTGACTAAGAGATCGTATGAGAAGGCTAGACGACGTTTGAAGAACTATGGATCGGATATTCAAGCAATTCGCGCAAAAGGATTCGCGGCGCTTTCATCATCGGCAGAGAGAGGTATTTTTCGGGGCATGTTTGCTACCCTATCCGACCTGTATCGTGAATTTATGTTGAAGTGGGATGAATTATATGATTTCAATGACGTTCCAATCGAGCCACTTTTTCCTACACCAGAGGATGAAAATTATCTAAGGGAGATCAAAAATTATTATTACGAATGTCATAATTACCACCAGCAAAAACGGCCAGCGCACCTCCTCGGCCACTTCATAATAGTACGGCTCTGGATGTATCTACCAATAATGCTTCCAATACCACCACATCTAGGGCCATTTTACCAAAAATCCATATCAAACCATTTGATGGCGATATACGGCAGTGGCCTACCTTTAAGCAACTTTTCACTTCTCTCATTAAAGAAGACAACTCAATATCCGATGCCGAGAGGTTTCATTACTTGGTTGGCCTACTATCCGGAACGGCATATGATACCATCAAACATGTAGCTGTAGTTTCGGAAAATTTTGATCAGGCTTGGGCATGTCTTCTCAAAACCTACGACGACCCTCGCAAATTGGCGTCATCCTACCTTAATAAATTTCTTAGCTTCCAGCCGCAAACCGGGAGGCCGACCGCTGAGTCTTTGCAGGCATACATATCTAACGTTAGCGAAAGCATTGCCTCCTTGAGAAATCTGACCATTACAGATCTCTCCGAGTATCTATTATGTGAGTTGGCCCTCCGCTCGCTCGACCCTTTCACAAGGGAGGCGTTTGAGACCTCGATCATTGGAATAACTTTTCCTAAATTTTCAGACCTGCAAACGTTTGTGCAGAATAGGTGCCACGTATTACGCATGACCTTTTCGGCTCAATCAACGCCCCCCGCCTCTAGGCCTATACCGGCCAAATCGGCATCTATATCACCTAAACCACCGAATAAGTTCACTCCTCGATTTGGGCCTAAACAAGCACTTATGGCTCAAGCATCATCACCTGTATCTAAATTAAAATCATGCCCTGTATGCCATCAAAACCACACTATATCTACGTGTATCCGTTTCAGGGAAGCGACTCCGCAGGCAAGAGTGGAACTTTTACGGCAATTCAAGGGATGCCGAAACTGCCTCAGCGTTCACCACCCGACGATTGAGTGCAAGTCAGCGTACTCGTGCCGAATATGTGGGAAGAGACACCATACCGATCTTCACCTTTCTTCTCCCGGTACCTCTCCTACCGCGTCCTCGGAGCTTCAAAGCGTCGCCCACCAGAAATCACCACCACCACCAGCCATACCAGGCTCATCTGGATTTGTTGGCGGCGCCACCACCCATGCGTCGGGCGTCTTGCTCGGTACCGTACAAGCAAAGCTGAAGGATAAGGAGGGAAGGATTCTCCAGTTCCGAGGCATACTAGATCCCGGTTCTCAGTTCTCTTTCATGACCGAATCCTGCGCCCGCCAACTTGGCTACCCCATCAGGTCGCGACGTCTTCACATCTCCGGCATCAATGGGTCGCCGCTTGAAAACGTTAAGGGACTCGCTTCGGTGACGTTCCTCTCCGACGAGACGCAGGCCGTTCTGCGAACAGAAGCGGTGGTTGTACCGTGTATCACGCCTCCGCTACCACAGACCCCGCTGAAATCCCCCCGATGGGACATTTACCTCACCTATGCACTCAGCGACGCCACTTTTCTGCAGCCTGGACAGGTTTCCTTCCTAATCGGAGCAGATCTTTTCCCGGAGGTTGTGACCGGCGCACCCGTTGTCCTTATAGATGATGGACCGCGACTCTTGCCGACCGTTTTTGGCTTTTCCGTCATGGGCCGATACAACGAGGAAAAGGAGCAACGTCAATCCGTCGCGCTCTTCTGTCAGCGTGGTTTGGCGCCAATCATGGAAAAGTTTTGGGAAGTAGAAGAACCTTCCTTTTCACCGGTGCCCGCTCCTGAGGATGAGGCGTGCGAGCGCCATTTTCGGGAGACCCATCATCGCTCTTCGGACGGTCGATATGTGGTATCACTACCCTTCAAGACTTCACCACCCAACATTGTTCCCAACTTGCCGCGAGCTACGAACTACTTCTTGTCCCTTGAGTCACGGTTGGCCAAAGATTCTGATTTGTCTGCTCAATATCGTTCCCAGATAAGTGAATACCTGCAGCTTGGTCATATGAGTCGAGCTGATCGGCCACCATGCTATGTGCTTCCCCATCATGCGGTTTTCAAGGACGTTGGAGGAATCAAGAAACTACGCATAGTATTTGACGCGAGTTTTCGGACAGCGACCGGAAGCCTCAACGACCATTTGCTAACTGGGCCCAAGTTGCAAGTGGACATTTCCCACATACTTCTGAACTTCCGTGTCCACCGATATGTATTCAGCTGCGACGTGGTCAAGATGTTCCGGCAGATCTGGTTGCACCCGAATGATCGTCGATATTTGCAGGTGATTTGGCGTGACTCTCCGAACCAGCCTCTTCAATTCTATGAATTGAACACCGTCACCTTCGGCCTCTCCTGCTCCCCGTATCTCGCTCAACGAGTTCTTCGCCAGCACGCCCTCAATCACCAGTCCGAGTATCCTGAGGCGGCCCAAGTCTTGCTGAGTAACACGTACATCGACGATGCAACCGCGGGCAGTGATTCCCTGCCTCATCTTCGGCATATTAAACGTCAGTTAGTTGGTTTGCTACGCGCGGGTGGCTTCGAGCTTGGCAAATGGAGTTCGAATCACCAGTCTCTTCTCGAGCCCACCTCCAAGGGGGACGGTTTGGTCCGGCTGGGCGAGGATGCCACTACCAAGATATTGGGCATGCACTGGGACCCCGCTACGGATACCTTCTCCTATGAAGTGACTGCACCACCTCCCGGTTTCACCCGACGTATCCTACTTTCCTCGATCGCGCGCCTGTACGATCCCCTGGGCTACCTTGCGCCCGTTGTCTTCCAGGCCAAGCGACTCTTGCAACGGACTTGGACTGCCGGCGTAGACTGGGACGAAACTCTTCCCCCTGATATCCAACGATCTTGGCTGCAGTTTGTGGAGGAATTACCTGAGCTCTCGCGGATCTGCATCCTTCGTCCTTTGCCTCCCGCTGGTGGCGGTGCTGAGCTGCTGGTCTTCGGAGACGCATCGGCCAGTGGCTACTGTGCGGTCGCCTACCTTCGCACCACAGGTGAAGACGGTAAATTCAAAATGACCGTCCTTAAAGCCAAGACCAAACTGGCCCCATTGAAACCGCTCACCATACCTCGGCTCGAATTGTGCGCCGCTGTTCTCGTGAGCCGTTTAGTACATTCGCTCGACCATCTCCGAAACCACCTGAACTTCAAGGGTACCTACTGCTTCACCGACTCCTCCACCGTACTTGCTTGGTTAAAAATTCCCCCTCATCAACTCCAGGTTTTTGTCGGCAATAGAGTGCAGCAAATTCTGTCCAATACTGAGGCCGACTGGTGGCGCCACATTCGTGGAGTTGACAATCCCGCCGACGTCGGCTCACGAGGCGTCGCTCCTTCGGCGTTGAAACATCATGCTCTCTGGTGGACGGGCCCTGGTTGGTGCGAGCGGGATATGAACCAGTGGCCGCAATCACCGGTGGCCGATTTAGAACCTGTTCCAGAGGTCAAGAAAGCTGCTCTGGTATTCCTCTCACTTGACTCACCTGTGAGTCCATCGTTCCTCGACCTGCCCAAGCGCTTCTCCAGCTACCCCCGGTTCGTCCGCGTGCTGGCTTACGTGAAAAGGTTCCTTCATAACGTCCGCATTCCTCTCGAGCGGGCATGTTTGCGGCGATTCGGAGAAATATCAGCTCAAGAATTTGCGGATACCAACCGGTGTTATATCCAGCGGCTACAGCAGAGCTTCTATCCAGAGGTTTTTACCAAACCCTTCAATCGCCTATCACCAGAGCTGAGACGACTCAATATTTTTGTGGACAAGGACGGCCTTGTTCGCGTTGGTGGCCGTCTCGAAAACGCTCCATTGTCCTACGACCACAGACACCCTATACTTTTACCGCATAATTCATGTTTCACCACCTTAATCCTCCATCACTACCACCTTGAGAACCACCATGTTGGGCCTGCCGCTTTGCTGGCATCGATTCGACGTCAATATTGGATACCAAGGGCAAAATCATCCCTCCGTCTATTGAAGAAAAGGTGTTTGGTATGCACTCGATTTTCCAAAGCCAATGTAATCCCGTTTATGGGCCAGTTGCCGAAGTCGCGCTTCTCCAATGTTCGTCCCTTCAACGTCACCGGGGTGGACTTCGCCGGGCCATTTATGTGCCGTTCGTCGAATCTTCGCAGAGCTCCGGTAGAGAAGTCGTATTTATGCTTGTTCCTCTGCATGGCAACAAGGGCGGTCCATCTCGAGGTGGCTGTCGGGCTGTCAGTAGAGGCATTTCTCGATGTCTTGGACCGTTTCATCATGCGCCGCGGCAAGCCAGCGGAGATGCTCTCGGATGGTGGTACCAACTTCCGAGGATCAGATCGCTACCTGAGAGAAATCTTGGATCTTTTCAACAAAGAAGACACCAGGGACCAGCTAGTGCGTCATGCGGCTCCACACGGCATCACATGGAACTTCAACCCTCCTTCCTCACCCCATTTTGGTGGCGGTTGGGAGGTTTGCATCAGGATGGTCAAGGATCTTCTTTACCGTACATTCGGGAATCTACCCTTCACCTTACCTGAGCTGATTACAGCCTTCACAAAGATTGAGGGCATCTTGAACTCTCGGCCTCTGCAGACCCTCTCGGACGACCCTAGCGACTTTGACCCATTAACCCCGGGTCATTTCCTCATCGGGCAGCCCATCACCGCCTTACCCGAGCCTGATTTCACCTCCCTACCTACAAATCGGCTGAATCGATGGCAGCGTGTCCGCGAACGTGTCCAACATTTTTGGTCTCGCTGGAAGGACGAATACCTCCACAGTCTCCAAACGCGCCAGAAATGGGATCGCCACGCGCCGAATCTGCGTCTTGATGACCTGGTGCTGCTGCGCGACGTAGACTCCTCGCCAACTCATTGGCCCATCGGTCGAATAACCGCAGTGCATCCAGGACAGGATGCTGTGGTTCGCGTGGTGACCGTTCGCACAGCTCGCGGAACCTATAAACGTCCTGCAGTCAAGTTGATTCCACTTCGGCTGAGTGACATCCATGCCTGACGTCCAAATTGCGGGGGAGTATGATTGCATCGTCGGAGCAAATTTGTACGCAGCCCTGGCTGAGTCTTCATGTCGCCCCTAGCGGTAGCATTGTGCCTTCTGAATCTCCCTCAACTTTGTATTTCAACCATTTATTCATTCTGTTCTTTGGAAATTGTCTATCACCCTTATAAATTATTGTAAATAATTGTAAGTATTCTCCAAGTATTTAGTCCCCGGATCTTCGTCATTCAGACAGCAAGAATCTGCAACACCTGACCGTTTTTCGCGATCCTGAACTGCTGGCAAGATGGACGCGTCTTCTTTGTGAACCACCGGTTGTAGTAATAATGTCGTCTCCTCCTTTTCGTTGTGCTGGTTAATTAACCACCAACTTTAATTCCACCGACACATATTATTGACATGGCAGTTCCACGAAAGCGTAGACTGGCACGTAATCCCAAGGTTCTTGAACCGCTCGACGAACTGTAGTGGAACACCGCCATACTCCAACCTCGGCACGGCGCCAAGCGCAACCTCCGCCAGCAGCTTTGGATATCCAAAAATCAATGCTTTGGACTTGGCTTCGTATAAATTTATTACTTCTCTCTGAGCACACGCACAGTGAAAATATTGACACAGAAACGGGCGATATTGCCGAAATTGTGGAAAGAGAAACAGCAGACAACAACACCTCTAACAATCACTATTGTCTCATAAAAAATCTAAATTTATTTTTAAGTCATTTGACAAAACACAAGCGAACAAGTCATTATTGCAATTACCGTTTGCATAGATTTAGTAAAGAACATTTTGTTGCACAATCATGCACCCTTGTGTAAAAATTACGGTGTTCAGAAAACTAGACTTCCTAACGACGACGAAAAAGAATTATATTCGATTGATAGAATAAAAACCACTTGAAGATTGTGTTAATCAATTTTCATTCTCTCTCCGAAAAGCTGAGCCAAATATTTCTAGAACGATTTTCCGCCAGCGGGACTTTCATTGAGATTCATTGTTATGAAAACCATGGGAACCAATCTGCTGAACGATATCAGTCTCACAGCTTTTTGGGATGGAAGGATGCTCTGCATGGTAAAACTATGATCCGCAACTGGGAGCAGTATTGGAGTGTGGCACAAAAAATTTATTATGGAAACGAAGTAAAATCATTCCTTTTATCAACGGTAGGAGCGCCACCATCGTCGATGCCGTGGATATTATTTTCTATATTATTATATTATTTTTATTATTATTATTATTTTGTGGAGCATTTTCCATGGAAATTATTCGGTCTCGATATTCGGACATATTCGGTCTTGTTCGGGGTCAGTATGTGACCGTTATTGGTAAACAACTTGATAGGCCGAGTTTAATTTACCTGAATTCTGTAGAGATTGAGCAAGTTTTAGATTTCTGGCCTTTAGGGAGGAATTTGATAGTGAATCTGAACCATCCGATTCAATTTATTAGAGAGGCATCATTGTAAGTCTTGGCTTAAAACATCAGATAATTTATTGTCATTTTTTACTAGCATTATTCAAACGAGCTTTTATCGAGCGATTATATTGTTATGACTTTTTCGACCGACAGATTTAAGAAAGGGAAGCCAATTGAAAGATTTACGACATTGAACATGCTAGCAATTTTTTTTACGATCCTAGTAAAATCTAGTCGTCTACTTGTTCTAGATACTCTTTGCAGTTTGACTACTTCGTTGGACGTTCAAAAACAATGATTGGGTCCCTTGTGTCTTTATGTTTGGTTTTGGTTGCAACCAACGTACCGACGGCCGAGTCATTTATAACAGGCACGGTAAATAAATTTACGGAGTCAATCCGTATGGCCTCCGCTCTATACACGAAAGTTAAAAATAACTTGTCTCAAGTTCGGAAATTGCTCCGATCGAAAGATAAAACCTTTTCTGATAAAGCTGCCCTTATTTACAGAGAAACCAAGGAATTTACTCAGAAAACTGTTGGTAAGTAGCAGAAACACTAATATTCCTTTAAATCCTTTAAATTTGAACATGGAAAATTCAGAAACGAGCTAATTCGTGCACAATTTTATTAGTAATTTTTATGGCAAACAACGAATCCATAAACATGTGAATTAAAGCGTTGAACAGGGGGAGTACAATGGCAGACTTTCGTGATGTCGTAACAGATAATATTCCAGTACGTTATGTTTCATGAGCTCGCCAGTTAAATACGAGTATTTCTGAATCGTATTTCTGAATTAATTATTTTCCATTTGTTCCAGCTGAAATCAGAAAACTCTTCCCAGCGTTGACACTTCCCTCCAGAACACTAGGCATCCTCACAAAAATCCAGAAATCCTACGACGCTGTGCTGGCAGTTGGGGGATATGAATTTAAACATATCGTTGACAATGCACCTGTACCCGAGCCAACATACTAGACGCTTTCCATCAAACAGAAATAAATAGTATTCACGCATTTATGTCTTGATGATTATCCATTATACATATTTGATTGATAGAATAAAAACCACTTGAAGAGTGCGTTATTCAATTTTCATTCTCTCTTCGAAAAGCTGAGCGTGACAAATATTTCTTGGACGAGCGGGAGTTTCATTGAGATTCATTGTTATGAAAACCATGGGAACCAATCTGCTGAACGATAATATCAGCCTCTCAGCTGTTTTAGATGGAAGAATGCTCTGCGTGGTGAAACTAGGAAATTGATTTGAAAATTCATCATTTTTCGGGTATTGTGTAAATACTCGGACAGGTTTATTATTAACCAGGGGCTATGCGTACCTCCTCCTTCCACACTTATTGTGTTTATTTCTGTATAGAGGAGCTGTATGGTATAGTTTGTATAGTAGTAACTATTATTAGGTAGGAAGGTGGTGGGTGTTTTCATGGTTAGGTATCATGAAATGTATTGGTGTTTCAACTTACCCAAAGTTTCAGTCAACATAGGGACTCCTATTCAGAAGTTTTCCAAGATTTGTAACTTTCATCAGTGATAGCATCAACAAAAAGTTGTCAATTCAGTTGTTTGAATATACCAAAAGAAAGGTAATTTAACTGTTCACATTTCCCTCATGTGATGTACCTAGCCATTTATCAACCGTTTATGCGGTATTCGACAATATTGCTGGAATTAACACGAAAAAATCACATTTTTCAACATTAAACATTTTTTTCGTCTATTTAGTGCGAAAGAAACGTTGAATGAAGCATATATTATTGATATACACATCAGGTACTATCATTGAGCTGAATTTGAGCGAAATCGAAAGCAAAAAAATTTTCACGAAAAAGTCAAGGGGTACCCCTGCGATATTTCTGAGCCGATCAGACATCGATTTTTTACTCCTCTCTCAATTGAGGTAAAAATCTGAAATTTTCGGGGAAGTCGTATCTTACCAAGATGTATTTTTGTGATTTTTTTCAAATCCCGGAAAAATCCGCAAATGCTCCAAAAAAATCGGTTTTTAAACTCTCGAAAATCGACCTTTAACCGCGCTTTTCGGGGTCAAAACTCATGCGAATCAATTGTTTTATTATGCAGGAGTCTTCATTTGAACGCCTTACATACGTACATAGCAAAAAAATTGGTGAAAAAAATTTAAACAGCGCCACAGAGATTATTTTCCGTAAATCGAGTTCTTCGCCGGCTGAAATTCCGAGCTCCGGTTATGGTGGAAAATTAAACTTTTGTTTTAAGCGATTTTGAAATTTATTCTTCAAGAAAATTTAACGCTGAATCCGAATTTGACGTCAAATCAACGGAAATTTGGAGACAAGTAGCAGTTTTTTCCATTTGCAGGGGTGAGGGGTTTAACGTTATTCCAATTTTAAAAATTCATTGCAAATACTAACAGGACTGTTCAATTATAATTGGGTACCTACTCATTCTTAAAGGAAATCAGACGTAGTATTCGAATTTGAAGTAAAAAAATCAGATTCCGACAAATAATAAATTTTGGTTTATTATTCAATAATGAACCATTGTAATCGCCCAAGAAAAAAAATATTCTGAACCCCCCTCAAAATTTGATGTTTTACGTTTCAAGGCATGTACCTAGAATCCGAATATCCAATAAAAAAATTCTGTCCGTCCGCCGTACGCCGTTAGCAGTTTTCCGGCCAAACTGTAGGAGCTAAAAACTCGAAATTTTCACCAAAAATTAATTTAGGTCCTACGATGGCCCAATTCTTGAATCAACTTGCTAGCTCAATTTTAAGGGTATTTTTGGGGGGTTTTGAGGGGGAGAAAATTAATATTTTCCAAGGTTTTTCAGAAAAATGTGTACGCGGTATCAAATTGTATAGATTTTTGGACGCTGAATTGAATGAGACCATTGCCGGGTCGATAGCTTTATTCGTTCTCGAGTTATCGCAGCTTCTGTGCCGAATTTGGGAGATTTTTAGAAATTTCACATTAGGGTATAACTCGAGAGTTCTTGGAGCTATAAAAATCGTTCTATACTCATTCATGATAGTCTTCTTAAATCAATATTAAAGCGAAATAATAAAAAACCACTGTACAATCATTTGCAGCGTTTTTTATTGGATATTCGGATTCTACATGCCTTGAAACGTAAAACACCAAATTTTGAGGGGGGTTAGACATTTTTTTTTCTTGGGCGATTACAATGGTTTATTATTGAATAATAAACCAAAAACCTATCATAATAGCAATTTTTCCACTCTGTTCAAACTTCACCATAATAATATCAAAACTCTTGAGAAGAATAATTTTGTAATATTCCTTGAAAATACCGAGTAAAAATGCTCTATTTATATTTGAGCCTGAGGAAGTATCGATAGCGATACCGTACAAACGGAAAATCCTATCGGCGTCCGCTCGACTCCTTAATCATCGGCATAGGCAACGCCCGCAAGTGCAGCTATGTATTGCGGGTTCGGCTGTATTTCGTATGAAGGCGCACGTAACGATTTATTTCCCTCCGCTGACCGAGCGTTTCGATCGAATTTAATTTATTGGACAACGTGGAATATTTTTAAGGCTTTTAGAAATTTCTAATTGTCGGTTTTTATTAATTATTTGGTGGCTAGAGGCAGAAAAAAACCTATCATATGTAATTGAAATTTTTCTACGAGTTGCTACGGAATTTTCCCCGATAGTAACCACTCTGTTTTTCGGTGCGAACGTCACAAATGATCGGAATAGTTACTATCACAAATTCAATTTTCATCTCACTATGAACAATAAAATAATTTTCGAAATTTTAGTTTCTTCCCCCTATTTCCTGCAACAGCAAGAGGTATAAACTTATCTTTTCGTACTCTGTTATAATTTAACATTATTTACGCTTTGATTCTAATTAAAATGCGTTCTACTTTAATTTATAGTTTAAAAATGGAAAATACTGCAAATTCCGACATTGGCATTGCAATGTAAACCATTTTTGGTTTTTTTCCGTTTTATTGTCCTGCGAATGTTAAAGTGCCAGATGTTTTCAGCGCGGTTTTTGTTTTTAGGCCCTGAAGAAGGAAATATAATATCCTAATGGTCGACGAAGTTTAATGTCGTTAGACAATAACTCTGATTGACGAATAAAAAATATATAACAAGGGTCGTTTATCAATCTTTATTATGAACAATAGGAGCCAAGTCTCTGGATCGCTCGAAGAAAAGCTTTCCGTACTGAGACGCGAAATCACTGAGCAACAATGAATAAAATGCATGTAATAACGCAATACAATAATAATACCATTCAACTGGTTACAGAGCATTATAGTTTATTTTATTGAGAAGAGAAAGAATTTTCGAAACCGTGCTTCAGGCAGATTTGTACGCTTTAATTGCGGCCATGAGCCGTCTGTTGACGTCCATTAATATTTCAACAATTCTAGTAGGAAGCTCAAATTCTGGAAACTCTTTCCTGATTTCGGCTGGAAAAAATAATAGAACATCCAGGTGAACGCGTTTGATATAAATTACAATGAAATAATATTTTACCGTGTACATTTCCATTAATGAATAAAATTTAATAGAAACATTATAGCTTGTAAGCGATGAGAACTGAAAAGTGGGAAAAATTAAATATCGGACTCACCAGTGGCTTCTATGGCAAACCATTGTAATTCCTTTATTATAATAGACGACTTTGACCGGTCTTGATCGTTAGATACGGAAACCGCCTTCGCTTGGGCTATTCTCGAAATCACTTTGCTCAAAAGGGTTGCAGCCAGTCGACAAGCTTTCCAAAACGTAGTGATGTCTATGAACGACTTGACTGGGACGATATTTATGGAGAAAATCAGCAAACTCGCGCATAATATAGGTCCTATTACACCCATGGTTTACAATTAAAGCTTGAAAGTGAGCAAGTCAAAGAGCGAAGTGTAATTGAATATGAACCAATCGAACTTTTATAAGTGCGGTGACACGGTCGTAAAAATGAAAAGCGGCCTCCGACTTTATGAAATTCGATTTCATATGAATGCGTTACCTTATCGGATTTTACTGCTTCACAACTCAACGTATCAATAATTACCACCGTTCGGCGGAAAGCTGCCCCGAACTGAGTTATGACGGCCGACTAACTTCACATTATCATAAGCATTTGAAAATAGGAGGGAAAGCTAGAAAAATAGTGCAACTCATTTTAAAGAGCGTGATTGTTCATTACCGTTGACAAAAAAATTTTCCTCGGTAAATACATAATTTTTTGCCCGGCTAGGTTCAGTAAAAAATGCTTTTGGGCGAATTTAAAAAAAATGAATAAATAATTTTTTTCAAAAAATGAATAAATAATTTTTTTCAAAAAATGAATAAATAATTTTTTTCAAAAAATTGCATGTCAGCGTTGCCAGTACAGTTAACTCAAACGCTAACTACAACTAAATTTTTTGGCAAAATCCACCCCATAAGAAGCCGAGCGGATCATTTTATCAACTCGCGATAACATCATCACGACTCTTCTAGAAAGACTTCGGGAATAATTTCCAGTTGTTCCATAATTATTATTATTATTTACTATGTATATTTTATTTTTTATTTATTTATTTATTTTTTTTATTTATTATTTATTATTATTTTTTATTTATTTTTTTTTTGAAGGTTTAGAGGTAGAATAAAAAGCGGCCGCTGTCTACATAAGAGCCCACAAATTGGTTTTTACAGCTTCGCAAACCAACACGTTGCTATAAAATATTTACACAGAAAAGCTATTGTGGCCAGTAAGATAATACTATTCTGCGAAACTGTTTCCAACCCAATAGATCACTCGGCTCTTTCGTAGGTGCCGAATTTCGCTAATTATTTGCTACGACTTATTTAATAGCTGGGGAAAAGTACAGACAGATGGGGAAAAGTTCGATACAGGCCTGATAGACGCTCTGTTAATTTTTTCTCAAATTTCTGACCGAGCGCGAGAGACTCGAGGTTCGTTTGCAACGTTGTCGCATTTTTTCGTCGACCAAAAACGTGACAAACAAGAATATATGCTTCATGGCGCTCACTCAACAGCGCATAGTCGTTAGAACTGTAGACAAAAATATACCTGGAGAATAATATATTTTCGAGCGTTGAAAAATAGAACGGAAAGGTGAAATAAGTGATAGGATGCGTTTATAAAAATTGTATAATTGTTGATCCAGCGGAAACTAGGAACGAACTAGTTTTTGAGGTAAGCCTTTCTAAAAATAGGCCAGTCGTCCATAAATAATTCGTCCTCATGTCCTTCGGTTAATAATTGGAAAGCGAAACTTATCATACTATCTATTTCGGATATTATTTCTAATACTCTTCCGGGAAGCTCCCATTTAGATGGGACCATATTTCTGATCTGCCCTGCAAAAAATAGAAGATAGTTAAATTTTTGGTACAAAAACCAATCGATGCATATCAGATGTAATTTTGGCGCGAGTCAATTCACGCGGCAGTTTATCGCAGTACTAGAAGCGGGTGTTTCTGCTACATTGTGAAAACGTTATTCAACGTTCGTTGTGGAGCAAAAACTGTTAAAAAAAAAAATTAAAATGGACACACGTCCGCAACTCAATTAAGACATTTTTATGCGCTTTGCCAGCTCATGGAAATCGTCTAGGTTGCTAAATCAAGCCGAACGACGATATAATGCTCGTTGAGCTTCACCATTGAGTAAAAAGAAAGACAAAATATTTTAGTTGTCAAATAAAAGAACAGGCAATATTTTTGACTATGAAAACGTTCAATAAAGCTGTCAGTTTGGCTCAAAATTTAAGCTGACCGAGGGAAAATAGAAGGTTCTCAGACAGATGAAGTGATTTTAGTCGGCTGTGGCTACAAATAAATCAGACCATCTCCTTCCTTGCGTGTAATAATCACATGGCAACACATCACTGGCCAAAAGCCGTCTATTCGCTGAATTTCATGGCGTATATTACGCCATACGATTTTTGAAAGATCCGAAAGGGCGATCCCGATTTTCAAAAGGAAAGAACGCAAGCTAATGTGATATTTTTATTATATTTACGGTTGCAGGTAAATGTGGGCGAATTTGCTAGTCCATTAATTTGTGGGAATATTTGATCAGGGTAGCTTTATGGGGAAACTCACGCTTCCAGAGTGCACGAGTGTCCACGTAGGACAATTGATAGCCTTTTTTATCCGTACGACATGAAAATAGTAAGCTGCGGTAGCATAAAGTACTTACGAGTGCCTGATGAAGCAAAACCTACAACTTCCTTGAGCATACTAGATGCTTTGACCCTGTTAATCGAACCGCCAAGTCGGGAAAGGATCTTCACATTGCTTAATTTAGAGCCCACTCTGCTCACAAGCTTTGCAGCCACTCGAGCTACTCTAAAGAACGTGGAAGAGGGAAACGACTCGACTGTTTCTATATTTATCGAGAAAAACAGCCAACTGTAGCATATTAAAACGGCCAAAACAGTCATTCTACGGTAGCTTGAAACAGACAATCTGTCAAAAAGATGGACCGAAATGTGTGTAGAATGGAAACGAATAAGATGTGCAATTTTTTTAAGTGCGGTTTGATCGTAAAATGAAAAGCAACCGTCGGGCGTTTGGAAATTTCATTCCAGCACATTATCGGATTTTACTGCTTCACAACTCAATATGATTATTATGAAATGCTAATAATTCCGCTGAACGGTGGACAGCTATTAACTGATCTGGGGACGGTGATATAAGTAGACCATTTATCATTGAAAAGCAAGATGATTTAAAGTAAGATCTCAGACATGATAGACCTGGGTAACCAAAAGGTGACTCAGCCAGGAAAGGCAGTTTGAGAGGAATTTTCCACCAACGACACAAACAGAAGAAAAAAAGATAGGTAAAAATTGAATTGAATCTACAATAGTATAACCAGCTACTGAGAGGAGTCTGTGACGTCTGTCGCAGAAATATAAGAGTAAAAAAAAAAAATAAATAAATAAATAAAGAGGCTAAAAACCTTTTGGAGAAGGTGAATCCTTAAACCAAGGGCTTTTCTTTCACTTTTAACATCCGAGATAAACTTAATCAGTAGAAGAGCCAATTTTTTCCTCATTATACGATGAATTTTCTACAACCTTAAATGTTCAATAGTAATTTACGCAGCCGAAGGTTCGAAAAGGAAGCAATTGATGAAACGGTATAGAAAAACGATAACACCTTGTATTCGTCTTCATTGACAATATTTACAAAATATAACCATTCGATAACAATCTAATAAGTTACACTGTGATGGTTATTCTCAATAAATATGTACAATAACTAATTATTCAACCTAACAATAATACCGTTCGTATGAAGCGGTTGCAATTGGTGGACTGGGAGAGTCTAGAAGGCGGAAATGATATCACGCTTGTCACGCCATCTATGACAGCTTGGGGAGAAATTATTCGACTACTTGTACAGTATACTAGTTCCTAGTCTGCGTCCATTTGAACCACGTTTGAGCCAATATATGGATATTTACTCACACGGTGGATATTTTTGGCGGATGAGGATATTTTGTGGGTACTTTAACTCCTCTCGATGTAGCACTTACGCCTTCTTGATCATATTTCATAACTCTATATGAAAAGAATAAACAAACGACATCATCAATTCTCCTTACCAACTGATATAGCTCCAGTTTTTCACTTTTCGAATTTTTTGTAATATAGCGAAAAGTGAGTGTTTTTTTCTTCTTCAAGTTTTCTAATTGAGCTCTGTATTCCCGAGAGTTGATAAGCTTTAGAAGAGATAAGAGCAACTATAAGGTTACCCCTCGATATTGAGAGAGTCTCAGCAAATTCCAACTGTTTCGTCCAGTTATTATTACAAATAATTGAACATTTATGCTTACATCTCTGAGAAGAAAAACTCTCATTGTCTCCTGATAGAGAAATACTGTCCCATAGCCTTACAGTCCAACCATGAATTGAAAATAATCCACCTTCAGAGGTGGATTTATTGGTAATAGAAAAAGACTAGTGCGAGAGCAGAAAGTACAAGACAAATAACGGCATAGTATTAGAACAAATTGTTACGCAATGAGCTCATCATTTTCAAGAAGAAGGAGAAACTCAAATTTCTCTGGACTTTCATTTTTTCAGAGCTAGAGCTAAAGTAGGTCTCAAATATTTTTTACTCATTTTCGTAGGTATAAGTACTGAAAACAAGAAAACAATGTGTCAAAATTAAAAACATTTGAAGACAAAATGTACAAAATTCATTTTCCACCTATTACATCAGAATTACAGAGGTAATCAATGAAATAATGTCCCATTGCCCACAAATCACACCACTGTTTTCATACTCGACCATATCCAGAACCGATATGTTATTCAACACAGATTAAGACCTATCTAAAATTAGGAGTGCGCCCATAAATAATATCGAACGTCCAACACAGCAAATTAGGCCTTAAATTTAAATCACAATGCGAACGAAACAAAAAACGCCAACGAAAGACAAAAAGAGCAAACGCAACACAAGAAAAATCAAAACGAGAGAAATTGCATAGAGGGAAAACATTTTGAGAATGGAAAACGGAGGAACTTGAAATCAGTGATGATTGAAGGTTAAAATATTTCAAATTGGCCCAGTCTTAAAGATAATTAACTATACAACTCCATCTAACACATATTAGTTATAGAATAATAATTATCCGTTTCCATTGAAGTGTTACAACCAAGAATTACAGAAATGCCTTGGCAATTTACTAAATTATTAGGCGCTATGAAAATCGAAAAAATATTGCTCAAGATGGAGATATTATTTTGAAGTAGCAGTGATAAATTAATCACTCACCGAGTTCGTTCCAAGGCGAAAAATTTAATGACTTCAGGCGACGACAGTGCGCAAATCAATTTTCACGTCAAGCGACGCATATGCGCTGAATACCTATTCCACTGCTCCACTATAATATTGTCACAAAAAAGTATCATTTAAGTCAAGTAAGTAAAAGTATCATTTGTAAAATAAGTGTTGAAAAAGGGAAACTAATTTGCCCCGACCATAAGTACTGAGGGCATAAATTAGATAAGAGACCAAGTCGCCTGCTTCGTTCAATCAACTTACAAATTAAATAAATGGTAAAATCATCGTATCCGCGACTGAGATGTTGAAATGTTGCGCAAAAGACAATTCTCACTCTCGAAAAAATAGTACAATAAATCACACAGAAATTCATGCATCGCCAGAGGTAAGTGAATACTTCATTTTTCCTAATCAGCCGTTCGGCAATTACTGCTAATACTCAGTATTTCTGCAACAATGAACATTATCCATAAAAAAGTGACTCCTCTTCACAAGTTAAGTACTGGATTCTAAGAATGCTGGAGGATAACCGTTTCAGGCGACCAGATAAACAGGAACAACCACAATTAATCACACGGTTGAGAAACATGGAGGCGAGATAATTTAATATTGACCGAAACAATTGCACGGAGCAATGAGATTCATTCTGCAAGGAAACCTGTAAAATCATACACCAGAGCTAACGAGTGAGAAAGTAATTTGTCTGAATTTCATACCTATTTTGACTTCATTGAAATAAATTAGAATTTTAGGATTGAACTTGAAGTAGACGGAATAATTTTTTTCCCTCAGCAGTAGAGTGTCTCTGGCTGTCCGTTCATCGGTTTGAAACTGGTAATACTGCTTTTTTCTATCCTTTTTGCAGTTTACTATTCTCAATTTTATTATTATTTTTTTTTTAGGGCTCCATATATTCATTTTGTATTTTGCGGAGAGTTTGATCGAGTTTTTTCATTTGATTTTATACGCCCCACACAGCACTTCACTTATTCTTCTTGAGTGTGAAATCCGTATAAGAACTCAGCAATCAATCAAATGCGTTTTCTGAGCTGTTATCAACAAACATTGCAGACAAAGTTGACTGTGGTTCGCGAAACTGGCTCCTACACCTTCTTCCATCCATTTCAAGCTATGCAATTCTTATTATATTGCGTCATAAAATTGTTATTATATTGTGTAAAATAATTCTTACTATAACTCGCTTTCGTTTAAATACATCAAAATCAATTCCATCCCAAGAACCTTTTATCTGTGAAATCCTACCTCATATTTTTGTAAGTTCGATAGCTCTGGTACAAACGAATCCCATTCGGGCTAATCATTTGCAAGGCCGTAAATGCGATAGAAATCACATGACGAACCTGCAAGATCTTTTTCCTACAGCTGAAAATTATCACGTCCACCAGATATCAGATCTGCATAGAAAACAAAACAATAACAATCTCGGAATGTTTCATAGGAGCATTGAACACATTTGCAACATTATACATACCTTCTACCAAGCATTTTGACAGCTTATCAGATTATTTTGCCAGGTTAAGTGCTCCTATCTAGACTATTCCAAGAGGCAAGAATCATAATTGACACCACACGGTTTTATGGTGTTTGGAAAATACGTTAAGGGGTCTTATACACATACGATATTCAAATTTCCAAAGCCGATTCAAAAGAAATCAAATCGACCGAAACTAATGTCTGCCGCAGTCATCAAATGCGGCAAGTTAAGACCGTCGTTTGAGTTCGAAAATCATTTTCAATTCCTTAACAGGTCAACCTGTTCATCTCTGTTAGCATCGCCTAAATCGAAGCTCTCGATCGAATTCCCTTCAGACCGAGCTCAGAAAGCTGAGGCAAGTAGAGATGCTGAAATAGATACATAATGCGCCATTACGACTACTGTCATAAAAACGTTACATTCAGTGATGCCAATTGCATTGGTTTAAGCTGCGCATCAGAGAGGGAATCGAGGCGGCGCAGGGTCTTGAGGCCGGTGAGTGTCACTGAACTGACCGAGATATTTGCTCCGAGAAGGGTAGTGCCGAAATGGAACGCTTTCGAGGAATCAGCTGTCGAGCAACGGTTGTTTGAATTGCTTGTTGCGCACGAGAAGCCCATCTTTTGAAGCACCTGAGAACAACATTAAAATCGGCGTCATAGAGTACAAAATTCAACGTTCAGGTGGTCAAAAAATGGAAATTCTAGAAATCTTTGTACAGGAAATTCAATAAAGTGGACAATTGTTATACGGGAAAGATATAAGGAAAATATTTTGGTGTATGGTAGCCGAATACGACTATAATAACTTATTTACAGTAAGATTCAATTTGGAATTGAAGATAACAAAAGAAGCAATGTGGCTTTCAAAAATCACCTTGTTATTTCCACTGATATAGATGAAATAAATATTCTTCTTCGTCTTTCTAATCACTAAGAGAAGTGAGACATGCTAAATTTCTATTACGTACCATTAGGGCTGACGATGATGGAAAATGGTCGAGATTTTTGTCTTGGGTGATACGAAAGTGCATAAGGTGAACGTCGCAAGGAAGTTCTCTCGATATTAGACGTACCTGAATGTCAAATAAAAACTAATTTAAAAACGCTGCAAATGATTGTACAGTGGTTTATTATTCCTTCGCTTCAATATTGATTTAGAAAGACTATCCATTTGTGATAGTAACTATTCCGATCATTTGTGACGTTCCCACCGAAAAACAGATTGGTAACTATCGGGGAAAATTCCGTAGCAACTAGTAAGGGTTGTTATGAATTCGATATTATCATCACAATCATGTTTTATGATTTTTTTGGTTCGTTTTCCAAGGCGAATTGACCGAGTCGGCAAAAATCACAAGAGACATTGGTTGCGGAATATTTTACACTAATTCGAAATCAAAGCTTCAAAAAATATGCTAAATACCGAACAACTAATCTATGAAAAAAAAGAAATTATAACGAAGAAACTAAATGTAGAAAAATTACAATTACATATGATAGGTTTTTTTCTGCCTCTAGCCACCAAATAATTAATTAAAACCGACAATTAGAAATTTCTAAAAGTCTTAAAAATATTCAAGATGATCCACGTTGTCCAATAAATTAAATTCGACCGAAACGCTCGGTCAGCGGAGGGAAATAAATCGTTACGTGCGCCTTCATACGAAATACAGCCGAACCCGCAATACATAGCTGCACTTGCGGGCGTTGCCTATGCCGATGATTAAGGAGTCGAGCGGACGCCGGATAGGATTTTCCGTTTGTACGGTATCGCTATCGATACTTCCTCAGGCTCAAATATAAATAGAGCATTTTTACTCGGTATTTTCAAGAAATATTGGGGAATTATTCTTCTCAAGAGTTTCGATATTATTATGGTGAAGTTTGAACAGAGTGGAAAAATTGCTATTGTTTTAGGTTTTTCTACTTCTAACCACCAAATAATTAATAAAAAACGAGAATTACACATTTCTAAAAGTCTTAAAGTTATTCAAGGCGATCTACGTTGTCCCAAAAATTCGACCGAAACGCTAGGTCAGCGGAAATGAATCGTTACGTGCGCCTTCAGTCGAAATACAGCCGAACCCGCAATACATAGCTGCACTTGCGGGCGTTGCCTATGTCGATGATTAAGGAGTCGAGCGGACGCGTATTAGGATTTTCCGATTGTACGGTATCGCGATCGATACTTCCTCAGGCTCGAATATAAATAGAGCATTTTTACTCGGTATTTTCAAGGAATATTGCGGAATTTTTCTTCTCAAGAGTTTCGATATTATTATGGTGAAGTTTGAACAGAGTGGAAAAATTGCTATTATGATAGGTTTTTGGTTTATTATTCAATAATAAACCATTGTAATCGTCCAAGAAAAAAAATTTCTAACCCCCCTCAAAATTTAATGTAGAATCCGAATATCCAATAAAAAACTCTGCAAATTATTGTACAGTGGTTTTTTATTATTTCGCTTTAATATTGATTTAAGAAGACTATCATGAATGAGTATAGAAGGATTTTTATAGCTCCAAGAACTCTCGAGTTATACCCTCATGTGAAATTTCTAAAAATCTCCCAAATTCGGTACAAAAGCTGCGATAACTCGAGAACCAATAAAGCTATCGACCCGGCGATGGTCTCATTCAATTCAGCGTCCAAAAATCTATACAATTTGATACCGCGTACACATTTTTCTGAAAAACCTTGGAAAATATGAATTTTCTCCCCCTCAAAACCCCCCAAAAATACCCTTAAAATTGAGCTAGCAAGTTGGTTCAAGAATTGGGCCGTCGTAGGACCGAGATTGATTTTTGGTGAAAATTTCAAATTTTTAGCTCTTACAGTTTGGCCGGAAAACTGCTAACGGCGTACGGCGGACGGACAGAATTTTTTTTATTTTTTTTATTATATTTTTATTTTTTATTGCCTTGAAACGTAAAACATCAAATTTTGAGAGGGGGTTAGAATTTTTTTTCTTGGGCGATTACAATGGTTTATTATTGAATGATAAACCAAAAAGCGAGCATAAATCGAATGTTTGAATAATTTTAAACAGCCTTGATTGTTTTTTTGCGGTCGGATAAAAAAGAGACAAGGGGTCTATTTGAAAAAATTATGATAGCCAATTTTTTCTTTTTTTTTACTCTACTAGCGCAAATTGTGTTAGTGTAAATCTATCTTTAAATAGAATAGTTGCATTGTATTTCTGTATGGCTCATGTAGCCATCTCTCAGGAATTATTTGTAAAAAAAAATAAAAGCGAAAAAATTCGACTCTTATTTCAGTAGTACTCTATGAAAGAGGCTTCATCTTCAGAAACAGATAGTTTGCAAAGAGTGGATTGAATTTTCACAATCATGTGGAAATTGACTAACTAATTGGAAAATTCGGGAATGGACAAAAAATTATCATGCAATGAATAGATTAAATGTGAATAAAGTTTAAGATTATATAAATAAAAATAGTTACTCCGTTGGATAGGAAGTTGAGGATCGATCTAGAAGTGCTATCGTCGGTGGCGCTCATCAATACAAAAACATTTGGCGGGTAGTTTAGACCTAGAATAAACCACAAGTACTTTTTGAAATTAATAATTTTTTTTTGGAAATTGCAATATGTCGTCGTCTGAGACAAAATATTGCTATTAGAGTTTGAAATTAAATCCTCCCTACACACCTAATGAGAGATGATTGGCGAGAAGACTAGGACTCGAGTACCCTTCGTCCTCGCCGACGTCTTCTACTAGCAAGAAATATTTGTGAACCGTCCTTTTATTGTCGACGACTCCTTCGCCCATTCCACGCGAATCGTCGTACAATGTTCGTCTGTCGATCATCGTTTCAAGCCAACCAGGCTGCCAAGAGGCAGTGCCAGTAGCGTGGCTAACCTGCAAAAATCAAGTTTTTTTTAGACACGTTTAGTTGAACATCGAGGGTGCAATGGGTTGTTTGCATGGCCCAGAAAATCAGAGTTAGGGCGTACTACCTAAGAAAAATAGTTCGAAAATAGTAGAGAAATCAGTTTATATATATTTTATACGAATTGATTGAATCCCAAGTTGATAATTTAATTAACGCTACCTGAAATGCGGATTCCGAACATTATTTTTCCTTTGAACCAGCTTTTTAATCAAGAAGCAATTTTCTTGGTTTTAGCGATTTGTAATTGGGACCCTTTTTCAATGCTGTGGGCCCTTTTTTCAACTGAAAATTACTAAAACCCCATTTTAGACCTGATATAATTCATTTTTAATCGTTATTCATTGGCGATGGCTAATATCACAAAACAATTTGGTAAAGGAGAGAAAAAGTGACTTTTAGTGTCTTCAGCGGGTAATTTTGAAGCAGGAGTTAGCAACAGTGAGCTGAAATTATCCCGGCAATCGCCATCCATCCAATAGTCAACTGTAGTGGGGGTGGGGCTATAAGCCGACTGATATACGCCCTCATTAACTTATTCAACGCATTGATATGAGCGCAAGACAATTGTCTAGCGGTTATTTGGAAATTATTTGAGCAATTGATAAACGTAACAAAACCGTGTTGGGAAGTTTAGCGGACACTGAACAAATGAACTACAAAATGTCTCAAATATGCTTCATTGAACGTGACAGAAAATTTAAAAGAAATTTGAAAAGGAGGACTTACTAGTAACGTTATTCTCTTGTCAGTATCCTGTATGTAAGCATGAGTAGTAACAGGGTAATAGTTGCCTTCTATGCCGATTCTTTCAATTTTGACACGCCTCTGCGTTCCAAGGCCGTTTTGATCAGTGAAAAATTCGGGCGGCTCGCCGTTGTTAACATCAGTTTTAAACCTGTGGAAGAAACAAGTTACAATACACAGCTTTGAAATGCAGATCTTCATCTAGAGGGAAGAATATAAATTTACTTACCTCATGAAAAGTTCGGTTTCTCTGTTTTTAGGCGGTGCACCGAAGTCGATTGTGTTTTCCATGTAAATCTGCGAGGCACAAAATGAGTTTTAATTAAAATGTTGGTATAAAATCTAAAACTAGGATATCATTCTTAATCTTGAAGGAACTAACCGCACTTCCAAGGGATCCAGTCGTATGGAATATTTCGACGGTGTGAACGAGAAAATCTCCATACACGACTGTCAATGACGAGGACACTGGGCCGAGAATAATCGTCAACCGAGGAGCGGCATGTTCATCCTGCAGGTCCTTTTCTCCTGCAAACCACGTGAATTAGTAGTTGAAAGTATACATGATGAGTAGTAGGGATATAAATAGACGTAAACTTTAATTCTCTCTCTCTCAGTTTTTGTGCCTTTCCCGAAGAAAATATCAGTTTTTTTCGGTAGGTTTTTGCGCAACGCCGTAGAATTCAAATCAAAAAAATTTCCTCGCTTCCATATTATCATAGAACAAATTAATTAACAAATTAAGAGTAGTAAACAGGTTAAATTCGAACGATCGAAATAAACTCTTACCTTCCCTCGCATTGGGATCAGGCATGAAAAGATAAGCTCCAGAATGGAACTGCGCAGACGGGTAGGCGCCAAATTGAAGGCCGCATTGTGTTACTTTGCCTGCACATCAAATATCACCCACCAGATGAAAAATATATACCAATAAAATATAAAAATCTATTTGAAAAAAAAAATTCGATCACTGATGTTGTAAAACTCTGCATAGCTTATTAGAACGCCTCAAGCTCACAAGCCTTACCGTTTTTCTTGTCCATAGTTGACTTCAGAAATCCAGTATGCCCGTCGACTGTGATTCGAAAGTTTTCATTTTCAATTTGTATGTCGCCCTGTTGAATCGGCTTGGCTGGGAAATGATCGCTGTGCGTGCAGTCTTTGCAGAACACGCTCGCTCGGACACCTTCTCCTCCCAACTGTAATAAAATTTCAAGATGTGCTGACAAGATTTCAATTATTTTCTCAAAGCTTTAAATATGACTGCGACCAACGCTGTATAGTGATAAAAACGGGGAATTTCATACCTCGATTTTGAATGTAGAGACGGCCAACGGTGGTAGGTTAGCGAGGAATACCAGCTCGAACAGTGAGTCCAACATGCGCAGATTCGGCGGATCCGAAGCGTCATAAGCTTGATTTTTGAAGTGGCTCATATTCCAAACCGGGTTCACCTGACTTGGCACAATCATCGCATTCTCATCCGATACTTTCACATTGGGATTTTTCACTATGAGTCGAACTACCTGAAGGCATTGGCAAGAATTGAAGTCGTTGAGTTGAAGAAGAAAAGAAGTTGAGTCTCTAAATTTAATAAAATTAAAGATCATATCATTTTTAACGCCTAAAGAACGCAATTCGGGCAAAAGATAGGATAATTTTTCAACCATTCATGTTTCCCATTATAATCGATTTTCAAAATTTAGAATTCTACCTCTTGCCGGTAATGGCCGAGCGAATTGAAAATAATTATGTGGCGTGGGCGATCAGCGTTGATACTAAGAGGAATTTTACTCGGCAGACTCTCGTAGCTTTCTCTATCCGTAACAGGAAGGATCAGTCTGCAAAATAAGAAATGGTAATTAATACAACATTTTTCTTGTTAGCAGATGGAGAAAAGGAACAGTGCCAACTTTGCTCACGAGTCGTAAAAAAAATTATAGGCTAAGTCAATTTTATTTAACCTGGTTGATAGTGGGAGCTGTTTGAAAGCCTCGGTTCCTGTTAGAAGCGTTTGAAGAGCATAGCTCTGCACAGAAACAGCATCTGTCAGCCCGTCAAACATTTTCAATGCATAGTCATGCATGACGGCTGCTTTGGAAGTGCCTGAAACATCAATAATTTGGATAATAAGGTTGCATCTCAACTAAAAACCAATTATGAGCTTCAGGGCTCATTGCCTATACTAAATGTCAAATTATGAACATCCTCTAATCTGAAAGTCTATCATCAAATGACATTGATTTGAACCGGTGCCACTAGATCTACAGATTTATCATGGTGCCTACAGAAAAACCAAAAGAATCGGCGGAATGTTCAGTCTTTTTGGGAAATCTACTAATTTCTCTCCAAAATCTCCTCAAATAAGTCACCACGTTTCTTAAATGTGGCACAGACAGTGCTGCCGAACAATGATTTTTTCCTGACCCCTTAATAATTTGGCTTCATCCCTTGGCTCGAGAAGAACGGAATTTTAGTGCAAATCTATAGAAACGTTGATCATTGGAAAAGCCGTAATTTTTATCTGGCAACACTGATTTGAATTATTTACCAGTGATGGCGTCATGATGCTGGAACAATGCCAACGCTTGTCTGGCGGTTTGGAGTTTTTCAAAATCCCGCTCCAGAATTTTCAACGTAGAATTGAATCCCATCCGACGAACCAGGTACAGCGCCATGGCGTATAGAATTTCTGCCGACCTAGGAAAAATAGAATTCTTACTTTACATTCATAATAACTTGGAATCTTGAAAATTACACTTCTCGAAGGGAAGAAGAAAATTTCGTCATTGCCATTTAATTTGCCTCTATACTCACCTCAATTCGGCTCCCAGCTCTCGATCTAGAACTTTCCAGTAGGGCCGGGTCGTGTAATAACCGCTCCAGTAAGCGGGTCTTCCCTCCGAGAATATATCCGAATAAACGTAGAAATCGCCTGAAAAAATAGGATAGATCAAGTTACCATGATGAACAACCGATATAAGAATGATGGCAAGCAGAAATAAAAATGAACCATCCAAATCGCTCTAGGAAAAAATAACTGCTCTGGTTGATCCAGTTTTGAAGTATTATATTTCCATGTTCTAACGAAAATCTCTCCTGCAATATGCAGCCGTGATTTCTATTTTCTCGGTTCTAATATTTCAAAAAATTCTGTCTCCTGCGTTCTAAACGTTCAACTTGGAGCGTTAAACTTATATGCGGGGTTTTGGACTCACACTGGGTTTTTTGCCCCTTTTTCTGGCGATCCCAAAGTGTGGGATCTCAAGCACAAACCTCAATCAGGTTCAGTTTTGGTTCATTATCAATAATAAACCATTGTAATTTTCACAAAAAAAATTTCTAACTCGCCTAACAATTCGATTTTTACTCTAAATTAATCTTGGTCTGGCAACGGCTCAATTTTCTGGCCAAAATGCTACCTCAATTTTAAGAGTATTTAAGGGGGCTTTAAGGGAATTATCTTAATTTTTCATAGTTTCTCAGACAAAGGTGTGTTTGGTATCATTCTATAGATTTTTGAACGCTGAACCGTATGAGACCCTAACGGGGTTGATACCTTCAATGGTTCTCGAGTTGTCGCAGATTTTATGTAGAACATTTTAGATTTTGAGGACTTTGGCAGGACGGTCTTACTCGATCATTGTAGAGCTATAAAATGCGTTCTATACCCGTTGGAATTATTGTCAAATTTTCTCTTCAGCAGTATCGTTTGACGAATAATTCAACTTTCGACTAGATAATAAAGGAAAAAATTAAATTCAAATTTTCACTATAGAGTTTACTCGATAATTAGAGAGCATTTTCGTTTCATTTTCTAACAGATTATTCATGATTTAGGTATACCAAAATTATGAACACACCTAATCGAGAACTCGGCCGTTGGAGCCAGTTCTAAAAAATTGCAGTTGTTTAGTATTATTTTGAGAATTTTTTCACAACTTCCCTCATCATTTAGATGAGAAATTATTATTTTTTCACCGATGTTATTATTATAATGTTTACACAGCGTAAATTGCCTTTCGTCAGCCTACCTACAAAATAACAACCCGCAGCTTCAAGAGCAGCACACCTCGTCAATGAACCCCGTTCCCACCCATCCTGCTAATTCACCGCCATCAATCACGCCGACGTCATGTCAATCACGAGGTTTATGAGCGGCGGAGAGGTCCATGAAAGGCTAATGGATGGAGGAACAAGCTCTCCCCCTATTTGCAGAAGCTGGACCAATATCGATTACCCTGCTTCCTTTACTCGCCCCGGAGATGGCAGTCAATTTCTCGAGCGGGAAATTGCGAGGAAAAAGGCGAGGATAAAATCAACTTTGGAAAATATATAAGTTCAAGAATAGCACTAGATGGGCCATTAATAACAATGACTTAGCAAACAGCAAAAAAGGAAGAATTCAGATACAAAACACGCCCTACTTCAGTAATTTTAACCTATTAGATTAATATAGTATTTTTAAATTTATTTATTTATTCTAAGGAGATGTTTAAAATGAATTACTTGCAGGCAATTAATAAAATGAATATATTTTTACAATCGTAAGTTTTAGAAACGGAATGTTTGCTGCCAATTTAAAAATACTAGCTATGACAATATTTACAAGGCGACTGCGATTATCCTTATTCGGCTATTGTTTATTATTTTCTTCAGAGCGGTTTCACCCTTTTCAGCATCATTAGGGCATCTAAAACCACTACGAATCGAGTTTGAAATCACTGCTCTAAAAAAGAGACTAAAAATCTTACCAAAGGTGCGAGTATTTAAAAAATCCTTTATAATTCGAAGGCATTGGTACCTTTGAGTGTTTTGAAGTTCTGCATCCGCCGACGTACCTCCTTGAAATAATCGGAGACCGTGCCGAAAGAAACTTCTGCATTATAGGCCTTGTTTCCGTTGATGAAATCGAACAATCTGAAACACGATGGCGTTATTCATTTATTTCATAAGCTAAATATTCGTAAGATTCCGAATCGTAGAAAAAATGTCAAAATCGGAAGATCAAAAAATGTTTGATTTGTGAAAACGGAAATCTTTTGTTAAGCTAGGAGGCTTGGTACTTCTTAAACAAATAATTCTTCTTCAAATTGATAATAGAACCTTTGTTAATTACGTCTAGTCATAAATCAGGGATAGGGACATACAAATAAAACGCGTTCCTTTGCCAAGCTTTTGGAAAATTCATCATTGTTTATAACTTATTTATTAAGTGATTTTTTTTTAAATTTTATTAGTATTTATTATTTATTATTTTATTCAAATTAATTTGTTATTTTATTTTTACTTTTTTTATATTTATTAATTATTTTATTTTGTTAGTATTAATTCATTATTGAAGTTGTTTCAATTAAGAATACTTAACTGAATACTGCCAGCTGTTAATGTGGATAGGGTTTTTGTAATAGGCAGAGGAAGGTAATCAATTTTCTGAAAACTAGACGAAGGAAGACGTTTTATTCACGAATTTTCCCCGAATTCGGTCGGACCATACCTTTTGTAATTAGTGTACTGTTGGTCCCATTCGATACTGTGGTCGAAGCGGAAATCATCGCCGACAGGCATGAGGACCACGTTGTGCGGGAAAAGGCTGCCCGTCCTTCCGTATTGTTCGAGCAGAAGTTCAGCTTTGGCGCGCACATTGTCTTCATCGATTGCTACAGCGCGCAAAGAGTTTTCCGAGTATTCGCCGGAGATTTTTCGAAAATCAAAATTCAAGCATACCTGGAGAAGAATTATGTGTAGAGAAACAGGAATAGAAGAAAATTAATAAATAGAGAAAACAATTTGGGCTAAAAAAAAACTCACTTGTGGATGCGGGCCGCAAGAATGTTTGATGGAATAAATATCAAAGGGGCTATTGTGAACCAGCATATCACCTTCTCCATCTGCATCCCATCCCTGTAAGATTAGAATTATCGTGTAACATTAAAAGGATGGGGAACATGCAAAAAAAAAATTATTCCTCACCCAAATAGCGTTCTTTAGGCTTTAAAAATGATATTATGGCAGTTTTTATTATTTTTTTCTTACGTAAAACTTGAGGGTTAAAAATCACTGATCAAACAAAAGTGGTAAAAATCTTGAAGGTTTTTGCAAACGCCATGGAACCTTCCTTCTCATCTCAGTGTCATCGTGCATACAGCCATGCAAAATGTAACTGTAAATTTATTTCCAAAAAAAAAAATAATAAAAATAGGACGGTTTGGTTGAAACTGTCTTGGGAATACTATTTATTTATTCAGTTTGAATACGTTATTTAGCTATTATACGAACTTAGTTAATCGAATAGCATCCTAATTGTCGAGTAACGTGGACTTTTGTTATGCCACGAGACGCTCTTGCCGTGACTTCTAGCTGGCGTTTTTCTCTTAAAATCATTTTGGTCCTCGCTGTCAACCACTATGTTATTTTCCAATCTAATAAACACAATTTGGGCGAAAAATGAACATTTTTTCAACGCCTATTCCCTATTATACTATCTCCGAGGTTGTACGAGTAAAACATTCTAATTGCCACTCGTTACCTGTCTCCATATGAAGTCACCGGCTCTCTCCTTGGCAAGCCATTGTTTCCACGCGTAGTGTATCCTCTGAATGACAGCACCTCCTTCCATACCTGAAGCTTTCAAAAGATAAGGTACCGTCGGCCCGTGTCCAAAAGGGTCTATCGACCATCCGCTCTGCGGCATCACACCTAACTTGTTTTTTACCCACTGGTGACCTGCAAGAATCGCCATCGAGATGAAGAAAAACTCACAAAATGGAAATAACGATTGAGTAAATACTGACAATATATTATTAAAATGTCTCACCTTCGATCAGTTGATTAACCATGCTAAAGACATGCGACGTTGCCTCATCGGTCATCACCCAGCCGCCAGTTGTGATTTCCAAACGGCCTTCGTCCAATAGCTTTTGCACAAGACGTCTTTTTGTTGGGTGAGCGCTGAAACCAAAAACGTCCAAGAGCTGATTAATTTATTTTCACTCGTTTAAAAAAAACTATGTTACATTTTTATAAATTAATTTACTAGCCTTTATCGGTTATGGAGCGTGACCCTCAAAACCGACATTTTTGCGTTTTTATCTAAAATTCTTTCGATTTTTTTTTTTTTTTTTTGTTCAGACACCATCACGGGGATGTGCTCGACATTTCTCGATGTTTAAGTACAACGGTTTTAGTTTCAATCGGTTTATTTTCTTCTTTTCTGTGATGACAAATGTTCGGAACATTAGAACACTCAACTTAATATTTTCGAATCATGAAATAATTAAGTATATATTTATTCATATATCGATCTTCTTATCTACCAATTTATTCAGAATTTATTTTATCCACCAAGGCGCTTATTCATTTACCCAGGTATTTATTTAAAGAGATCTACTAGAAATACCGTACATTATATCAATCAACCTACAACATTATATACATTTATATATTATCATTATATCACTCGAATTTACTTGAACACATCAATAATATTATTTTAATATGAAATTCGATCACTCAAATTTATTTATATAATAATATATCAGAAAATTTTAAATTTTGTTCAAAATTTAAAAAAAATGTATTTTTCTGTTACCTTTTTTGTTTTCTGTATCTCTCTATTTTTGTCTCAATTCTCTTTTCTTTTCTTTATTTCTTCGATAAACTGCTCCCAAAATGTTTAATAACAAATTTATCAAGGTTAAATACTCACCTTTGCCACCATTGTGAAAGGAAAGCAATCTCGGTCCATATGAAAGTCATGTTTTTGAATTTGGTCAACTTGTCCGCCATATTGTTCAGAATATTTCGCGTTTGGTAGTGATAATAGCTTTCGAAAGTCTTCAGCCATCCTGGATCGTTGTGCGAATGAGGGACCACAATTACCTGTAAGATGAAAACTGCTGTTGGGACTGAACCGGCCGGTATTGTGACAAATCATTAACAACTTGACGAGCTAGATGAAGTACAGTTGAATAATTTTTTCTCACCTTGAGCGGAAGTTTAGGCCATTCGAGTCTTTGGTCTTTGTATCGTTTCTCAAAATTGTTATCCCAGTATTCGCGACTTTTCATCCAGTAAGGCTGAAACAAAGGGGTTTTAGTAAAGCTATCGCAAGTCGTTCAAGACAGGGGAGAGATAAAAAATGCTCAATGCAGAAAATAAAATTTTATTCACGTCTGCCTTTACTGATAGAGGACGTTATATTTAGTTGAGCCGATAGCCACGGTTAACCTTGTGATAGCTCAAATGAGTGTTCGATGTAAAATGCATAATAATATGGATATAATGGATAAAAATGTATAATGTAACGTGTCACAAATGAACAAAATACCGAACATCACAAAATAGAATAATTAATACATCAATTTTTTTTTAATTTTTGGTACGTTAATTTTAGTCATATACTAAAATGTTAATTTTAGTCCCTATACTCAATTGCATATCTCAATGAAAGTATTGAACCATAGCCAATCGGATTAATCACTCGAACTAGAGAAATAAGAGATCTAGGCGCTAGTTAAAAGGTGTTTCGCAGTTGGAAATTGAAAGCGAACGGACACGGAAGTTTGAATTATTAGCAGAAGCCGCCAGAGCCTCGAACTGGTAATCAGTGAATCGATAGCCGCTCTAGCATAGCAAGTTAGATGGCAATCTATGCTCGCCTAATATCCAATTATCGTCTATTGATTTCCCCGAGGACACATTGCAGCTGCATAGCATTGTAAGGTGAACCGGTTGAAAAGTAAAATGAAGAAAAACTTACTCGACCGATCAAAAGAGGTTTTTTCAAGCACCAAGTTTCTACAATAGCAAGCAAATCAACGATGGAGCACGTAAACATTGAAGGCAGACAACACATAAGAAATCAACACATACGACAACACATTCGATAGCACATAAGAATAAAAAAAAATTGCAGAGAAAAAACTCAGACCAATAAAGAGAAAAATAAGACTTCGCTTGGTTGTCGTCGCATTTATTGTAGTAGAGGGGTTGTGAGGGGGAGAAAAACTAGGCGACTTATTCTCCAGATTTTTAATGGCTGGCCGAGCACTTTCGCCCATTCGGGCATCTTCAGGGCGACGTGGAACCATGAGGTCCACAGCCACGGAGGGAATGAGGTCCACAGCCATGAGGGCTGTGGACCTCATGGTTCCACGTCGCCCTGAAGATGCCCGAATGGGCGAAAGTGCTCGGCCAGCCATTAAAAATCTGGAGAATAAGTCGCCTAGTTTTTCTCCCCCTCACAACCCCTCTACTACGAAAAATAAGACGTTATTAAATAGAAGACCATAAATATATTAACGGCAGTCAACAGGTCATTGGCGCTGGGAACAATAGAAATTAGAGGTGGGCGTTTCTTTGGTAAACTGTTCACTAAACGAGAAAAAACGAACGAACATTTACACCTAAATGGTAAATAAAAAACAGAGCTATCTCTTCACTCAGAAGACAAGAAGCAGAAGAAGGATTTTTCCACATAAATCCATGAGCTCCTACATGTCCATTAGTATTATTAAATTTAGAGCAATAATAACTCTTGTTGATAATTCAATGAAGTCCTTGCAGAAGCAAATCAGACCAGTTTGAGATAGGTGAGAAACAGTAGGAAAAAGGCAGTGGAACGGTGGGAGGAGCCAACATGCCAGCCCTCGAAAAATCCACCAACGTCTTGGACGGCTCCGAACAGCCAATACGAACACGGCTAATACTGGATCAGTTCTGGCGACGCAGAAACGGACAAAAGGGAGCTAGGCCAGTTCTGGCTCTGGAAACAAACCGCAATGAAACGAATTGTACAACCGTGCAAGTAAAAAATAATTTCTCACCTGGAAATCGAAGGATGCGAGACGAGGGACGGTATCGATGTCGGCTGAAGAAGGAACCAGGCATTTTGTGTACACATTTCGCGGCTGCGGAGGAGGCCAAACCGGCCATTTGTTAATTTGTGGCTCAGCTGCTCTGAATTCATCACTTCCAAGAGGTCTTACCTCAATGCCAGCTTCGTTTACCCGGCTGAACGGCGCGGAAGTTGAGGATGACCAAGAATAGACGAACAGCAGCAGCGCGCCGCCAAGGGCAAGGCTGGCCACCAGCCGTCCTGACCCCCAGCGCAGAAAGAGCGGCATCTCGCAGCAACCAGCATAGCAACTGAGAAACAAAATAAAATAATTTTTCTTCTCCAATTTTTTTTTTTTTTTTTTTTTTTTTTTGTAGGTTGAGGGGGAGAAAAACGAGGAGACCTCTTCTCCATTTTTTATTATTCAGCCGAGTACTTTCGCCCGTTCGGGGTTCTTCAGGGCATTATAGGACCAAAAAAAAAAATAATAATAATATAACAATTAACGTCATTCCAAGTTCAGAGTATGGATCTAACTAATTTAACTTGTACTGAGGGAAGCTCTCCCTTGAAGAGAGTGAGCGATCGTGACACTTTTGAGAGTTGTGTTATCAAGTGCCGCTAGAGTGCTCAGCATCACGTACATGATAGTACGACCTCATAGCCTCTCCTGTTCTGCCTCCAAACTCTCCATTCCAAGGGGATCAGATGGATGGTTTAGATGAGGCAATGTTAGCAGACATTTGTTTCTATAGATGATCACTTATACTACAACTAGGACACTTGGGCCGGATTCTAAATTTCAGTTAACACGGTCGGCCTAATTTTACTTATGTACAATTCTCAGCAATTACTTGACACTAGACAATTGTAAAGCAGAAGAATGTCACGCTTTGCGCGTCTATTGTGACGAATTGGACCGATGAAACGGAGATATCAATTAGCGATGTTAATTAGGCTAATTAACGTTCGATCCACGGCGTATTTTAGCAGCTAATATTCTAATTTGACCGTCAGCTACGTGGAAATAAATACCTGAAAATAGGTTAGATATTCACGCAAACTGACATGAAATTATCTATATATTGGCGAGCGTTAACTATTTGACGTCCAGGAATGACAAGCCAAGATAAGGAATGATGAAGGTAAAATTGAATTCCCACCAAGCTAACTGCATAATGTCCTTCGTTTGCTGCCTTTTTTACGGTAACCCATCACAAAAAACTCTTCGAAAGGACCCCTTTCCGTTCTGATACATTCCATAGGAATATAGTATGCGAGTATATTAATAAAAAAGGGGAGGCTCAAAAAAATGATTTTTTAAATGAAAAATTAATTGATATTTTCGGATTATAATACACTAGGGGCTAAGGGCCCCGGGGGCTCCGCCCCACACCCCGTGCGGGTGGTCGGAGGGGCTGCGCCCCTCCTGCAGTTGGGAGTTAGTCGGGACTGTTGTCCTTATCACTACTATATAGTAGTTTATGTCTGTAAGGAGGAGCTGTAATGTATAGTTAATAGATATATAGTAACTAAAATTAAGTAGGTAGGCGGTGGTGTTTACATGTTTTTTGTTACATAAAGTATTGGTGTTAACTAGCGCAAAGTTATAGTTGAGATAGACACTCCAACATTAACGTTTTCCAAAATTTGTAACTAGCAACACTGATAGCATCAACAAAAATTCCTCAACTCAGATGTTTGAATATACTAAAAGAAAGGTAATTTAACTGACCACATTTTCTTCATGTAATGTACCTATCCATTTTTCAACCGTTTGTGAGGTATTAACAATATTGGTGGAATATACACGAAAATATCACATTTTTCAACTTTAAACGTCCTTTTCATCTACTTAGTACAAAATAAACAAAGAATGAAGCATATATTATTGATATACACATCATCTACTATCATTGTGCTGAATTTGAGCGAAATCAAGATCAAAAAAATTTTCGCGAAAAATTCAAGGGGAACCCCTGCGATTTTTTTGAACCGATCAGATATCGATTTTTTACTCCTCTCTCAATAGAGATAAAAATCTGAAATTTTCAGGAAAGTTGTATCTTACCAAGATGTATTTTTGTGATTTTTTTCAATTCCCGGAAAAATCCGCAAATGGTCCAAAAAAATAGGTTTTCAAACTCTCGAAAATCGACCTTTAACAGTGCTTTTGAGGGTCAAAACTCATGTGAATCGATTGTTTTATTATGCAGGAGTCTTCATTTGAACGCCTTACATACGTACATAGCAAAAAATTTGGTGAAAAAAATTTAAACAGCGCCAGAGAAATTATTTTCCGTAAATCGAGCTCCTGACAGTCGCGGGCATCGGTAAGGGTGAAAATTTAAATTTTCCTTTTCAAGCGATTTTGAAAGCTATTCTTACAGGAAATTCTACGCTGAATTGGAATTTGAAGTCAAAACGACGGAAATTTGACGACAAATATTGGTTTTTCCTAGTTTTAGTATTAACCGCTGTTGTTATTCAACTATAAAATTAATTGCAGTTAATGTTCAATAATATTCTATTACTCATTCTTACAGGAAGTTAGACGTAGAATTAGTATTTCAAGTGATAAATTGCAAATCGCGAGGATTTCAAGTCATTTTATCAAATCTGGATTTTTCCGCCACGTTCGGTAATTTTGAAAAAAAAAATAGTTTCTCTTGAAGCAATTTGAGAAAATGTAATTTATAATCGATTAAAAATAAAAAGGACACGGATTATTTTTTGTTTTCGAGATATATTCCACTTTTTGGTAAAAAAATTGTTTTCGTTTTTCTTCAAGCGCTAATGGGTCCGCGGAATATAACATAAATATACTTTAAAATATCCCAAATTATAGGATTTTAGAGCGCCACATACATCAAAATCCTGAAAACGACCTATTTCAAAAACGACGTTTTTCGATACACTTCGATTTTTTTTAAATTTCCAACGGCAAAAACGGGAAAGAAAACTTTGACGAAGAGTCGAAATAACGAGATCAACGACTCGATGGAATTATCAAGACCTTATCACGCATCATTCGGTTCAAATTAAGCTCCAAAGTTCATTCTTCGAAGTCATCATTTTTCGCTTATGGCCCTTGAGCAACTTGGATTGAAACCAGAACTCGATAATTGACATTTCCAATCTTCTGGCCGCGAATGAATACGCGATCGTGTCGCCAGAGAAAACTTGGCACCGGGTGAAAGATTTTTTTCCACAGCCGCCTTTTGATTAAAAAGATCCACAAAGAATGCTGGAAAAGAGGGGAAACCGAGACGGGGGCTAATTTCGGCCGAAAGTTCCCGGGAACGAATCCAATCGACCTCACTGGAACGTCGAGGCAATTTTCAACCGTACAGAGGCTGCCGAGCAAAACTATAATCCACGGAGTGTATCGAATTTTCAAATCGCCGAAACTCGGATTCAATTTGGACGAGATTATACCATTGTAGAGCAAATCGTTCGTAAATTCGAAATAGAAAAAATTCCCACATTGTATAAAATAAGAGCGGTATAAAAACTCAGACTAAAATTTATTATGACAAAAATACTGTGTACAAAAAAAAACTTAAAATTCATCCCCGAGAAAAGTCGAACGAATTCCACTAAGCATTCACCCAGTTCGAGTCCCAAGTCAGATTTATTCGATTTGGAAAATAAACAGTATTTTTTTCTACATATAAGCGATAAAAAGTTTCCTTTTTTAATTTGCATAGGGCGCAAAAATCAACATTACAGCGCTCAAGGTCTGGAATGTTTATAATATCTCATTTTTGTGGTTCGGATCACACACCGTACTTCCACGCTGTGTCACATTTTCCCATAATTTTTCTCGAGCGCTTTTCTCTTGTCAGGTTAATTGGCTGAAAACGTTGTCCAATATATCTGAGCTTTAAGACTCGCTTAATTGGGTGTTTAAAACGTTGCGTTGCATAATTCCCTCAAAAACGCACAAATATCGGATTTAGTTCATCGAAAAAAAAAACTAAGACCAACAAAATCAAAAACCCTTTTCTTTTGGCCATTTTATTGAGGTGAAGTAACTAGAGCCACGGAGCATCGATTGCTCCTTATCTTCGCAACAAAGTAAGATATCGACGAAAAAAGGATTCCCTCGACCTATTTGTCTTGACTCGAGCTGAGAAACGACCTCCGTCCGTTTCGAGCTCAGACTAATGTTCGAGGAGGATTTTCAGAATGGCAAAGCTTGGCTCTGGGCAATGAAGGGAGCTATGAGGGCAATATGTTCAACCTGCGGTCGGCCTAAGTTGCCTTAAATGCGCAGCATCCTGACAGTGATACGTAGGCCGCGTCACGAGGAAGGCTCTAAATTCATAATTACAAAAGGCTTACGGAGAAGGTCATTTTCCACACTTGCGCTTCATTTTGAGGCTAAACCTTAGAAGAAATACGGGAATTGCACGAAGGGGCGAAAGTACCGGTGAATAAAAGAGAAATTAGTCGCCTCGTCAGTTCACAATTCGTTTTACCGGATAGAATTCGTTCAACAACAGTTGTAAATGTACGAGAAAGAAGTGGATGTAAATGATTGGCATAAAAACGGAACTGACAAATTTTTCATTCGCGCTTCCGCACGAAAGAATTCTCTATTTTTCTCCAAATTGTCTATTTTTGCGGGTTTTGGTTTATTATTCAATAATAAACCATTGTAGTCGCACCAGAAAAAAAAATCCTAACCCCCAAAAAATTTGATCTTTCACCCGTACGTTTCAAGGCATGTAGAATCCGAATATCAAATAAAAAAAAGTCTGTCTGTCCGCCGTACGACGTTAACACTTTTCCGGCCAAACTATAATAGCTACATTCTTGAAATTTTCATCAAAAATCAATCTCGGTCCTACAACGGGCCAATTCTTGAACCACGTTGCTAGCTCAATTTTAAGGGTATTTTTGGGGGGTTTTGAGGGGGAGAAAATTCATATTTTCCAAGGTTTTTCAGAAAAATATGTATTTGGTATCAAATTATATAGATTTTTGGACGCTGAATCGAAAGAGACCATCGCGGGGTCGATAGCTTTATTGGTGCTCGAGTTATCACAGCTTTTGTGCGGGATTTGGGAGATTTTCAGAAATTTGACATGAGGGTATAACTCGATAGTTCTTGGAGCTATAAAAATCGTTCTATACTCATTGGAATGGTCGTCAAACACTCTCCAGCTGTAGGGTAAGGCAAAAAATTAGATTTTAATTAGGAAATTAAGAAAAATAAAAATGATTAAAATTACAATAGTCTCTACGGAATTTTCTCCTATAGTTACCATCTGTTTTTCGGTGGGAACGTTCACAAATAATGTACGGAATAATTAAAATCACAAACGGATAGTCTTCTTAAATCATTATTGAAACGAAGGAATAATAAACAACGGTACAATCATTTGCAGCGTTTTTTTTTTCTTCTCGTAAATGAATTTGTTCCGTATTGAACCCCGTCTATGCATTTCCTGCTGGAGGTCCTGCTAAATGGAAAGAAACCGTACGAGTAGAGAAACCTTTGCAATGGCCCTTTGTGAAGGAAACCCCATAGGAGAATTGCAGCTTGATGAAACTTACGTCATTTTCGTCCGGTCAGTAAAGAGCCGGTTGAATAAACAGAGCCCGCGGAGAGAATATTCCGCCTATTTACGATCATTATCCAATTATCGAAAACGAATGGAAAAGTACAATTGAATAATAAACCAAAACAGTGGTCGCTTAAAATTTGAACTGCGAATTTGCGACAGAACGAATCATTTTATTTGACTTCATGTATGGCTAGAAAATGTATCGCGACCAAGTCGAAAGGAGGAAACTTGAGCAAAACAATAACGAAATTTAACTAATAATTTGAACAATGCCAACTTCTTTGAACACAATTTTTCTCATAATCGCAGTCTGTGAAACGCCTATTGAATTCGATACGAGCCACAATGAATATTCATGAGTATTCATACAGCGAACATGCAAAGTGAGTCATTTGATTTCGAATAACACACAGCACTGAAGCAACATGAAAGTTGACAGTTTTTATGCGAATTTTCGTAGAAAAAATACTATTTGAATCGTTAGAAAAAAATCGACCGTCGAATTCCGACCCTAAAACGCATGGAAAATCCGTTTTACGTATCTGAGAATCAAATTTTAGAAGAAAAAAGGAATATAAATTATTACTCTTCTATAATACTCTTTTCTTCTTCCTTTACGCTTGCTCAAAAATCAATATATTACAGTTTGAGGCTCTAAAATATCCGTTGAAAGGTGTGGTCTAATTTTTATCACCCTGATCACACTTCGGCGTAATTCAAATCTTAGTTTCCTTGCATTATTACACCTCGGACTAAAGACTGAAATACTTCAAGAGCTGCCTAATTAATGCGGCTCCGTATATTAAATTTCTCGATTTTCATCACTGGTCTGACAAGAAGAAAGCACTATCCGATCAAGAGCATTTTTTCCAATCATTGTCAATTATTTGACTATTAGCTCATTAAATGGCATGACAAATTATTTGTCATTTAGCTCATTCAGAATGGACGAACCGGAAATTATCAAGTTAATTTTTCAACTTGACCTAGCTCAATGGCCTCGGGTGATATGCAGCTGACGACGGCTACTCGCATTGGAGAGAGACGATTATGAGCACGCAAAGGTATTGTCATTCCATTGAATGAACTCGGATAAACTGTCCACTTTTCTGTCTGCATTATTTACCCGGGACCACACGAATACGTGTGGCCTATGGGAGGGGAAAAGGAACACTTTTACTACGTGAAATGAATAATCTATAATGCTAACTGAGATCTAAAGTATCTCCTGAAGCCATTAGCAAAGAATTGTTACCATGCATTCAGCAATTCTTCGTTTCAGATTCTCAATTTGAGAATTACGATGATTCCTGTTCCAAAAACGTCTTCCCTCTTCTCAGCTATACTATTTGAAATGAGGAAATTTCGACGAGCAATTTACTCGTTCCTATTACACTCGACACAAATGAGTTTGATAAATTTTGCGCGAAATTCTTTGTAAAAATTTATTCCTCGTCCATGCTCAGAATAAATATGGAAGATAAAGAATTGATTTAACTCACATAGGCATTCCCGCCGATCCAATATTTCAATTTCGACAATTAAACCGAATGAACGCGCATCTTACGAATTTATTCAAACAATAACCTGAAAATTTCGAGCGTACAGACCGAACATAGAAATGTCAGTTGTCAAAGGAACACAGGACGTCATGACGCAGATCATAAATACGATGGACGATAGGCAACATGAACTGAATTTTCATCTTCTAACTATAACCGATTTCAAGTTAAATTTTCGAGGGATTTATACATTGAGAGAGCACCAATTTTCGAACGTTCATCACAAATAACGGAAAAATCCGGAAAACCGGGGAAAACTTAATTTTTTTCTCTAAAATTACAAATTATACAATAAATTGTAAAAAAAAAAACCAGTAGTTCAAAATGCTTAATATCCAATTTCATGGTTGTTTGTTTTTAAATTTTTTTTTAAGCTCGAGTAAACCCGGAAGTTGAAAAAAAAACTAAGAGTTGATAACGAAATATTTTGGTTTTGACTCGAAAATCGAGTGAACATTAACGAATTGCTAACTTTTGACCAATTAAAATGGAACGTTTTATTCGGTTGATAGAGGAGTAAATGAAAATTGATTAATTTTTTACGCTGTTAGAGATTTTTCTTGGACGGGATACACAAAATGGTTCTTAATCGTACAGAGTAGAATTGATGAAGAGAGTAAAATTGATTCATAAAATAAATTATTGGATAGCGTTATTCAAATGGCGAATCAGTTTCCGGTTCAGCTAGTATTTCTATAGATTTTCAAACGCTGAAAGGAATGAAACCGCTACCACTCCGGGAATGAGAAAGTTCGCGGTTTTAGGATGCCAATAGGCGTAGCAAAGTAATGTGTAGCAAATCAGCAAATGCTCTAATTTTCCTTCACCTATTGGCATTCTGAATTGATCAACAGATACCAATTCATTAACGTTTATTCGATTTTCGGAACAAAACCAAGATATTTCGTTGCCAATCCTCAGTTTTCCTAACTTCCGGGTTTTCTAGGGCTTTAAAAAATAATATTGTGTTTCAAGCTTTTTAAACTATTGTTCTTTTACAATTTATCGTATAATTTGAATTTTTAGAAAAAAGGTATTCCCGTTTTTACGGTTTTTCATGTTATTTGCGTTGAACGTTCGAGAAATAAATAAATAATATACTTAGACTCGATGATATAATATAATTTGGACAACGAACCTAACAAAACTTTTTTTTGAGAGGTAAGAAATTGAGAACTACAAGTATAAGCGCTATTTAGCTGTCTCTTTCGTATGACTATTATGTTTACGAGTACCGTCGTCGTGATCTAACAACACCGCACGATGGGACTAACGTTTCTGGAGGAATAACGGTTCACTGAAGGAACCCAGTGAACCGCTCGCTCTCGTTTTGCGTTAAGCCGAAGATCGAGCATTTTTATGGTACTCACTATAACTTGGTGTGTAGGTGGTAGTGTTTTCATGTTTTTTGTTACATAAAGTATCGGTGTTAACTAGCGCAAAGTTATAGCCGAGGTAGGCACTCCAACATTCAAGTTTTCCAAGATTTGTAATTTGCACCAATGATAGCATCAACAAAAATTCCTCAACTCAGATGTTTGAATATACTAAAAGATAGGTAATTTAACTGACCACATTTTCTTCATGTAATGTACCTATCCATTTTTCAACCGTTTGTGAGGTATTTAACAATATTGGTGGAATATACACGAAAAGATCACATTTTTCAACTTTAAACGTCCTTTTCATCTACTTAGTACAAAATAAACAAAGAATGAAGCATATATTATTGATATACACATCATCTACTATCATTGTGCTGAATTTGAGCGAAATCAAGATCAAAAAAATTTTCGCGAAAAATTCAAGGGGAACCCCTGCGATTTTTTTGAACCGATCAGATATCGATTTTTTACTCCTCTCTCAATAGAGATAAAAATCTGAAATTTTCAGGAAAGTTGTATCTTACCAAGATGTATTTTTGTGATTTTTTTCAATTCCCGGAAAAATCCGCAAATGGTCCAAAAAAATCGGTTTTTAAACTCTCGAAAATCGACCTTTAACCGAGCTTTTCGGGGTCAAAACTCATGCGAATCAATTGTTTTATTATGCAGGAGTCTTCATTTGAACGCCTTACACGCGTACATAGCAAAAAATTTGGTGAAAAAAATTTAAACAGCGCCAGAGAAATTATTTTCCGTAAATCGAGCTCCTGACAGTCGCGGGCATCGGTAAGGATGAAAATTTAAATTTTCGTTTTCAAGCGATTTTGAAAGCTATTCTTACAGGAAATTTAACGCTGAATCAGAATTTGAAGTCAAAACGACGGAAATTTGACGACAAATATTAGTTTGCTACACCGTTTCCATATTTTTCAGTTTTGAAAATTCGTTTCAAATACTTACAGTACTGTTCAATTTTAATTAATTAATGATTCCTGCAGGAAATTATACGTAGAATTTGAATTCCAAGTGAAAACAATCAAACTCTAACAACCAATAATTTATTTTTAAATTTTTTCAATTTTCATACTTTGGGAGTTTTAACTTTAGATTTTTTTCGTCCTGTTTGCAAGTTTTGAAACAATAGATTCTGTGTACGCAAATTGAGGAAATTTAATTTAGAATCGATAAAAAAAAGACAGTGATTATTTTTTGTTTTCGAGATACATTCCACATTTAGGTACAAAACGTTTTTTTCGATTGGACTTTCGAGTGGTTAACATACTATTACAATATAATTATATTATACTATATCGTGGTCATAATATTTTTTAGCGAGTTAGAGCGGTTTTAGTGAGTTACGGTCGAAAACATGAAAAACTCTTCAGAGTGACAAAAATGGGGGGAATATGGGTAGTAGGACAAATTCGGCCAGAAATTAGCTCTAGAATCCAAACCAGGCATAAATGACCCTGTATAGATAAAGACTGGAAAGTAACTTAAGTCTTAAGTCTTAAGTAATAAGTCTTATTCGAGGTACAAGAAATAAATGCAGGAATGGCGTGGTTCCTCAACGAGAGCTTTACATGAGTGTTCGATATAGGAACTTCATATAGCATGAGCTCGGTAGATAGAAACACGATCAGGAAATACCTACAAGAAGGTTAAATGTTGAATTTCTACACTTGAGCTCTGTCAATAGAAATCATCGTCATACCAATGATAGATGGCGTATTTTTGCCTCCTAACTACTTTCATTAGCCAAAAAGTCTATCAGTTGATGCAATTTTGGCCCAAGAATTACCAATCGAGTCTGCCAATAAAAAACAACGGCTTTGTAATGGCAGACAACTATAAAATGAATCATTTCGGCGTAAAGATTTAATGTAAATAAGTATTTATCAATCTTGGAATGAGTGCAGAAATTGTCAATTTTGGTCACTAGTACTAAAACCCTCAGCTTTGGAAAGACAAAAGCTTTCAATTCGTAGAATGAATTAGGTATATTTTTGTAATTTATAATGAAATCATCTGGAATGTTTATATATTAATTCAATTCATTTTGCTTGATCGCCTCGCCAGAATAGAAAGATGTGCCATTCTGTATGAAACATTCAAATACAGTATTTGTAATTTAATGCTCAATTAGTTATTTGTTTCCCCGTTTCATAAGTTTTCCTTTTCTATTATAGAAATTTCTCTCCCTCAGATGTTCTAAAAAGCCAAAAGAGAGATTTTTCCCATTTTTGCAAAGCAGTATTGAATAGATACTGAGCTCGTATTAAATAATCGTTTTGAAAGAATACCTCGAAAATTCTCACAATTGAAAAAAAAAAATCTGTCGCTCTGATATTGCAGAACTGTGACGGTGTTTGAGAAAAAAATTCTTCCAGCTCGTTGACGAACCAGACCAACAACTATATAGACAGGTAAAGTCCGAAGGAAAAATTATAATGAAAACGATACATTATCAACTCACCCTCAGATAACCAAGGCCATCGAAGTTGGCAAGGCCGACTTGCCAAATAATGCGATTTTCATGACCCTGCGAGTCTCAAAACACCCATGGCCGGCAGGTGGAAATCGCACAAATTTCAAACCGACACCGCACCAACGCGATGCCAGAATCAACAAGAAGGAACCGGAGAGTTAACAATAGGTAAACAAACGAGTGGAATTTGTATACAACGGCGAACGCGACACGGGCGGACGGACGCGAAAGACTGTGTCCTGAATGTCGAGCTATCTGCAGCACAATAGGGACCGATCTGAAGTTACGGGAGTGGGGAGTGGGGTATTTAGGGGTTTGGTCTGGGAGTGTTCTCCTTGTCACTCGATAGCTTCGGTAAAACGCCGCACACCTCGAACAGCGCTAACGAGTATAGCGAAAGGAACTGCAAGAACTGCGAATTTCACCCGACGATAGTAATTTCGTTTACAATGTATTTCTTTGCAAGTTTGATATGTTCATTTATTCGAAGTAAAAAAAAAAGAAAAAAAAACTGACGCAGAAGGGCTGTAAGCGATTGCAGCGCTCTTCTTATAGCAACGGATTTTGTCTGAAGCTCGAAGTGGCTAAATGAGTTTCTTTTAGCTTCCTCTATTTTATGTTCTCCCAGTGCTGCCAAGCCTACCCCTACAAAGCTCATGAAGGCCACAATTATTGCTATAATTAAATTAGCTACAATTCGAAATAAAATGGTGAATTTTTCGATTTTTCGCAAACGCATAAGTAACTATAACAAAAAAGTAATAAAATATAATTTTTTACAAAACATGAAACACTCCCTGTAATCCAAAAATATTTCCATCAGTCCTTTACCGCATTCAGGAGACAAGTCAAAACCTAGAAAAAGACAATTTCTTTCCAAAGGCCACCAAACTTGACGGAAATGTCTGTCATTTCGATCATTGCTATGTATCATCGCATGATAATGATTTTGAAAATTTGATATCATACAGAAAAGCTTTATATTCCATAATTATTAAAAAATGTATGGGTTGGGGATGACTTTTTGGGCTCTGTTAAGCCCCGATGCCAGTTTGATAAATATGCGCCCGTTGAATGCAAATAGAATTGATTCAAACTTCTCACACGAATACTTGATTTGAGTAGTAATATAAAATTGGCCCTTTCCAAAATTCACCATAAAGCTAGAACAACCATCTTACCGTATTTGTTCAACCCTTATACCGAAACACAACTACTTACCACCGAACAATGAGTTTGCAGTTTCTTGGAAGTCTAACAGACTAGTATAATGAATCAGGTTGTTTCTCAAGGAGGGAAATGAAAATATTCCATGCTACGCACCAATTTATTTAAAGCACTTCGAGTATTTTCACCTCACAAGCGATCGAGAGGCCGTTATAAAAAACAGTAACATAGACATCAATACACGGGGAGACATAATAAATAACAATAATAAAAACTCTTCGCAACTAGAATAATAAAAATGGTAAAAATTATAAATCCTAGACCGGAAGAAACCTGAACTTTTCCAGAACTAAACGAAAATTTACATCGAATTTACCTTTTACTTCAATTTTCCACCGAGTAGAATTAAAAGTATTCCACACGATAAAATTGTGAAATCAATTATTCACAGTTAGATAATTATATTCCATAGTACAAATCTATCAATTAGGTATAAAAACGTAAAATAGACGCCTTTTAGGAAAATAAACTTTTTTGGCATTTCGCTCGATGAAATATTATACAAAAGGAACTAAGCAAGCATATTACAAGAGGCAGACTTAGAAAAACCAAGAGCGTTGCTAACAACACTTCAAACGTGGAAATGGGGTTAATTCTGAAGTATGATTTTTTTTAAATGTTCGACAATGAACCGCAGTACAAACATGTGAAAAATATATTAAAAATTTTGTCAAGTCTTGTACGTTAATCGGATCAGACTATAAGTGACAACCATGGTTATTGTGCGTTTTTTTCGACTATCTACACAAAAATAGCTTCGCAGGCGTGAGCATTTTCTAGCGGTGCAAAATCGCGAAAAATACTTTCGGTGATAGAGGAATTTCATGAATAATGGAATCGTTTGTAAAGCCGGATCCGCGTGATATTAATCGATAATTGATAATACGGATAATTGATACGTTGGTCATGATCGGTTATCTTTTCGCACAGGATTTCATGCCTACAGTAAAATGCTAAAATAAACCAGAAATTATGATTGCTTGCAATAACTTTATACATTACACTTCAATTATTCCATTGAAAATAAAATTCCAAACACAGACCATTCAGTTATACGACCATATAAAAGCGGGGATCGTTTCTATTTACGGGTGAATTGAAATTTCTCGCGAGGTTTATAATTGCAAAAAAACGCGCAATCCGAAACTTGAGCCGCCGTTTGCTTGAAATGGTTTGGAGACAAAAGAAAAATAATTTTCACAAAGCGCTTTACCAGCTTTTATGATTATCATTGTTGACGAAAAATTTTAGTTATTTTTTTCCTATAAATAGAGTACAATTATCCAGGTAATTTCCTACACTGGGACGATTTACATTCTACGTTCAAGTCAATTTTCGATTAGAGAGCATTCAATTTCACAAAAGGGTCCAAAATCACGTTTTTTCTTTGGCACTCGCGTAAAACGCGGAGATTTCTTCCCGCGACACTATGGCGAATAAAAGCTAATAATTTCAACAATAGACTCAACAAACCAACTTGATCTCCTTTTCAGAGAACGGATCAAAATCCGTCACAAAAAATAATTAAAATCCGGAAAAAACGGCCTATACACAAAATTCTCGTCAAGAGACGAATTTCCGTATTTGTGCAAACCATTCTGGGGGATTTAAAAATTAATTATAGTACGCTAGTGAACAGTGAAACCCCCAAATACGAGAACAATTGAAGAATAAGGGAGAAAACGGGGTACTTTAGTTGTTTTTCTTTTTTAATTTATTACAGAGCAGTAGATACATATTGGTCTATCAAAATACTCGTTTTTTTTCTCTCTTTTCTTTTCTTTATTATTTTGCTAAGCCAGAAGTTCAGGGCAACCAAGGAAAATAGTAAGGGTAATGTATTTAGAGAGCGCAAACTCTTAATTTGGAAACTTCGAGTTAACAAAAAGCAAAATAACGTACTTAATAGCCATCTAAAAGTAAAAAAACCTCATTTTCCTCCTAAATCCTTCAATTGTCCGTCGATGATGACATAAATTATACTTATAAGTATCTTATGGCTGCGTAGTCGTACGAAATGACCTCTTCCTGTCAACCTGAGGCGATTATTCTAAGCTGCTCCTAATATAGCATTATTAACTGAACACTAATGCTTCCAAGACTGAACTGATCTTCACCTCAGACTTGTACTGGAGCTTCGGATTCGCTCGGCAGAAGCGATCGGGCCAATTTGATCGCCCGGTGAACGTCGTTTTTGACAGCTCTTAACGAAACAATGCAGTCTTCCTCACTAACCTGCGAAAATGAGAAGCCGAAATATCGCCAAAGTGAGATACGAGCTGGATCAAGGATTGCTTGTGCTGAATTAAGGATTGCTCGCGCTGAGTTAATTTTTAGTGAGTCAGCATTCGAATAGAAGATACAAGCCGGTATTCATAGACGTTACTTTGCGTTAAGTAGGGTTCCCTAAGTGGTCCATTAAGCAAAAAGTGTGCGCACCTACACATTATAGCCGTTCGATCAAATAGCCGAGGAAAAAAACAAATGAAACACATTTCTAGCAAAAATGCGCTGGAAGTCTGTGAAAGGATAAAAGTAAAGTGGCTTGTCAAGTGTCGAGCTGTTGTCGCATGTGCGTGCTTACTAGCGACTAAGTCACTATTTGATCGTACGGCTAAAATTGCTAAGAGACCTACAAAAAGGCATGGTTAAGGGAGGCTAAAGGTGGCATTTTTCTCATGTTTGTCCACCATCTTCTTTTTACCATTGGCTGCCTACGTTAGTTTACAGTGTACCCTGTCTATTGCATTATTGTATCTGAAAAAATTAAACTCACTTTGTTTCCAAGTACTTTTGCCATTATAGCAAGATGATCTTCAAGGTCTTGCAGTTTAGCTGGATCTGTCACATCGTCATCGTCGCTGCCCGCTGCACTGCTTGCACTGCTATGACGCTGTTTTTCTTCCATTTGATCCAATAAGTCGAAATTGTTGGCAATATTCTCTTCGAAAACGTCATTATCTGCTTTACTGCAAGAACAATTTTTGTGAACTTTGTAACATTCAAAAAGGTCACAGTGTATTGATATTTATACGCTGAAGGCCATTATTGATAAAGACTTGAATACCTCGCAGGATTCAATTCGACAGAATTATGAGACCAATTAATTATACAAGAAACCAGGGTTCTATTTACATTCAATTATTGCATTTTTAAAAATCGACTTACTCATCGCAACCGTTGGCCGTTTTGTGGTTCTCATTCAAATTGTTTTCAGGCTTCTGTTTGTCCTCCGGTGGATCATCAAGGGGCTCAAGGTATGCAGGTTCTGAAACGAAGCAAATCCAAAGCGTTACACCATTTGAATGCTAATTATGGTAATCATCAATGTTGCCACAATTTCACACATTTTGGTCGTCCAACTTAGCAAGTTCATAGCTAACACAGAAAGCCCACTTTCTCCAAGTTTACAACACTTCTTAACAGAGACCTCAACATTTCCACCGACCTCAACTCCCCAAAATACTTAGTTGATCCGAAATGCAGAAGACACTAGCAAAAACTTGAGGAAAAAAGAACAGAAATTTGAAGAATAGAATGTAATTTTTTAAAGCTGACATTAATATGGGAGAAAGTCAGTCATGATGTAAATTAGATGCCGTTCTGAATTTTTTTAATACATTGATTGGACCAATTTTAATATTTAATATCCGAGGACAATATTTTCCTCAAATTTTTACATTTTTCCAGTCAAGGCCAAAAACTTGATTTTTAGTACTGCATCAGTTTTAGCACATCAACGATCACGTCAAATGAAGTTACATGGTGATTGGCTTTTTTTTTCTTATAGTTTATTACTCAATATTTAGATTACTCAATTTATATTATTGAATATTTCATTTATTGTATATTAGTCAATATTTTATTTATTATATATTATTCAATATTTTAGGGGGTTTTGAGGGATTTATATAGATTTTTGGACGCTGAATCGAATGAAACCTTCGCGCTTTAATCGCACCCGTAATACGTGGCCCTTTATCTTTTATGGCAATAGTAATATAACAGTTCGTTTGTAGTAGTAACCTTGCTGCGCCTGCTGTGAGATCGCTTGTGCGATGGCAGTCGGAATTATGAGAGGATGTTTCCTCTCGTGGCGAGGTTTCCCCACAAGGAGAGATCTCGTGCGGTCTCGAGGAGGCAACGGGATCACATTGGGACCTGTCAAAGGGAATATTCAAATTAGTCAAAAAATCGATTGTGGCTCTCACAAGAAGAACCATCTCTGTTTCGATCAATCGAAAATCGGAAGAATGTAAGAAAATTTCAACAAATCAATCGCTTGAGCCGCCCTTACCATCTTCGTGTTCGTTTTCGCTTAGGAATGGAGATGCTTCACTGCATGTTGAATGTTTCCGCTCCAGAGAAAGACTTCCGATTGATCTAAAAGCGTAAAATAGATAAAAATAATTTTTTAAAAAGATCGAGTATCGAATATTTCACAAAGCCAAATGAAGCATAATCAAATTACCCGGTCGTTTTTCCAATCTGATGTTTGTTGCCGCGCAGTTTGGGTCGAACCAATGGCACAGAACGAAGCATGCGTAGCGGGTTGGCCTCTACAGGTTGTTCTACTAGTTGAGAGTAGACAGCCTTCGCCTCCGGGCCGAGAATAGTCTGTCATATTTGAGGTAGGGAATATGGTAGGGTGGGAAAATAGGTGATAAGAGGTTGTGACGTCATTTCAACAAAGATTGAAAAATGGAAATCAAATAATGGGCGGGAGAAAATTCAAACGAAAATACGGGAGGGAATTGAGCAAGTTTAGAGCATGAATCCAGAGAAAAAACAAGGTTTATCAAAACGGTGCGTTTTGAAAAGTTGTTTTCAATTTAGTGAAACCAAATTATTTACAGAGGTAATTTCGGTGAGGATTGTGACGGGGCAGGATGGAGAAAGAAACAGAAAAACACCATAAATCAACTCCATGCAAGAGAAATCACAGCTACTATCAATCTACAACAACTAAACATCGACAAAAACAGAGAAAATATGTCAGCTTAAAATAATTAAGAACGTGCAAACACGGCATGCAGTTCAGGCATTCAAGGTACGTCAAATACCACAACACAATTTAGTTACTCTAAGTAAAGTTCTGTGCACGAAAATTCTGGGATGGAATGATTTCACTCATAGCACAACGATAAGGCGACGAAATTCCTTAGCAAGTTTTGCTCTCCGTTTCATCACGATGAAAATCAAAAGAGCAGAGAGATGATCACAAGCTGAACAAAACAATAAAAAATTGCTGACCATTTCCTAAGCGGGAAAATAAAATGGCGACGTTTCAAGGTAAAAAAATTTATTCAGCATTTTCCAATCACATGAAGTATCAGAAAAAATATTATCCAATTAGCAAAATATCGATCTTGACAAAATAGCAATCGATTCTATTCTGAATAAAACGCTGCAAATCATGAACAGTGGTACATTATTTTATTTTAAGGAAAATAAAATACGGGATATAAAAAGAACAAACCCCTTTTCTAGTCCAAGATTACTATAAGGATTTGAGAAATTGACTTTGTTTGATCAAGCGTCTAATTATTGATACTCAAATTAAATAAGGAAAATTCTCAAAAAATCAAGTCTTAAAAGAAGCAAAAGGTTCAAGCAGCCTTTTACTCTTGTTATCACCAAATATTTATACATAATAAAAAGGTAAATCCTAGAAAATCAAGAGTTAGAAAAAGTAACTTTGAGTAGCCCTTTTTGAGGAAATAAATGCTCATTTCTTTGATACGGGGAAAAACCACACAAAGATGTCAACTGCGATTACGTAGATTCATTATCAGAAAATAATGTACCGTGACCTAACTCTACATTTGTTTGGTGGCACTCGAAAATTGAACATTTTCCTAAAAGGCTAAGAGAAATACTGACAGGGATACATGAAAAAACATTCTTGAATTGCTTCAGCAAGGCACTAGAAATAACTAAGCGGGTAAACTAGAGTGTTGAGCTGATCTCGAGCACTTAGGATTGTCAATCTAACTAGAATGAAAGGAGTATGAGAGGAAAACATCTTCGAAAACCGGGCGAGTAGATTCAAAATGTAAATAAACAGGGAGAACGCAGGAACTGTGATTGATTCCGGATGAAATAATTTTAGGGCGTCGTCACAGTGTGAAAAAGAGTCCTAACGCCTTTGGCGAACAATTTGTACCAAACTATTTCTAACTTCAATTGAATTCATTCGAACGGCGACTATAAAACCAATTGAATGAAACGTGGAAAAGAAAATTTGTAATCATTGTTTTGGCAAGTGAACCTTACAATCCAGTAAATTGAGGGATTCCTTTTTTTCACAATAAAGCGACGAATGACAAATTCATCGAAAAATAAGTGTTGATGAACGTATTGCGCTCAAAAATAAAAATTAACTTCATGGTATAACGAACTCATAACAAAAAGTTGAAAAAATCTTCACCAGTCTATAAACTTGCAGGAAAACAAAGCTAAAAAGTATATCTCCCCATTGAATGGCGACCCGTTAGAAATTCGTCGATAGTCGAGCGTTGAGGAAATCTTCGGTGAACCCGGGAACAGATGCTAAACTGTCCGATGATGAAGAAGAAGATGAACGGATTAAAGAACACCGGACCGCCCACAATGCGACGCTAGTTCTACGATCGACGTTTTCGCACGGGGAGCCGGAAGATGTTGTAGACGATGACGACCCGATAGACAATGTGTCGTGACCGTTGGCTCTGGCAGCTCTTGATCTTCGAGGCCTAGGTACGGAATTCGTCCTTCTCGGTACCATGGCGATTTCCTCTTTCAACGTGGAACTCGAATCAGAAAGCGACGTGCATGGTCCTAGAGTCGACGTGGAGCTGACAATGCTAGACGAGACGTAGCTCGAGTCTTGCAATAATTGTTCGCAACTGGATAAATCCGGAGGAGGTTTCGCGAGCAAATCGCGGCTCCGAGCAAAGCAAAATTCAGCGCTCGCTCGATCCCATAGAGGTAGTTTCAGAGGTGCCGAACGCAGGCTATCCAAGCTAGTGCATGAACTCAACGAACGCACACTCTGGCATAAAGCCTAAATTACAACACACAGCAAGGCACACGCAAAAAGAAAACCAAACGAAACGAAAAATAAACATACCGATAACGTCATTGGGGGTTAAGACGGAGAAGAAAAAACGAAACCAAAAATTCGTTAGTAACAAAAATTATAAGAGCAAGCTCAAGTCAAGAGACGGCTCAAAATGCGAACGGAAATTACATTATAAAATTATGTACACCTAAAAACGTAAAGGTCTAAAATATTCCAATTTCAAATCAAGCAGAGGGTAGATAAAAAACAAAATGCGGTAAAAATGAATTATCAAACTCTCGATATAAATTCGGATTTGTATACATTTTGAAAAAAATTCTTTCTCTTTCGTTGAAGAAATCTTGAGCTTGTTTCCAGAAGATCATTTTTGCAAAATTGAGTCATTACCTTTCCGGGAGTTTAGAGGCACAATTCTTAAAGCTAAAAGTACTCAACCCACTTGAAAAACGAGGTTTATTACTTCAAAGTACTGGTATCACACTTTTACATCCATTATTTTGTACTATTTGTTAACTTCTCAAGCTAATTCTAAAGTTTACACGATTTAAATAGATTTTTTCGGGTATCAACTTTAATAGTAACTATGTTTACAGACCTGGGGAAAATTCGAGGTGGTCATAATTTATTCGGTTCTGAAATTACTAGAGTTCGTACGTACTATCATATTGGCAGGAGAAAACGATTTGGTTAGAACTCGTACTAAATTCACTTTGATTTCGAAAACTGCCGTAATCCTAAATTTTGACAATTCAAAGATCCACCTAATTTAACTGCCTTCCGAAATAATTTGCCTTCTTTTTCCTGAATTTCAAAAATAGTAGTAAAATATATTAAAAACAAGTTTAAGCATGTAGGGTTTTCTTTTAATACTTCACAGTTGAGCTTATCGGGTCTAGTATCTTTTGGAAACAAGCTCCTATTACTCAATTGCTGATTAAAATCAGTAGTTAGTTGGTCAAGTTAAATGCAGAGTCAAAGCACATCAACTGTGTACTCTAGGTAATTAAACGGTGATCACTCGATCAGATTTCAGAGCACTAATACTTTTGTTATTAAAAAATCTCTTTTCCTCGAGCAAACAATTTCCAAGATTGTGAATCAACCTATTGGCATCAACCTATCCCAGCAGCCTAACTGAAAATTAGAAATTAGTAATAAAAATAAAAACACACCTGAACATCGGGAATTGATTGGGTCTCATCGGTGAACGTGCGTCCGTTGGCTCTAGATCCGGACAATTTTCCCAGAGTAGAACTATGTCCGTGTGGTAGATGACCATTGGCACCGCAGTTACCTCCCGAAGATGGGAACCTGCCAGAAATGATAAAACATACGTAGTCACCTTTAGAATGTTAACTCCAAGGTTGAATGGAAAACAATCGCATTTGAATGTGAATACACATTTCTTTACGGACATATATATAAATATCTATATTATCTAAGAAAATCAGTTTCAAGAAAACTAACGAGAGTTGATTATAAAACCATGTCAGCGATAAAACATATGAAAGCACTAAGACTAATGCATTTAAGAACTATAACACTAGCTGAGGCTATTTCTTTGGCACACCTGAATTGAGTTGCGGAACTAGATGAAGCCACGTCGGTCCTTCCGGACGGGCTGCTGTCATCTTGGTTCATCACTTTCTGAGCATATTCGCAAGTCAAAGCAATAGCATTGTCCAATGTTTTCTCGTCGGCAGATGAAATCGGCTTTACCTATAAAATAACCATGTCAGAAAGAGCAACTCTATGAACTGAAAAATAGCATAACAGAAGCAACAAAATTACCAGTGCACATTAAAAAATTGAGTTGAATTTGGAGGGGAATAAGTGTGTATAAAATACTTGGGTTAGTGCCTTATGGCATATTGTGGTGACAGACGCTTCCGGTGCAAAATTTGAGAATAGAAATAATGTTTTAGAGGTTAGAAAATGTAGGGGAATTTTTTCCAACGGTATAACTATAAAACCGTCAAAAATACAACCACACGTCGTAATAATTGGATTTATAAGGCCAGTAGAAACTTTGCAAAGTAGCTTACTGTCGCTTGTTTCTTTTTCCCTTTGGATTGCATTTCTTGCAGCTCGTTGCGCTTGTTGATGACATCGTCCAATGGAGAGGGAGGCGGCGGAGGCGAATTGGAGACTGGCAATGGTTGTGTGGAGACCATAGGAGGTGCTCCATAGTTCCTGAACATCTCTTCCATCTCCTCCGCAAGTGATGGTCCCAGATCGAACTGTTTCTGTAAGAAATAAATTAAATTATTTAATAAATGGTTTTAGGATTCAATTGAGAATGAAATAATGAGCTCAATAACGGCAACAGTATTTTCCTCTTAAAATATTTTTTAGATATAAATCGGTGGAGAAGTTCAAACATTTTGCCCCAGTATGAACCGATCAAAATCAAATTATGCTTTCATACTTCAAAACGAGGGCTGTCGACTGCTTCGTCATCTGTAATCTCGTGATATTCGTGGTCCGAAACTAAAAGTTTACTGCTGGACGTCGCGTCGGTCCAACCTTTACAAAAACAAGGTAAATGTAGATTCACAAGAGCGATTTCAGTTAAATTTATCTAACTTAAAGTTATTTCTTGGAATTTATCCTGACTCACCGGACGCACAGCTACCGTTGTGTGTTATGTTGCTAAGCAACGGCGCTTTGTCAGTGGAAATACTACTTGTATCATCAGCGTCCGTCTGCGGCTTGTACGGAGCTACCACTTGATGAGGCACGTGCTCATACTGCAAGGAAGTTCAGGTAATCAGCAAAAAGAGGAAAAAAATCGACAATTTAAATGTCATGGATGCTATTTGACTTACGCTGGATTTTTCCTTTGAGAAGGTGAAAAAAAAAGTTGCTCAATTAAAAATTAAAATCTGTAAATTGAAAATTCGTACTTTCACTCTCAAGCAGTAATTATATAGTTACCTTCGAACCGCCAAGAAAAGAAATATCGCCGAAATAGGCTCCGTCAAGTCCAACGTGGCCCGTATGCTTTACATCCCCTTGCGGCACCGATATCATGTCAGGACGAAGTCGATTTCGTTTTGAAGAATACATGTTTTTGCCATCTATTAAAAAAAAAAAAAAAAAACCATATACTTCCATGGCAAGTTATATATATGTTTGAAGAAGCAAGAGTAAATAATATTTACCTCCTCTGACGAATTCGGAGGAAGGTTTAGTCGATGGGAGATTATTTCCCAGGTAAGCAACGGTTAGCGCAGGATTAAATACGCCGGTTTTACCGTTGTTGAGCACACCTTTCCACAGATTGGTCCCTTGAACAGCGCTGCGAAAAATGGAATTATCATAAAAGAGTCAAATCTTATTAAATTAGGATTAATTTTAAAATCACTTTCAACAGAGAAACGTGATACATCTCTCGCTTCAATTCAGCTAAGTTACCTCAATGACAGCTCAAGAGTCAATTGCTCACCTTTTTTCCAAAACAGTGATGATATCGCCAACCCTGAAAGTGAGGAAATCCCTTTTCATCCGCTCGTCACCTGAATCTTGTATTGCTTGCACTTGCTCGGGCTTACACTGCAAAAGAAAGGAATTTATATTTAAAATATTGAATCATCCCTAACATTTATTTAAAGAATGCTTTTCCAAACGATGCTTCTCAGTTTCATTTGGTTTAAGAACATACTGAGTCAACTGACACAATGAACAAAGAGAATACTCACATCGGGCAGTTGGCGCATCAGATCGTAGAATTTCGGGCGCTTGTTGGGATCATGATGCCAGCATTTCCGCATGACGGAATAGTATTCTTTTGGGCAACATTCAGGCCTTTCCAAGCGCTGGAATCGAACGAAAATTCTAATGAAAAACGCGAAGTTTCGATGCGATGAGATTAGTCAAGAGCTTCGGATCAATTAAAGTGAGAGCTAGCTCCCACTCGTTATTAAAATAGGAAAATTATAAACCTGAGGATTGGGCTCGTCAATAGCTTCGAGAATTTGTTGGCCAGTGAGTGCAGCCCAGGGTTGGAATCCGTAGCTGAACATTTCCCACAAAGTTACAGCATATGCCCAAACATCGGAAGCTGACGTGAATTTCAGATAAGTGATACACTCAGGAGCACACCTGAACATTTGTCAAAAAGAACAGAATAGATAAAAATAATAAAATGAAAAATAGATAAACTACCTACCGAAATTATAATATAGGACAGTTACATTGATATATTAACCTTTTTACAATCTTCACGAGGAAAATTATTTTAAAAAAAAGAGGTAAATACCGTAAGTACTCAGATGTAAATGGGAAGTTTTATAACCGACTATCTTAAACGAGTTTAACGATTAAGAATCGAACATTGATCACAATGCAAAAGTATAAATTGTACTAGAAAAAGAAACATAAAGGAATAATTAATAGGCGTTTTCTGACCACGCGATCGGCAGTTTCAGGTTGACGTTGAAATTTGTCTGGTAGTAATCTTTGCCAACGCCCAAAGCGCGCGAAAGTCCGAAATCGGAAATTTTGACTTTGTTTTTGGAGAAAACCAAAATATTCCGAGCAGCCAAGTCCCTGGAAATGAAAAAAATATATGGTTCTATCCTCAGAGATGACAATTGGGTCCATTTTACAAACATATACAGTTCTTATTGAATACCAATATGCCTGTCTTCGTTGACAGTTTTATTTCAATATTGAATCCCGTCTGTAATATTACGTCAATAATTACCTGTGTATGAGACGTTTAGCTTCCAGGTACTGCATCCCGTCGCAGATCTGTATGGCGAAATGACAGAGCGACAGAACTGGAAATGAAGAGCGAAGAGACGGTTCTTTCAAGCATTCGAGAAGAGAACGAAGAGCGGCCAATTCGGTAACTAGCATCAAGGCGTTTGTATCTGAAACGTGAAAAAGGTACATTTAATAACTTCGACTTTGACATATCGTCCCATGAAAGGCAAAATGTCGTAATCACTATTTATGCGATTTTAAATAATGAAAACCGTTCGATTCGTATTGAAAAGGCGCATTTATCTAGCTAATTGTCGTACGTGACAGATTACTTCAAGGCGCTAAAAAATAACCACTAGCACTTTTGTATGTATTTTTTATGTGCGGCTTCTTATCTTATATCCTTTCAATTTGCCTTACGTTTATCAACGTTTGGGCCATGTTATACAGAAAGCAGTAGAGAATGGATTCATCTCCTAACATAGAAGTGCGCCTTCTTTCCGTAGTATTATAGTACAGTTGTTTTCTATCTACAGTAATTCTCTCCTGAAAAAACCCCTCCCTTACAACATTCTGCTTTCGGGGGACGATATTTTCAGGCGATGCAGAATGTGGAGAAAGCTATTCAGATTGAGGAATAAAATTTAGCTGTAAGCTTGTTAAAAAAAGGTATTCTTATCAAACTCTTAGGAAATAGAGCGAACTTACCGAGTACGACGCCGTAAAGCCGCACAATGTGTTCGTGATCGATAGCGTGCATGATGGCCGCCTCTTTCAAAAATTCGATCGGATTATTCTGCATGCGTTCACGCGACAAGCACTTAATGGCCACTTGTATCTGCAATATAAATCAAAATAATACAAAAATGCGTACACTCAAGCCACCTCAAGCACTCAAACTACCAAGTCCAAGATTCAAAAGAGTTCATTAAAAAATACAGTCCAAGTGACTTCAGATGATTTTTATCAATGAACTCAAAACTTTTTCGTCAACTTATCAAAAGACCCCTATTATATTTCAACAACTGGCACTCAAAGTAGTATTAATTTACGATCCAGATACGAATTGTAGCCGCAATGGCGAATTTTTGAAGGAGATGATAATTTTGGATTTTTAATCGCAATTGAAATTACTGGTTTTAACGGCTCATTTTTTATTAGGTATCTTTTGAGACTGTAGTTGATGAAAAAATTAGTTCAGATTAGGAAGGAAAGGCGGTGAAGAAGCCTCTACTGATTAAAAGCAGATGACAAACGCTTGGTGTTCTGAATGAACGTTCAAATAACTTCCTGGTACAATGAAATCCTTTATTTGGGAGAGGGCACACGTGTGCAACATGGATCCCTCTCGTCATATTTTTTCTTTTTTCTAGACAGTACAGGATATAAATCGCCGATTGAAAGAATCGAATCAAAATAAAACGTTATACCTCCAGAAACTTCGATTTCAAGTTGATACAATTTTACTTTAAAAGATATGAAAAAATTTGAATGAAATATCGAAGAAGATAATTTTTTCTCCAGTTACGTCATAAGACGTGATTTGAGCTCATTTCTTACAAAACTATATAATGATAGGAGAGGCATAAGATTTTTAAATAGAAGGACACCTTTTATTTTCAACGAATAGGATACGATAACATGAAATGACCACTGGTGAGCTACGAATTCTAAAACTCCGCATCTGGAAAGTTTCCAAGGCGTTCTTTAAAATCTTTGAAGTTCCAGAGTCGTTATTCAAACCTATTCTGACGGTTATCTCGTCCTTAAAGAGCTCGCTTTTGCTAAAAGCCACACTGAAGTGGCCCAGCTGTCAGTTTTATGAAAGGGCTCACCTTCTAAAATTCGTTTCACCTCCATTTGGAATTTCCAATAATACCTTGTATACCATTTCCAGCATATTTCAATTTGTTACGAATAGTCATGTAATAATTAAAAGATTTTGGTAGCTACGAACCCGCTCGCCGTCGTTGGTCCACACTCCTTGCTGGACGACTCCGAATTCGCCAGTGCCAAGTTCTTTATTGACCATAATTGCATCGGCAGGGATGATGTGCTTATTCGGAACACGAATCGGCGGCTTTTCAGGCGCCTCTTCGGGCAAAGCGCATTCCCACTGTTCATCTTTTCGGGATAAGATCATCTACAACAAGAGAGAAAAATTTACATTTCTCTCAGTGAAAGCATAATCGGTTCTATATTTAAAAAAGTATACTAGATGGAAACATAACGATGGGCTGATGGGAATTTATTTATAATGAATTTATAATTTCAGCAAATTTTTTGTTTTTGCAAGATAATAATGAAAAAAAACACTAAATGTGTTCGAATGAAGATTCGATAACTTGCTGACCTTTTTGAACTTGGAAAGATAATTTTGTGGAAAATGTTTTTGGAAATATTTCTTGAGCCGGCGCATCTCCGGCTTAGACATTCCCAGCTGTTGAAGATCTTCGTCAGAAACGTACTTGAGCTGGGCGACATTTTGAACCTGAAATAAACGCAATAGTATCAAACTCGGGAAAACTAACTGAGCTTGTGATAATGAAAAGCGATTGACTACGGAAAATAAACGATTTACCTTTAAATCGTTTTTGAATCCCGCAAAATACTGTTGAAGCTCAGCTTCGATTAAGAATTCGTACAGACCCGGCCCTTTCGACGTCATTGTACCTGAACACAGTTTGGGAGAGAAATTAATTATGGCGATTTTAAACGGTTGAAAAATAAAATTATCACGTATTCTACACTCTGCAATTGGAAGCTTTTCTCCGCATAATGCCATGGAGGCGAGTGATGTAGATAATTATGCTGTTCGAATTAAATGGGGTGAATAGAGTTTGATCTCACGCGGAATCATCATTTTTATTACTGGCTTGAGGAGGTGAATGATGGATTTGACACCAAGTTCACCTTTTTAATGTGCTGAGACCTTTTGCCCGCTGGGGAATCTTCAAGATAGCAAGGTTTATTCGACGGTTCAGGGGACCTATTTTCTCAACTATAAAAGACGAAATCACGAGTTCCACGGATACATCCTTAAATTCGTCTCCCATTCTTGTGGAACTGGATTACAATACTTCAGCGCAATTGACTAAGCGAAAAAAATATACTATTTTCTTTTCATTTCATAACTTCCATTTTTATACGTTCGTATTTTTCCAACGTACGCTTGTTCAATTTAATTCGTTCTAAAATCTGATTTTATTTAAAGAAAAGCGAGAGGGAATGAATGACGACCTCTCAGAGGTGATATCAGGGGCAGTAATTTTTATTAATTTAGAGAAGACGCATATAGAGGCAAAAGCAAAATAAATTGTCATAAAAAATATACTGCAACAAGCGACATCGTTGAATATAATGTATTTCTCAACAAAATTTATATTCAAAATTCAATATTTAGTGATTTAACGTCCTAAAAAAATTGTTTTTCTTCTTTCGTTTCTTAATATTAAAAAAATATATATTTATGACCCTGTTGATCCACAAAAATGCTGATCAGTAGAAAATTGCATTTACAATGAACCCGAGGCCCTTTAAACCCAACCTCGTGGGCCAATTGGGTCAGGGCCATTACGACGAAATAATTTAAAAACGAAGGAATTATTCCTTCTTAAGCGTACATTTATGATCGTGCACAGAGGTGAAAATTAAAGTTACAAAACAACTAATGCTTTACAAGTCAAAAAGTGACTCCATTCAGTTTGCTACTAATACAGGAGATAAAAACCTGTAAAGGAGACCGACAGAAAGAGAGAACATCTAATATTATAGCAATTAGATCAGAAGTAGAAAAGAGCATTGGAAAAATGACTAAATCCGAATACTGCGAGTCCTGTGTGTAAACGGGATTTTAAATTCGATCGGTTTCCTTTAGTAGTTGAGTTCCTAGTGGTAAGTGTACGAATATTGCCATTTTTAGAGCATAATATAGGCACAATATTCTACCTAATTGAAAACCTCCCGAATTTGAGTTTTAGCTGCTTCCATCCTAATTGAAAAAACGTAGGGAACAAACAGGAGGATTCATGACGAGAAAAACGTGTTAATCGTAATTCATCCATGGATTTTATAGAAAGTGAGGTCACGTCACAGATCGGTCTTTATCTCCCCGTTCTGCCTAAAGCCGGGAATACACTTGCGCCGAGGCAGGCCGCGCACCGCATGAGCAGCCTCGGCTCGCCGCGATGCTCAAGTGTGTACAGCTCCTAAACACAGCTGCGAACAGGCTCGGTCTGCCTCATGCGGTGCGCGGCCTGAGCCATCGGCTGTCGGTCCATCAAAGTGAGCACGGACCGAGGCAGCCTCGTTCGGTGCTCAGTGTAGACGGTATTTTGGTCGTTCAGTTCTCGAGCGAATGGTTATCCTTTATCACGGCGAGCACCGCGCAAAGTCGGATCAGTACTGAGCACGCGCGCCTCGGCGAAACTCACTTGCAAATTCGTATCGCGGCAAATCACATCGCGGCGAGCCGAGGCAGGCTCGTTCGGTGCTCAGAGGATGCGCGGCCTGCCTCGGCGCAAGTGTATTCCCGGCTTAACACAAAGGGCTTATCAAAGGCCTCCCGATATCGGATCCTTTGGCACAAAAGATACTTCCCCGATTGTCAGCATCACGAGCTCACTCTCCTCAAGTTTCCCATTGTTGGGATCACACTTAATAAACTAAGGGAGCACCAGCGTGATATAATTTTTGCTTCTCGGGTATTTCTGCGAACAGAACAATACTAGGCGAACGAACGGACGAATTGATGATGAGTTAAGAGTACTTATAGCGAATGAAGTCCAATAATTCGCAAATATGGTTGAATAATTCAATGTGTATAATAAATGTAAATGTGTGAATAATCCAATTTTTTCTTCATCTGCTCATCATTTTTACTTGCTTTAAATCCATTATGAATTGGTTTTAGTGAGTTTTTTCTTTATAGTGGAACGAATAATTTGGTGTCAAATCACCACGAAAAATGACTTAACATTGACAGTTTCATAATTGGAAAAACTGCTAAAAGAGAAGCAGTTTTGGACTCAAATTGTGAATGAATACCTAATTTCTTTTTCATGAATTTATAAAACCGTATTATATATTTTTCGTCACACGCTGTACGACACCACAAGTCACAACACAAGAAGAAAAAGAAGTTGTTCTTGTGGTTGTACAACTACAAGGCTAGAAAAAAAATGATACGGAAAAAGGCGAAAATATTAGAAACGATCAGTACTACCAAGAATTACCTAATGGCTTGGTCAAGGAATTACCTACTTTATAAAAGTCATGGTTCATTAGTACAGTGGTTGAGCAGTGGCTGTTTCTCAACTTGAAAAAATGCACGCCCACTAATCATTATTTCTCGAGAAAAATCTCAGTCTAAATATCTCAGGCTCGCGTCTCACAAGGATCTGCCAATTTATTTTATTGTGTCGTACGCTTTCCCAATATACTGTGCGCGTGTATCTTGTTCAGCTTCAATCGTGAGACTGCTCGAAAACCCGTTTGGCCTGCCTTGGCTGGCTCAAATACGAGTTTCAGTGAACACAACGTACCGACGACCCAGCTATGCTCTCTACCAGACTAGCGAGCCCACACTCGGGACTTACGACCTCTTCTTATTGGAACTTGATCATATCACTTTCCCCTCTGGCTCTTTAAAGCACACGGTCACTTCCTCCTTACAAGGCAGAAATACAGTTAAACTAGAACAGTTCCAATGAAACGATTAGCATATTTTTTGCGGAAAACTCAATGGAACGTGATTTAATGCTGTACGGAAGGAACGTGTTTTGTACGTTAGTTGAATAGGAGTGTTATTAAATTGAAAAATCGCTCAACTTTATCATGAGGGGAAATACAAGGCGACTGTTCTCCAAATTATTATATTCTGGTTAGTGCTTTCGCCCCTTCGGACCTCGCCCATAGCCCTGAAGGGCCAAGTTTTCGGTTTGTAGTAAAATATTAATAAAAACATAATTCCCCATGTATTTTCACCCCCTCAACCAACATACCAAGAGAGCTGCGAATTTCAATGCAAGTTTTGCATTTTCTGCACCATCGGCTACCCCTAAATGAAACAAACGTGAATATTCCAACTTGAGAGAAAGATATTTCCTTATATTCTCTGCAGCCTTATTTATTACAGCATCCAGCATTGATGAGGGATACTAATTGTGTTAATGTTTTTGCTGGCTTTTTTAAAATCGTAACACAACTAAGCGATTGCTCAATTTCATAAAGCACAGTCCCATTATCTGCTCGCGAAAGCAAAGTCAATGAAAATATAAAGATAACCATGTTACGGGCCATATTTTGAAAAATGTTACGAGCCGTCAAAAATAATGATCAGGAATTTATTCCGGACTCACCAGAGTAAACCTTGACAGAGACCTCGACGAGATTCAACGAATAAACATTGAGAGATATCACTGTTTTCGTTTCCAAATGAACACGCCCGAACACGTTTTGTAAATAAACCGAACACTTGGTCACTATGTCAACCGAGTTTTTGTTATTGTTGAGAAACTAGCGAAGCCGAACGAGCACGAACAGTACAAACCAAAACTTGACGGGGGAAAGAATCGAAAATTGGCGAACAAATCTCTTCGTAATCGAATTTGTCGTAAAATATCACATTGCAAACGGAACAAAATGTCTAGGCGAGTCTTCAATGTCTAAAAAATGTAAATATAAAAAAATAGCATCAGAATTCCTAGCGAATCACAACGCCATGATTCGGATCGTGAAGAACTGAAGACTGGTGAAAAGAGAAGAGAACAAAGTCGACAGAGTGGAGGGGAAATCGGACAGATGGGGTCAACATGTTGGAGTATCGATAGTATCGATCACAACGCATCTGCAGAATCGATAACTAAGAGATCGATTTTTACATCGAAACGCATCGATTCCGGCATGATTAGTGGAAGAATCGATTCTACTCAACTCAAATATTACCGATCCATCGTTTTTTACCTCGATTGCAAAACCTTAGGGCAGGGTCATAGAGAAAGGGAGAACTTTTGAGACGTAGGGTCTAGTTGATCCAAGGAAACGTCTGCGAAGAATATCGTTCCGTGAAGTGGGAAAAATCGGGGCAATCATTGGCAACATTCTATTGCATCCATAATTTGCTTTCCCATCATAATCTACACAGATGTCAACTGGATTTTCTTCGCGATCATCAAATTCTTCGATTAAAAATGGGCAAATACGTTTCCTTTTTTTATTTAATTTTAGACACTTAATTTTATTTAATTTTATACATGAGCAAATTAACAATCAATCGTCCCTTGTTCTTTTTTAAACGCCGCTAGATCCCATGAGCGGTCTATTGCAAGCTTCAACGGAGCACTGTTCACTAGCGCTCCAAGCAACGTTCTAGGAAACTACCTAATTTATATCCCATGAAATCGACTAGAACGCGCTCGCGGGAAACTATATTTTTTAGGAATGGGCCATGAGATCGAATGAAGTAATAAATTATATTATATTAAGCTACAGCAGACTTCAATCCCCTAGGTTGTTCCGAAGTGACGTCACTCAGACGATCTAACGTTGTTGGCAAACTTGCGTTATGAATTATACGCCGACAGGTAGCGCAACTGTCGTTCGACAAATCGCCATTGTTTGTCCTGTTTGCTCGGTTATTTGTTTTGATCAAAAATTTCCATTTTTATCGGAGTTTTCCCCCAAGTTCTGGCTGAACATGGATCAATTCAGTTCGATTCGGTCGGTTTCCGCGGCGGCTATTTCGAGCGGTGAATGCGAAAATTGGCTTCCGCGAGTGTAAAAGTTTTAGAGTATTGCTTCGCCAGAATCGGCTGTTTCGCAGTTGAAGTTGATTTTTTATTATTTTTTTTTTTTTGTTATAATACGTCGCGCTGATTGACTTTCGCTGGGTTATTTTCGCACGTTTACCGGGGTGATTTAATCGCCATGAACAAATCGTAAGTATCAATTCGATGTACCGTCTAGTTGGTCTAGAGTATCGCGCTTAGCGTCCTGGCGAAAATTTGCATTAGCCTCATATGGCGTCCGTTTCCAATATCGTCCGAATTTTCGATCTCATCGAATTCTCGTTTGATGCGATTGTTTCGAAAATGCGTATCGAGAAACCAAAGTTCGGAAACTGTTTGAAGCGGTACCGAGAGAGAGAGCATTGATCGATTCCTTGCGTCTGACAAGTTGCCTCTCTCGCTCTGCGGGAGGGGAGTAAGCTTTCCCTTTCCTGTCAATTTCAACTTGCATCATTGGATTTTTTCATTTAATAACAGACCGATTTTCACTCGGTAGCGATGTACATTATTTTTCCTTTGAAGTTTTCCTCGGTCGGAAATACTGTTTTTTGGTTACTCTATCGTGTTACTGTCAGTTCATCTCTTCCGTACTGAACACTTCTGCAAAAGTCGCTAGTTCTATTTTTAGGTGAAATCCAAGTTTGTGTAAATATACTGCGAAGCTTGGAATAATTAATTTAGCTTTGTAGTGCCGGTTTTGGGATCGCAAGCCCTTTCAGTTGTTTGCCCTTACGTGACTGTAATTTTAATCTATGCAGTTGAGCTAAATACATCAAGATTTCTACCACTATCCAAAATGACAAAAGTGCTTTTATAATAATGTATACGGTTGAGTGCTGCTGTAGTTGACGCGAAATTTAAAACTGCAGTAGAGTTCAAGCACACCCGGCCTCTGTTAGAAGTAACTGAGAGGTAGGTAGCATCATTCAGAAGAGTCTGTAAAGAGAACCAGTCACCAAACCACTACTTCCAGACTTCCAGTCCAATTCTCATGCACAGATTTCTATCTTCTAATCTCACTCTTCAGAAGCAAACCCACAGTTAACCAGGCGTGCTAAAAATTGTCTATTGGTGGAATCTGGTGTCCACTGCTGGAAACTAGGAAAAGATGGCGGTCTCAATGACGTCCAGACTGTTTTTTAACCCTAGAACTTCCAAGTTTTTCTGAGACGGTTCAAATGCTGCCCATGCGCGGGGGAGAGGATTAATGTAGTGGCAATCACTTTGCTGCGGAGATACAAGTAAAGCCTGAAAACTACTTATCTAAATTCAATTGGATTGTTTATGGTAGGCCTAATTGGATACCTTGGTTGTGATTTCAAATTTCTGCTCCAGTCGGCCGTTCCATTTTAAATTTTGTTCTTAATCTGACCGCTAAAACTCTGAAATATCAAGGTTGTTCACATAATCTGCAATTAAACTTGAGAAATATTCACGCGAATAATTATGTAGCTGTTTGTTCAGCTTGTGCTCACAAGGTTTGTAGTTCTGTCTAATTTGCGTTTTCGTTTTTTCAGTTGGGTAAATTCGATGTACCGTCGACGGATGAGCACACCTGAAGTGGTGCAACAGCTGTGGGACGCTGTCAAGGTAATCCGTTACCAACGGCAGGTCCCGAGCGCTGATCGCATCATTAAATTTATGTCAAGAATTTACTCGGTCAACGAAGGTAAGCACTGATGTATATTGGAAGCAAAAAATGCATTTTCCCTCCTTTTTTACATCGTAATATTCACTTTTTTCAACAAAATCGATGACGGTTCTGATTGATAAGTGTTAAGTACAGAATTTATAATACGTTATCGAATGGAAAACATGTTAGAAACGACGTGGAGCTCGGGACATCTTGATTTGTAGGTTAATTCACAGAGATTTGATTGTTGCGGGATATAAGGTAGAATAGGCACCTAATTTCCCGATTTGAACTTAATAATGTTGAATAAACTCCTGTTTGAATTTCCATCAACAGAAGAAGTCACAAGACAATTGGGCCATTGCGTCAGAGATGATCTGCTCCATGTTTTCAAAAAGAAAAGCTCTAAAGGAGCAAAATCTGGAACTGAGTTGGAAGGATACAAATTACCTGAGGGACCTGTAAGTGCATTTTTAGTATTTTTGAAAAATATTTATCGTTCGTAAATTTACTGCTCCTGAATTCCTTCTAATCTTATTACTCGCAGGCTGAACGGGATCAGCATGATTGGTATTGTGCCAAATGCCACGAGGTCGGTGACGTCATCCCATGCAGCGAATGTCACCGCGTTTACCATGTCTACTGCATCACGAATCCAAAATCGAACAAGCATAAATTCCAATGCTCTACTTGTATCGTAAGTAAAAGAATATACCTAATTATTTGGAATAAGTCGTTTGTTGTGTCGTCCCACTATTTTTAGCGACAGGTTGAGGGTGAGAGTTGTTTTGAGATGGTTCCTCAGTTTTACATTTCTCCTAGCATTTCTGTGGTTTCTGGAGAATTTGCCTTATCTTTTCAGAGAGATCATCATACTTGTAGTGTGATGGAGAATCCTGGCTAGGCGGCCAGCTGGAAAAAGGGAGGGGAAATTTCGCCCTCAGAATGGGGAACGTCTGGTTATCTGAGCTAAGTTTTTTAGCAGAAGTCGAGTGTGCTCTTTCCATGATAATAGCCTCAGTTGGGGCACAAAACTGAGCCCCGCAGTTACTTGGAGGTTTAAAGAAAAAGAAACGAGGTGTATTTAATTGAGACAATAAACTAAAGCTGGAGGTAAAATGCAGGAGTAGAAAAAAAACTAAGTAGTAGGAAAGAGGAGGGAAAGCTCTAGTAGAAATAAAAGAAATTCGTCTCAAAACAACTCTCACCCTCACCTGTAGCTGATTTGGAATAATGTTCGCTTGAAATCGGGTATACCTATTAGTTTATAAATTCTTCATTCAGCGAGTTTTAATTTCCGTTTATTGAATTGGTTTGTACTATTGTGTTTAAGGCGATTGAAGAAGACACAGATTTGCAGGACATCAAGCCGAAAGTGTTGAACAGGCTTCTTTATATGGTGTGCACGCTTCTCAAAGATCGGGTAAATTAATTTGAATGAACAGTATATTCTTTTGTAAGACAAACATTTATCTCAGATATTCACAATTTTATTTTCTTCAGATATAATTATCTGTCGTTCAAAAATACCACCCGATTATCTTTCAGTATCGAGCTTTTTTGAGGTCATCGAATTCCCTCTGCCGACCTGTGAACATCGGACCTCCTGGAGCCCAGATCGATATAGCCACCAACGGCGAAGCTTGGCGAATTCCATTTTTTGTCCACAAAGTGTGCGATATCGGCGAAATGGCTTCCAAAGCTCGACGGAGCATTTACACGAATTTGGCTCAGTTCGAAGCTGACTGCCAGACTATTGTGCATAATATCGTCATTTTTCATGGACGTAAGTGCATTTTATCAATGAAAACTTCACAAGTGCCGTCAAGTTAGTGTGATTTTTTTCATTTGATCAACAAATTCACAGGATTCATCAGCGTTATTTTTCCCCTTTTGTAGAGCACAGCAATTTGGCCGATTTGGCTCGAATGATGGGCCGTGATTGTCACGCGGAGCTGAAACAAATTCGCTGGTGCTACACTTGTTACCTCGCTACTGGTGGCGGTAAAAATTCACAAAGAAGGGAATTCTACAAGCCCTGCCGGCCACCTCATGAACTTGTCTATGCTAAAGAGAACTCACGGTCACCATATTGGCCAGCTAAGGTAGTAGAATGTTTTAATCAGTTGTGTGTCGAATAAAATGCATAGAAATTTACAAGGGACTTACCAGAATTAATGTAAATGAAAGCTTATAAAAAGTGCTGTAAGTTTTGGCATTTTCTTTGTAATGATTTTTTTTTTAGGACCTACACTTTATTTTAGTTTTTGTTGTGGTCTAGATTAATCTTTCATGACCGGTGTTTTTTTCTATTACAGGTGATACGCGAAGACAATGACATGTTGGACGTACAGTTTTTCGGTGGCACTCATTTCCGTACGACTGTCGACCGAAGTGACACAGTTCCCATTTCGACCAACGTCACGTCGCTGCAGGAATTCAAAAGGACTGGCTCTTGGAATCGAGCTTGTGACGAGATGGACAAGCTGAGGAAACTTCTCAAAGATATGGACGAGGGTGCTTACCAATCGTCATCCTCATCGTTCGACGTATGTAGTTTCAACTGTCGATATTTATTCCGCGATAATGTAGGAAATATATTCATATACGTTTTTTGAATTTCCAGAGTGACGATTCATTGAAAAGTGAAAAGTCCCTCAAAAGTGAAAAGTCATCAAAGAGCAGCTTGCCGCATACTCCCCTTTCAGTCCCTTCGGTTTCGGCTATTCTGCCAGTGTCAGCGCCTACTTCGGCGCCCAGGGTTCCTAAGCCAGGAAGACGCCTTGGACGGCCTCCTGGATCTGGAAAGAAACGGCCAGCACCAGCTCGTCGAAGGCGTAAGCATTCATCTTCAGACGGCAATGCATCAACGGACGATGACGATTCTGATATTAGTTTTGCAGAGGTAAATAAATACTGAAAACATTGTGGTAGTGTTCTTACAATAATGTTTCCAAGCTGATTTTAATATTGAGCATAGAGCTATTAATACTTCTGCTGAAATACTGCCAGCCTGCAAATTTTTTTGTTTCCTCATTTGTATTATTTGAGGATTTTACAGACATCCTTGCACCTAGACCAATAGACACAAGTTAATAAGAAAAACCTTCTTTAATCATGCATCTCAACCGAATTGAGGTCAGCATACGCATAAATAATTTTAAAAAAGCAGCAGCTCACAAAATGTGAGATAGGGTTTTATTCAGCATAGTTTCATTTAGAGCACACGTCCATGGCTCTGAACCGAACACCAGTTCTTATTTGCTGAAGAATGCATTATTCGGAGCTCTCTAGTAAAATAAGTCTGGCTCTCTAGTCTCATCTGGCTCAACAGCTATTTACAGTCAGTAGGGCTTCTTGCCATCCAGAGCCTCGACAGATGGGGCCAAGAGACCATCCTAATTCAACCTAGGAGTCTTGAATTGATCCATTTGAAGTAATCTTTCCAAAAACCCAGCGCTCGCTTATTATAACAGCATCTATTTGTACAAACCGAGCACCCTCCTGACAGCGTTCAATGGTGTTTCTTGCTAGATGGCCAGCATTCGGACCCTCAATAACGTGTGGATAATTAATCTCTCAAATGTCTACTATGTAACTTCTGCTCAGTTTGTGAAATAGCATATCGAGTAATATCATCGCATTTATGTTGCAGCAGGGAGTGAAAAAGAAGAAAGAGTTGACCCCTACAGCCCCTGCTGAAGATTCAGCTCTGCCCGTTGAAGAGAACGCTGCAACGCCAGTTGTAAAGAAAAGGGGGCGACCTCGTCTGAGCGCCAAGTCGCCTGCCTCTGTCGCACCTTCGCCTCCTAAAAGTAAGTCTGTTCTGTGAATTTTTAAATCCAAAACACAACAGCCTTGAAGAGCTCGTTATGTTATTTTAATGGGACCGGAGCTGAATAATTTTACTTGGCGTGTCAGATTTCCCATTATGAAGGTCTGTTTTCCAAGCCGCACACCGAGTTTTTCATTTTATATTTCCTCTGCACTGTTTACTGTAGCTTCAAGTGCTAAGCAGCAATTTTCCAAAAACAGAAACTTTCACATCTTTGATTTTTCATTTTTCTCAAAAAATTGAAGTTGAGAATGTCAGTATTTTACAACCTCAGAACGCAGACGCGCCTTAGACAAAGGCCTTTTTTCTAAATATAAATTGAATATATCACCAACTATAGTCTCGGATTTTTATGTTCTTGGTGCAGAAAAACGGGGTAGGCCTCGCAAGAATAAGGATGAAATTCCAGTTGTTGTGAAAGACGAAATCGACGATGCGGGGGATGATGAAGATGAAGAGGCAGAAGGTACTTCGACGGCGACAGTCTCTCCCAGGGCGTCGACGAGAATCCAACCGAAAAGAAAATCCTCCGAAAGTTCAACTGCTGCAGCCGGTACAGCATCTGGACTTCCCGAACGGCGGAAATCAGCCTTGCCACCGCCTGATCCCGCATCTGACGATGACGAAGGTAAATTCAAGTGGCGTACTTGAGTCAGCGTATTGTATCATGAATCTACAAATACTAATTATTTGTAATCCTTTTTCAATTTGTTCATTTTCGTGTTCTTTCAGAAATGAAAACAGAAGCCGAAAAAGAAGATGACGTTGAAGAGAATTCGAACAGCGCTAGAGACGATTCTTCTGAGCGGACGTCAGCTGTTCCTTCGCAACTGTCTAACGCTCTTTCGCCTTCAAGATCTCATCCATTTGTAAGACTCGAATATCAAAATTGACAATCTAGCTATAGAAAGCCATCCATGCGTTGTTTTTGTTGATAAGTCGACTCATATGTTGCCAAAGATTATTACTCTCTAGCAATGTTTTTCTAGCAATTATTTGACAACTTTTTTGTTTTAGAAAAATGAAGAAGAAATCGTCAGCTCAAGTTGTCAAGAGCCCCAAGCACTCAATGGCCTCAGTGTTGGCACTCAAACGAAATCCGACCTACGTAAAGAGAAGGCTAACAAGGAACTGATAGCCAAGGTAATTATAAAACTATGTCTATATCTGCGTTCAAAATATTACAATAAAATTATTTCCTCACTATGACTGAAATATATTCAATTATTTCCTCACAATGGCTGAAATATATTCAATTATTTCCTGAGCAGCTGGCGTAAAAAGTTCGAATCTATTTTATTAACCCTTCCAGTGAATAGGAAATATCAATAGGTTTATTTAGGACAGGTTTAGTCCATAACCAAGAATTGTTTCAAGTTCCTCAATTCGTGCACTTGTTCTAAATTATGTTTTCTTGATGATTCCTTCGCAGTTGACTTTGGAGCTGGAAGAACTGAAAGCGGCTCGAGCTGAAGAGATGAAACAGCTAAGAGAAGCTCACGCTTCAGAAATCACGGCCACCAAGAAAAAACAATGGGTAAGCGAGTCCTTGATTTGATTGCAGTCGCAGTAATGCTGACTTGCGTGCGCAGAATATTTTAAAATCATTCGAGTGATCGAGTTTCAATTTGAAAGCAAGAAGAGTGAATAATTGACAATATTTTTAGAAAATAATTACAGTGTCGATGTTTTTAGCTGTCAAATTAATTTCACCTCTTTACAAGTTTTTTATATGTAATTTTTTATTAAAACGTAAAATTGTTGGCGTTGTGTAACAACTCTAAGTACAGCCGTTAATCTTATTTTTCCCACAGTGGACCACCGACTTGTTATGGCTGCTAGAATCTTATCGCCTTGACCAATTTGGATACTCCCCTCACAAGACTATTTCTATCATTTTCAGTGTTACAATTGCGAACTTGAAGCAATCTACCATTGCTGCTGGAATACGGCCTATTGTTCCACCGGTTGCCAACAATTGCATTGGCAGAGGGAGCACAAAAGAGTTTGTCGAAGAAAACGCTGACCCCAGCCCAACGCATCATAAATACTTCCACATTTTTCTTATTTTGCCACAGTTGTAATGTTTCCACTTCGTTCGGTTTTCCTATTTTTATTCCAGACTGGCTCATAATTGGCCGCCTGTTTACGACTATTGAAGAGCAACCTGTTCGACCAATTCAATTCATATTACCATTACGATTCTTCGTTGGAAAAATTATTATTACTGTTCGGTTGGAATTTCCAAGTTTTCCTATTTGTAGCGACTTTTCCTTTCGAATTCGGCCTCTTAAAAATGTATGTTTCCTCATTGAAAAAGTAGTCGCCGTTTCTGTTACTTTTCTCCTGTAATGCTGTAAATATTCTTACGGAGTCTCTGAATCTTGGAGATTGCCATAAAAAGGTCATTCCCTCATTGTGAACGGCAACCGTTTACTGTTGATTGTACCGTTCTGTTTCAGTTGGAAGTTTTATGTACCTGACCCGTTTGATTATTGTCGATTAAAATGTAAAATTTTTGTTTGTTTAGAGCTACTTTCATCTGGAGAGGGGTTCTCAAACGTTTTCATTTTCAAGGAGATAACCTTCATTGTTTTTTTCTATGAGAAATGTTCAATTTTGGACCGAATTAGGTCACTAGAGCTAAAATGAGCTTTTAAAGCTGTCCTTCTGCACTTGTGATCTCATGTTATCAGAAAAAAATACTCAAATTAATCAGGAGCAGCTAGCAAGCAGAAATCGGGCGACGCTCGCTTTATCATCCCCCACAATTTTCATATTAAACCCAAAATGTTTCAATTACCATTATAAATATTGAAAAATGAATGCTCGCATCTTCAAAAAAAAAAAAAAAAAAATTATCCTTCGGTTTAACCAGTGCATTTTTTAGTTGTTAAAATGCCACCAGTTTTTGGTTTGAGAACCCCTGGCTTTGGTGAAATTCCGCAATTTTACAGAGTTCAGCTTATTTAGCTTTATATTTCTGATATTGACATTTCAGTTCGCAAGTTTCTACGACTGTCGAATTGCTCTTTATTCGCATAGCTATGTAATTGGATGTAAGCGGAATTCATAGACAGTGCAAGTATGTACTCCAACACGACCAAGTGTGCACTTGCGCTTATTGGTATTCATAATTTATAATGCAAGTCCACACTTGAGTCTCAGTCAGCGCAAAGTAAACATTTAGCTAAAGGCGGAAAAGGTTGTGAATGTTTGTGCAGGGATTTTCTGCTTCAATTTATTAATGGCCTTAATTAATTAATGGCCAAATTTATTAATTACGGCCTAATTTATTATAATTATAAATTATAATTTAAGAAGACCATCCTCGTGTAATTATCCCAAACAGGTGTGAGCATTTCTGCCTAACATACAACTATATATTCATGTTGATGGCAGTTTTTGTTTTTTTCAATTACTTTTGTCAGGAAACTTCCCTTCTGTCGATAACCAGGAGTGCCAACTCATCTTTGCAGGAGTATTTTCTCGTTTTGAGTCCGTACTCTGGCGATGAGTGTCGCTCAAGTTCGCACAAAAAAGCCAAAGTTGCAGTGCTCTCGACTTTGAGTGGAGTCTGTTTTGACTATGAATTCTGCTCATAACGTTCCAATTCTGCTTGAAATAATAATGTAGCGATCGCATTCAATGATAAAATGCGCTCATTGAAAAAAAAACCGCAAAATTGAACATTTCCCTGCATTTCTCTTGAATTTACAATTGGTATTGCCAATGACATTCTCCAGCGATTGTAACCATGTTGGAACTTGATGACTTCCTCTTTTCAACTACTGAAGTGCAAACACTTTTCTTCAAATACCTCATCCCTTAGTTGTAATTTAGTCTCGGATTTTCCATTTCTTCGTGTCCTACTGTGCGATCAGATGACATTTGATTCTGAATTGATAAACGGCGTTTCCTCTGTTGTATATAATTTTATATACACTGTACATAGTTTCTCACTAGTTACTGCCGTATTTTTCCACCGTTTGACTGTTTACGCGTCTTTTTTTGTCGCCTTGTAGTACAAAAATATCGTAGAATTTCAACCGTGGGGGGATTTCGCCCGCATTGTACGGCGATTTGTTTATGAATATCGTGTATTTAACTGTTAAGTAGCTGCGTGCAATGTTTTTGTGTGTTGATGGAGTTGTATCAATTATATTAGATTACGATCGATAGGTTCGCTATGAGTCTTTGTGACCCCCTTTCACGCCTCAGTTCGGCATTTGATACTTTTTCGAGTATTGAAAGTATTTATTTTCAACCGCTCCATCAATGTTATATTATGAGGTGGTCAATGACTATCAGTCATTTTCGTCTCACTGCTATGGTTGAATATGCAATAAACGTACTGTGTGTTACGTAGTTTAAACTGACTTTTCATTCAAGCCCCGATGATTTTTTAAAAATCATTCATCATCAGCTTTAAAAATCTATAGAAGTAATTCGAATCAAGGCGCTTTTTTACTACTTTAATCTCTACAAAGTACCACAGGATTCAGGGACCTGAAATCTATTGAAGAAAACCTATTTATAAAGAAAACCCCACAGCATCATGATTTGGAAATTTTATTTTGAAACTTGTGGGATGGAAGAAACGTTTTAACGGCAATTTCTCTGTATATTTACAAAAACGTTTTTAAATCCACATCTGACGCATAGAGCAGTATGGTTTTCATTGTGTACTTAATACGGGACGTATTTGAGCTTATTGGTTTTGAAGAACAAGTTCGAGTCACAGTTGGGATCATAACCCTGCTCGAATTTGTTACCAGGCGCCTGAAAAAAAGAGAATTGTTAATATTACTGCTAACCTGGATGTAAAACTTGTTCCTATTTCCGGGCTGAATACAATCGGTAAGTCTTCCATCGAAAAAGTTCACAATAGTATGCTTGATACGCTACAAGGTTACTTACGTTGAACCAAACGTTGGACCATTCCCTTAGATCTTCACCTGAGGCCCACATCTCGGGAGCTTCCAATGTAGCGACATTCAGGCATGCCAAGATCCTTTCTTTGTTATCAGCGTACCTAATGTGCGGAAAATAAGATCATTCGGAAATAAATACATCTTAAATAGCTATAATTTGTTATTTAAAATAATAATTCAATGGCCGCCTCTGGGGAGAAAAATATATTTTTTGGACGTGAGATTAGGTGAGACCAAATATTTAAGCGCTCAATAAAATTTAACATTGAGCATTGGTTTTTGAATTTTACTCTTAATTTCCCTCAACAGTGGGAATCCTTTTTTTATGAGGTGGTTGTGGATAGATTTCAATCGAAAACTGCAAATAAACACTAACAATTTGATAATACTGTAGAGAGATGGACTTGAATGAAAAACGTTGCATGGAGTTGTAAGAAATTGCGTTGATAGTTACATAAATATAATATATTCAGTCTTACTCTACATTTCAAACGAATTTCCTACTTTTTTTATCAAATTCAAAAGCCTAAAAATACTCACAGCATGCGTTGAGATGCCCACTCTTTTTCCTGAGGAATATACCAGTCAATCAGTTTGGAGTCATGTTTTGTGTATTGGTTGAAATCAACTCTTTCAATGTCTTCCACAACAACTTCGACGTCTCCGGGAGTTCCCCAGTCGTAGATCATGAGCTCAGCATGTTCCCTGAAGGAAAAGGAGAGATTTCCAATAATTCCACAAGCTAAGAATTCTTTCTAACCATTCTCGACAAAAATACAAGAACCGGGATGGATTTCAATGACAGTATCAACACTTACGATATTTTGGGAAGGTATTTGGTCTTGTAATTCTCTTCAATCGATTCAAGGTACCCAGTGGTGAGGGCTTTGCTCTGATTCTCCCCATATTTATTCCTCTTTTTGATGTTTTCGATGACCTTTGACACCGGCACGTCCAGATAGATGATCAAATGGGGTCTCATTAGTTGCGGCAACGTGCACCGTTTCATCTCGTTGATTGTGTATCGAGCTGAAAATTGTCATGACTGCTCAATTAAGTTGATGCCATAGTAATATCAATAGAGCTTTTACAGTTTATTCTAAGTTAAATCAAAGTTGATTCGAATAAAAAGTGACATACCGCCTTTACTGATGTAGCAGTGATCGTACATAGAATCAGTGAAAACTTGATCTGTCCACGGCGTCCTCTCAATGACGACTCCCTGGCCTGTAGATAAATTTTAGTTGTTAATTTCATCTGTCCAATGCGTTCTGCCTTCGGGTTAGCAGCCAAAATTTGAGGTGGGTGCGCATTTTCGCCTTAATGGTTTTGTTAAGAGGCAGAACTATGCCCCTCAGAAAGCCTCCATGAACAGCCGCTGAATAGCCCTACAGTTACTGTCTGGTGTACAGCGTCAAGAAAGTTAATTATCGGTCCGTATTTTTTGAAGAAGGAAACAACATCACTGGGAATTCTATCCGCTTCATGGATATGCTGAATATCTTCGAATCATCAACCCACCAGATGTTTGGTTTCAATAATTCCTCGTGTCACGCTCTGGAGACGTGCTTTGGCCCCCAAGGTCCCCTAATGTAATGACCTGTGAATTTTTCATTTGGAGATTCCTCAAGTCACGCGTGTATGAGACAAAACCCTCCACTTTGGATGGCTTGAAGAAAGCCACAACGAAAGAAGTTGCATAAATTGGAGGGCACTTGCTGGAGCGTGGTCACCGAAACTTCTTGGACCAACTTGCCACATGCTACAAGAAGATGGGCGCCATTTGTCCTTTTTATCTTTAAAACTTGAAATAGCATTCATTTCCCAACCAACTAATATAAATTTTTTAAAAATCATGACTAAATTACATACATTTGTTTTTTGGTCTATTTCCCTGAGCCCTATTCTGCCCTATTCAGATGAGCAGAGCTTACAAGTCCTCTCCATGTTCTGCTAGATTCAACGCCAATGAATCCAGCTTAAGTAGCACTCAGTAGGACGTAATTTCCAACATATGGTCACCTTATAAGTGGATAATTTCAGTTTTACAAGAAAAGGATGCTTACCAGTGGAAAGTAAGTGGGCAAGAGCATCGATGTATTTGGATAGACGTAGGCGATACATCCAAGCTTGAAAAGCGGCGACGTTCCTGACAGAAAATAATATTTATTACCAAATCTATTGGCAGCATGAATCAACCAACCAAAAAATAACCTTAAAAGCTACGTTCAATCAGCGAATTAACAAATCCCATGGGGAACTTCGTTCGATTTCTAGAAATGCAGACAAAAACAATAGTCGAGTAGAAACCGAAATCGCTCACCTATGTTTTGGATCTAGGTTGAATTTAGTTTCATCGAACGACTTCATATCATCGGGCAATTTCGGGTCAAGTTGGCGCAAATTGTAGCCGCTCTGGTTGATATAGTACATATCCATGTTAGCGTCTTCCATATGCAGCATATCCAACTGGCAGGCCAATTCTTTGGCGAACTCGGTTTTACCAGAGGCTACCGGCCCTTCCACAACAACAATTTTGGTGTTTTCGTCAAACCTAAAAAAATATAAAAAAAAAACAGTGATAAAAGAATTTCCTCATAAGACAGTTTGATGACAGTTTCAATTTTTATTTGACTCCACGACTGAAAGAAGACTTTTTTTGAATACTGCAGTGAATGTGTTAACAGAGTTTTTGCTTCCTACGGCAATCCATCACGTGGTGCCCATACTTCGTCGACCCTTGCGGAAAGCAGCCAGAAATTTTCATGAAAAATTTTTTTTATTCGATTTAGCTCTAATTCAGCGTAACGATAGTTTATGATGTGTATATCAATAATATATGCTCTTTTCTTTGTTTCTTTTGCACTAAATTGATTAAAAGAATGTTTAAAGTTGAAAAATGTGATCTGAAATACGCGTGGTACTAAAACTGGGAAAAAGTAATAGTTGTCGTCAAATTTCCGTCGTTTTGACGTCAAATACGGATTCAGCGTTAAATTTCATATAAGAATAGCTTTCAAAAAAGCTTAAAAACGTAAGTTTAATTTTCGATGCCTGCGGAGCTTGAAATTTCGGCCGGTGGAAAACTCGATTTACAGAAAATAATTCCTGTGGCGCTGTTTAAATTGTTTTCACCAAATTTTTTGCTATGTACGTGTGTAAGGCGTTCAAATGAAGACTTCTGCGTAATAAAACAATTGATTCGCATGAATTTTGACCCCGAAAAGCGCGGTTAAAGTCCGATTTTCGAGAGTTTAAAAACCGATTTTTTCGGACCATTTGCAGATTTTTCCGAGAGTTGAAAAAAATCACAAAAATACATCTTGGTAAGACACAACTTTCCTGAAAATTTCAGATTTTTATCTGTATTGGGAGAGGAGTAAAAAATCGTTAACTGATCGGTTCAAAAAAATCGCAGGGGTCCCCCTTGGACTTTTTGTGAAAAATTTTTTGAAACCGATTTGGCTCAAATTCAGCATAATGATAGTTGATGATGTGTATATCAATAATATATGCTTCATTCTTTGTTTGTTTTGCACTAAATAGATGAAAAGAATGTTTAAAGTTGAAAAATGTGATTTTTTCGTGTATACTCTACTAATATTGTAGAATAACGTACAAACGGTTGAAAAATGAACAGGTACATTACATGGGGAAAAGGTGGACAGTTAAATTACCTATCTTTTGGTATATTCAAACATCTGAATTGACGACGTTTTGTTAGAGTTATCCACTGCGCAACTGACAAATCTTGAAAAACTTAAAGTTGGACAAGGTTACAACTTTGCGCCAGTTGAAAAACCCAAGGAGCGGAACCTCCTCCGGACGGGCCGCGCCAGGGGGTGTGGGTGGCGGAGCCCCTCCGACAAGAAGTCGGGCAGCGAAGCCACCAGGGGCGCGTAGCCCCCTTGTGTCTGATAAAATTTCGATTTCGGTAGGTCAAGATGAAGATTTTTTATGAATGAAAAATTATTTTGGGTGAGCGAAGATTCATTATTAAAACGTGTGAAACCTAATACTTCTACTTATTATATAAGTAATAAAGTGAACACAAAAACCAGAGCTCCGGCGACTCCACAGAACTGTTATCCTTATCTAGTCTTAACATCGTGTATTTATTGACCGTGAACATGGAGGTGGACACACAACTTGTTTATACTATGAAAAAATCTCCCTCTATAAAAAATATAATAAATCAGAAACAAAATAATCCTTATTCAGTGTAATTCAATGTTCCTCCAGATGGTGATGAGAGCGTAAGTAAATTTCACCATGTACTTAGTTTGGTCCATTTCTTTGACAAGTCAAAGGGGAATAGCCTTTGCCGATTATCCACTTGGGCGCTGTTTCCCGGCAACTGATGACAATGAAGTCGATGCTTGCAATGGCGACTGTTCAACAAAAGAAGGTGTTGCTGCTGGAGTCATCATTGCTAATGTTGTAAGCCCTCAGTGTTTTGTTTGCCGAATCAGAGGTCTCGGTCGCCTAGAGGCTAATCAGGAACCACAATCGGTTCTTCAGCGGCGCGTTGCTCCTAATCCAAAGCTGGTCTGGTTCGATCTATACGACGGGTCGATGTCATATTGTTAGAGAACAAACATGATACTCTTCGTAGCCCCATAACCTTCACCTGCGCGCGTATTCATGGCTTTCGGTGTGAACGATAACTTTTAATTCAAACACATCATTAACTGACAAGGATTTCAAAGGGATTCCCTAGTAATTATTAATTTGTTGTTTCTGCTTCACCTCCATCACCTTCTCCAATTCTGGCTGCTAGATCTGTCTACTCACGGTTGGTTCGTTAAGTCACTTGACCTTTTGACCAATATGACGACGTTCTGCTTCCGCATCTGCTTGAAACGCCGTCGAATTCAAACCTCAGTTCACCTTAGCACTCATGATTATAATTAATGTAGCTGCTTTCGAATTTATTCCAACGCTTTGGTCGCAATGTATGAAAAAAAACCTCACAACATCGTCGATCCAGTTGAACTTGGTAGGATCCAAACACCGAGAACTATATTGCATTGCGAAAGTTAATATCACGTCTTCACGTAGGTGCTGGTAAAGTATTTTCCAAAACGTACACAGAAGATACAACAAAACCAAACTGGAATGGCAAAATCAATCGACCAACACTCACTACACTTATTCGCTGGAACTACAGTCGAATCTAGCACGAAAATCGGGCGAAATATTAACAAATATTGAAAAAGCTCATACCTGTCAGTGGTTCGGTCGAGAAAAAGACTTCGTAATAGTCCATATTTCTTGTTTTTCCAATCATAAGGCGCTGGCTTGACTTTGATTTCTCTGAGAGCCTTGCTGCAGATGCTTCGACTTCCGACGGCGACAATTGTTTTCCCAGCTCGCAAGCCGACCCCCAGTAACGCCATCGTAGACTCGGGATTTGAAATCGACAATAATTAATTATATAGGGAACAAAGCCCTGTAAAACTAGCCCGTTTGTAACTTTATGTCGAGGAAAAACTGAGATATTTAATTTTCGGAACGGTATCAGTCAGCTGAAAACTGGACAAGATAATTGGCAAAACTGTCTGTTTTTTTGCTACGGTAGACAAACGCAGTTTTTAATGAATGAAAATTTTCGAACTAGGCTTCTCTCTTTTTGTTGAAAATTGGTAGATCACGATTTGATAACTGGCGAGATTAGATTTTTCAGCCCGATAATGCGGATATTGTTGCTATGAAATGTTTGAAAATCCATTCATAAGAAATCGATATAACAATCGATTGTATGTCGAGTTTCGATAATTGTTGTTGTTGATGAACGTTGAGTTCATGTTTGGGTATTTTTGGGGCGTGTCAATCTGAGTAGCGTCCTTCTGAGCCTTTCTCTATGTTCTGTGCAGCGATTTCGAATTGAATTCATTTTCAAATTTGTGCTCAATATTAAATGTTAGCTAGTTGATTTTCGTATTAATCGAAATGTTCAATTATTGCGCTTTGGTTGTGGTTCTTCTCTTCGTTGTAGACACTGGTGAGTCAAGAGCGATGATTCATAATCGTGTTTACTTCTTTGTCTGAAAATTACAGTCGCAAATGGAATTTAGTTTGTCTGTTAATTATCATTACTATTTATTCAAATATGAGGAAGAACTTCGAGTTGGAAAATGGTAATAATTCTTGTAGAGAGCGGCATTTCTCGGTGAAACCTGTTGAGTCGGGATTCCTTGTTTTTAGAGAGTATGATTGCATGGTAATTATACCGCTGTAAAAAATAAGCGTTTTTTTCGACTCGATTAGATTATATTGTTGCAGCTATTTTGTGGAACATTTTTTATGGTATCGGTAGTGTGTGATGAAGTAATGTTTGGACCCCAGGTGCCCTCGTTGCAGCCTTCGGTTGATAAAATTCAAAATTAATCTTTCAATACGAGCAATTCCGAATCCGCCATTTAAAAATCTTGTATATTTTGCTTGGTATTCGCACGTGTTCAGAGATTCATACAAGTATTTAATGAAATTAGTCGTACGAAAATTGCTGAACCGTCCGCTTTCAGGAGATGGCCTGGAATGCTACGTGTGTAAGGATCAGGATGGAAACATTGGAAAATGTTTGCAGACCATAATGACCTGTCAAGCTGAAGAGGATCAGTGTATGACTGAAATCAAATGGGGAAGTGAGTTCGAAACAGTATTAATTTTCTTTTCCTTCTCGTCGCATTTCTTGATGTCCGGGGGTTCTGAGGTGGAGAAAAACCAGGCGACTCATTTTCCAATGCTTTATTAGCTGGCCGAGCACTTTCGCCCATTTGGGCAGCCCTATGGCTGTGGATCTTATCGCCCACGTCGCCCTGAGGATGCCCGAATGGGCGAAAGTGCTCGGCCAGCTAATAAAGAATGAGTCGCCTCGTTTTTCTCCACCTCACAACCCCCCGACAGTATTAATTTTGAGACGGATTTACTACAATTTACTGTTCTATCGAGCCCTACTAATATCACATTCTATGTCTAGGCAATAGTAGGATTGTTTCTTCAGCATTACGTGAAGTATTAAAATTCTATGCTGCAAAAAGTCGAATCCGCAAAGAATAATATTTTTAATATCTAGATACTGGCTAAATTTTACTACTTTTTTTCTGATATCACCCCCGTTTTTCTATTGATTGAATTAAATTCAAGCTAGGTTGGCCCACTTTCAGTATATGATTCTAACAATATGACTCCATTTCAGCAATGCCGTATTGGCAAGCCGGTGCAAAGAAGCAATATTACATCAGCAAGAAATGCGCTACAAAGAAAACCTGCGAGAAAACAATGAGAAAAACGCTACCTTATTGCACTCACGTCTGGTATGAAGATTGGCGCTGTTCCGAATGCTGCGGTGGTGATAGATGCAATTACTTCATTATTGTAAGTAAATTATTCGCGTTCCATTATTCATTATTGATGGATTTTTACTCAAGAGATTTTAGTCTTCAAATAACTTACGTTTGACCACATGGCCTGCTATAACCTGTTTTGCAGTTACATAAGCATTATAGGTTATTTATTAGGTCTTACAGTTCATAGATTCACCACATTCAATATGAATTTCATGTTTCATCTTCCAGAGTAACTCTCCGCAGTCGAGCGCTAACTACGGTTTCGTATTATGTGGATTGGTCTTGGCATCGATGCGATTCCTTTACACGGCCTGAACATCTGATCTCAAATGTTAGTAATTTATCCAATTAAGCGAAAAATTGTCCTTTAGCTGGAACATCGTACTCAGGTTCTTACGCAGATTGTTATTTTCAGACAAAAATACCTGACTACAAAGTGACGTGATGTCATATTCAGGAAAAAGACCAAACGTCTTCGCAATTATAGAATCTCACGCTGAGGTGGATCTGGTCAATCATCTAGCTGTAGCTAACATATTTCAACTGTTAATATTTCTCACTCATGATCAAAATGCAATATTCTAAGACTAAGTGCTGCTTGCATTTTAAATTTACCTTACATTTTGTCAAACGCCCAATTGTCAATAGCTGGCGCAAAAAATGTAAATTGCCTTGTGTCCCGAAATATCAAAAGTTGACAACCTGGCCTGGCGATGTTCTAGAGCATTCCTTGCTGATAGAATTTTATGCTACCTAAGTTAGGCTTGCAGGACGAGGCGTGTGAAAATTATAAAATGCCACTCTAACACAACCTGCTCAAGTGTCTCCTCCCGGCAACATCAACTATCTTCTCGGTCATAATATTAACTTAGTCGGCCCTAAGGCTGTTTCTTTTCAACCAACTTTGACCTGCAAGGCAATGAATTTCGTGTTCATAGTATGTATTTAGCCTAAAACAAATGCTTTGTGATAATTGAGTGGCTTGAATGTTTAAAAAAAAGCCTCTGATTTGTTCAAATGATTCCGTTCCATTTATCCGTCCATGTTAACAATTAAACTAGTAATAAGCATAATTATTTTTAGAAATTTTATAGGAAGCACAAAATTGACTTGAATATCATTTGTAAATGATGATACATTTTTTACATCCAGTATCAATGAGTAAATTGATTTTTTTTTAAATATCCCTCGTTTTTGTTCTTTTCTATATTGCCGCACCCAGGGTAACATACTCACCAGAAATAAAAATACTTCTCCAACCTTGATTTCAAATGAATCAGTAATTTTACTAAGTGATATAGTATATATAAAGGGCACATAAGCCAACTAGGTCAGAGCAGAAATCGTGCAACAGATAACACCCATTTTAATTAAGCTTTTATTCGGATTGAATATCAATCTACTTACAAATTCAGATATTACCAACGAATAGACTAACGCGATGGCTGCTGTCTCGAGACAGAACGGGCAAATTTCAGAATTGAAGACTGCAAACAGGATGTATGTTCTTAAGCTGTTGTACGAAGCAAATACCAGGGGAAAAACATTTTTTGTTTTAATTTTAAACGGTCGAAGTATACAACAATGTGAATCAGTTTTTGTATAAGCCAACTTACTCAGCATACTAGGCAGATGCAGCGATTCTCTTCTGCCGCTCCATCAGCCGCCTTTCCCTCTCGAAATCTTTCATTCGATCGATGAACCTGCAAAAAATAATGATGTTGATTCCCCGCAGATATTTGCAAGTATTCTTTCAAGCGCTAGTAAAATTGTCACGTCCAACTTGCTAGGAGCGTCTGGAAGACGGCTGGTGTTGCGACCTCACTAGCGCTCCTGGGGGCTGTGGCACCAAGCAAAACGTTACGGGATACAAGTGAAACAAATTAAAATTATGACTATGAACTAATCTGCTGCGTAGCTTTGATGGCAAAGCAATGGCTCTTTGAGGAAATGATGTGTGTACAATCCTGAACACAGGAATACAATTTTTGCATACCTGCCGCAACTTGGGAAAATTGAGTTTATTCATTTCCATCTTTCCATGAACCCCAGATAGTTCAAGAACTCACTTGAACTGTGTTTTACTGATTCTTACATCGAATTGGAGTGATTTAGGGATTTTTTTTACATTTTGAGATTAACGAGGTTAAATAATTAATTTGATCTTATGCGTGCGTCGAATTGGACTGATATTGAGTAATTGAAATGTACTTATTATACAGTTCTATGCTATATTAGTTCTAATATGGCCTACTAAATCACTTTTCAAGTATTAGTCGAATTTCAATTAACATTGACAACACCTTTTGAATAAAAAAGAAAAGGAAATCTACTTAAGTAGTTGCCCATTAAATACGAAGACAGAAATTCCATAGATTACGGAAAGGTCTAGTACAAGGCGAGTAGAGAGACTGTCTCTGGGGTTCGGTAGCTCAGGACCACGGTCGCCAAGAGCGCTAGTGAGGTCGCAACACCGGCCTATTCCAGACGCTGCTCAACTTACTCAGCATAGCGGCAGTTGAGGTATACGTGCTTCTCATGACCGCAGTTCCAAACGAAAGGGAATTTATCATTGTAGCATTTTCTATAATCGATCAAATGATGCGTACAGTAGTCACGATCTTGGAGAGGAATTTTCAGCGAGTCCATTTCTTCCACAGTCGCGATCATCACTGCAACAAATATTTAACTGATAAGTAGGATGAATATGTCCTGATCATCTTCGGCTATAAAAATCAAAGCTGAAAGGTTCTTCCAGTGTTTCTCAAAAAGCGGGAACTTTTTAATGAGTCATTATGACCACACAACACAGAAGACAAAATACCTCCTATGTTTCAACCACATTGGACAGAAAAAATGAAATCTTTTTTGCCGCTTTTTTTTTTTTTTGGGGCCGTGGATACCTTGTAACGGTGCTACGAAGCCCTGATGATGCCCGAAGGGGCGAAAGTGCTTGGCAAGCTAATAAAAAACAGGAGAACATGCATGTTTTTCTCCCCCTTAATCTCAACAGCGATGAAATCATATTGTTGAATGAGTTGGTTGAATGGGAGAAATACTAGGCGACCTCTTCATATTATGATCTGATTGGCCATGGTCAACCACAGAATTCCCACGCAATCGACCAATCAGGTTGCAATGCCCTCTTTTCGTTTCTTTCTCCGTTGTCATGAGAATCAAGTTAATTAGTAAATATATAAGGCGATTCGATAATGAAACACTTCAATTTTTTTACCTTTGGGTTCTCGAGGGGTTTCATATCCGTAATTCGGATCCCATTTGGATTTTTGCGTCGGATGAGGGACAACATCAGGGTGCAGAGTATAATCGATACCAGTTTGAAGGTTGCCCATAACGGGATAAATATCGTTACGTACACGGAACCACCTAAATTTATCGTATTACAATAATCTCAAGCGTTGTACAAGCAAAATTAGAGAAAAATACAGGCTTCAAAAGAGGAATTTTCTTTTGAGAAAATCAGCTGGCCTTTGATAAGATAAGAGAGCCTCTTCTTCTTCTTCTTCCGGTTTAATATAATAACAAGCCATTTAGAAAGACTATCCATTATTTCTGATAGTAACTATTCCGATCATTTGTGACGTTCCCACCGAAAAACAGATTGGTAACTATCGGGGAAAATTCCGTAGCAACTAGTAAGGGTTGTTATGAATTCGATATAATCATCACAATCATGTTCTATGATTTTTTGGTTCGTTTTCCAAGGCGAATTGACCGAGTCGGCAAAAATCACAAGAGACATTGGTTGCGGAAAATTTTACACTAATTCGATATGGGTAACAATGAAAGGAAAAATTGAGGATCATCAAAGCTTCAAAAAATATGCTAAATACCGAACAACTGATCTATGAAAAAAAAGAAATTATAACGAAGAAACTAAATGTAGAAAAATTACAATTACATATGATAGGTTTTTTCTGCCTCTAGCCACCAAATAATTAATAAAAACCGACAATTAGAAATTTCTAAAAGCCTTAAAAATATTCAAGAGGATCCACGTTGTCCAATAAATTAAATTCGACCGAAACGCTGGGTCACCGGAGGGAAATAAATCGTTACGGGCGCCTTCATACGAAATACAGCCGAACCCGCAATACATAGCTGCACTTGCGGGCGTTGCCTATGCCGATGATTAAGGCGTCGAGCGGACGCCGGATAGGATTTTCCGTTTGTACGGTGTCGCTATCTATACTTCCTCAGGCTCAAATTATAAATCGAGCATTTACTCGGTATTTCCAAGAAATATTGAGGAATTATTCTTCTCAATAGTTTCGATATTATTATGGTAAAGTTTGAACAGAATAGATAAATTGCTATTGTGATAGGTTTTTCTACCTCTAGCCACCAAATAATTATTAAAAAACGAGAATTACAGTCTTAAAGTTATTCAAGAGGATCCACGTTGTCCCAAAAAAATCGACCGGAACGCTCGGTCAGCGGAAATAAATCGTTACGTGCGCCTTCATACGAAATACAGCCGAACCCGCAATACATAGCTGCAACTGCGGGCGTTGCCTATGCTGATGATTAAGGAGTCGAGCGGACGCGTGATAGGATTTTCCGATTGTACGGTATCGCGATCGATACTTCCTCAGGCTCAAATATAAATCGTGCATTTTTACTCGGTATTTTCAAGGAATATTGCGGAATTTTTCTTCTCAAGAGTTTCGATATTATTTTGGTGAAGTTTGAACAGCGTGGAAAAATTGCTATTATGATAGGTTTTTGGTTTATTATTCAGTAATAAACCATTGTAATCGCCCAAGAAAAAAAAATTTCTAACCCCCTTCTCAAAATTTGATGTTTTACGTTTCAAGGCATGTAGAATCCGAATATCCAATAAAAAACGCTGCAAATGATTGTACAGTGGTTTTTTATTATTTCGCTTTAATATTGATTTAAGAAGACTATCCATTTGTCATTTTAAATATTCCGAACATTTGTGAACGTTCCCACCGAAAAACAGATGGTAACTATAGGGGAAAACTCCGTAGCAACTATATTAATTTTAATCATTTGGGAGATCATCTGGGGAGAGTGTTTGACGACCATTCAATGAATATAGAATGATTTTTATAGCTCTAAGAACTCTCGAGTTATACCCTCATGTCAAATTTCTGAAAATCTCCCAAATTCGGCACAAAAGCTGCGATAACTCGAGAACCAATAAAGCTACCGACCCGGCGCCGGTCTCATTCGATTCAGCGTCAAAAATCTATACAATTTGATACCACGTACACATTTTTCTGAAAAACCTTGGAAAATATGAATTTTCTCCCCCTCAAAACCCCCCAAAAATACCCTTAAAATTGAGCTAGCAAGTTTGTTCAAGAATTGGGCCGTCGTAGGACCGAGATTGATTTTTGGTGAAAATTTCGAATTTTTAGCTCTTACGATTTGGCCGGAAAACTGCTAACGGCGTACGGACAGAATTTTTTTTAATGGATATTCGGATTCTACATGCCTTGAATCGTAAAACATCACATTTTGAGGGGGGTAGAATTTTTTTTTTCTTGGGCGATTACAATGGTTTATTATTGAATGATAAACCAAAACGAATGAGCCTAAATCAGTTTAGTTTGGGTTTAAATTTTAATCACAGCGATTTGTTATTAATTATTATCCTCGTGTTTTATTTCTATTACACGTTAGTTACAGTACCTGGCAATAAAGCCCTTGATATATGGCCAACACGAAGCATAACCTATGCTAAAAGGTAGTTAACTTTTTATCTGATAAGATTGATAACACCGAAATGCCGATATCCGTCATTTTCTAATCCTAATTTAATTTTTATTTGATTTCTTTCATTTTTTTTTGACAGTTAGTGGTTTTAATCGATTTTTAAAGTTGTGCAGGCATAGCTCTACTACCTCGTATTACCCAGTTAATGTTTCGTGCTTGATGAAAATATGACGGGCGATTTTCGCAGGTTTTTCCCGTTCGGAGAATTTTCAGGTCTCCACCCATCGCTTTGAAGATGAAAACAAATAAATTTAGCCACTTCTAATCGTGCAAAACGTAAGCAGCTATACTTCTTCACAATTAGTGCTATGTGAATATATTTTTGTCTAATATTGATCCGGTTGGCGGTCGTTTCATGGAATTATGAGCCGTCGTGCGATAAGATTTACGAACAATCTTATCCCTTCAGAACGAATTTGTTTTACCGAATACGAGGGACAATCTCTCAATTTACATTTTTCTATCAAGTAATTGAAGATCACTTATTTGTTAGTATTGGCTGCTATTTTCCCGAAACAAGCGCTTTTTTTTTTATTCAGAGAACTTTCTTTGGTTTATTATTCAATAATGAACCATTATAATCGTCCAAGAAAAATACATTTCTAACTCCCCTCAAAATTTAATGTTTTACGTTTTAAGGCATGTAGAATCCGAAGATCCAATTAAAAAAATTCAATCCGTCCGCCGTTAGCAGTAATCCGGCCAAACTATAATAGCTAAATTATTGAAATTTTCACCAAAAATCAATCTCGGTTTTATGACGGCCCAATTCTTGAACCAACTTGCTAGCTCAATTTTAAGGGTATTTTTGGGGGGTTTTGAGGGGGAGAAAATTCATATTTTCTAAGGTGTTTGAGAAAAATGTGTATTTGGTATCAAATTATATAGATTTTTGGACGCTGAATCGAATGAGACCATCGCCGGGTCGATAGCTTTATTGGTTCTCGAGTAATCGCAGCTTTTGTGCCGAATTTGGGAGATTTTTAGAAATTTGACATGAGGATATAACTGGAGAGTTCTTGGAGCTATAAAAATCGTTCTATACTCTTTGGAATGGTCGTCAAACACTCTCCAGCTGTAGGGTAAGGCAAAAAATTTAGATTCTAATTAGGAAATTAAGAAAAATAAAAATGATTAAAATTACAATAGTCGCTACGGAGTTTTCCCTTATCTACCAATCTGTTTTTCGGTTTGAACGTTCACAAATGTTCGGAATAATTACTATCAGAAATGGATAGCCTTCTTAAATCATTATTGAAGCGAAGGAATAGCAAACCACTGTACAATCATTTGCAGCGTTTTTCATACAAACAAAACTAGCCCATTCTAATGGAGGAGAAATTGCCGCAACATAAACTCGACGAAGTTGACACCGACTTGGAGGAAGACTCGTCTGACGATGACGATCCTGATATTCCGATGTAAGTGTCTGCCATGATAGCAATTGCATTATTCAGTAATGAGATATTTCTAACATTTCGTTGAGTTGCCTTTGCAGTTCGCTTTTATGAACGTTAAAATTCACGATGTATAATTTCCCACTTTTTTTTAGCTGTGGGGTGACGCTTGCCCAATACAAGACAAGACTGAAAGAGGAAATCGTTGGACTAAGAAGTGAAACTGGAGATTCATCGATTTCTATCGCCGATACTGAAAATTCAGATAAGGATGTCCATACTCGTAATTGCAATGAAATGGCGGATCCTTGCGAAACTGAAGCGAAGAAAGAGGAAAATCATGAGGATCAGGTTAGTTTAATTTTATCAGATGAGGCTTGTAGTATTAATCCAACTGGCTGTAGCACATTGATTCGTTCTAGGACGAGCTGGAATTTAAAGTCGCACACTTATTGGCTGAAACTTCAGTGAGCAGGAGACCGTCGAAAAAATCGAAGAAAAATTCAATCAAATCTGCGTGTAAATTCAAATGCAACCAGTAAGTTTTGTGATTATTATTTTTATCGCTGCACCTTCATTACCACGTGTTTCAAAAATAAGATTAGCCGTACGATAATTATTATCTTATTGTACAGTAAAATTCAAGTTTTTAGATACTTGTGCTGTAATTTTTTTATTTTTTTTTTTGCTTGCAGGGTTTGAATTGTTCTAATTAATTTTTTTTTGTGCTGGATGTTATAGGTGCTCTGCTCTTTTTCGCTACAAATCAACGTTGACGTACCATATGAAATCCGAATGCGGCACAGGTGTCATTATGGCCAGTTCAAAAGTCGTACGTAATTCACCCGCACTCTGCAATATTTGCAATAAGAAGTTATCCTCAAGAACGTCATTAATGGTACACCTGCGCATTCACACAGGTAGGTTAATAGATTGGAGAAGAAATATGATGATCTTTGCTAGATATTGCGAGTATCAGGGTGATATTGCTGAGAAGTATCAAGTCTGCTGCAAATATTGTGAATGGGTCTCCTCAAGCAAAAATATAATTTTAGTTTGGTTCCCACGATAATATTGTGTAACTATTTTACAGGTGAGAGACCATTTACATGCCAGGAGTGTGGGCAGAGCTTTTCGCAGAACGCTCATCTCAAGGTGATTGGAAATTGTAATTTTTTCAGAGCATCTTCAAATCTTATATAAATGATCAATCGCATTTTTCTCTCTAAGGATCACGTGGCTCGGCTCCATTCCACAGGACCTGATCAGCTGTTTCTCTGCAGAGTCTGCAATACAACATTTTCCGACAGGGCTACGCTCAAGTCACACATGGACGATCATGTAGGCCAGCAGAGGCCGTTCCAATGTCAGGTGGTTCGAATTCGTTAGGATCTTATTTTAGCTGATATATAAATGTTGACGAATCTGTCCTGAGCATTTTTCGCGCCTAAAGCAGTTTTCAAGCAAAACCGTGTGCCCTGGACTCGGTATTAAATCGTCACTTCTTTTGAACATTTTTTATTTTATCTTAACAGGTCTGCCGCAAAAGATACCAGAGCCAAGATCGATTAACATCTCATCAATGCCACGGAAAAAATAGCGCCAGCGTCCATGATTCTAGTAGAAACGACGAATCGCCAACGTCTGCTCAAAACGGTGAGTATCTTTTGAAATACATTGAAACAATCTCATTGCATCGATTGGTCATTCCTTGGATTTGAATATTGCTTGATCTTTCTTTTAATAATTTATACACCTCAGAAAAGTCAAGTTCAACGTTTTGTTGTTGTTCTAGCCTTATCTCATTGTCTAAGTTGGATTCAAGTTTGTTCTAGCGCCTAGTTTGTCAATCCCTCAACACTGCAAGAATTATGGGACGACCATGAGAAGTAAAGGAGATTAATATTATTATTTATTTATTGATAATTCTACCTTTTTAGGTGACGTGAAGAAAAGTTTGAAATGTACAGCGTGTAATTTTATCGCAACCTCTCGGCCTGACCTCAGGGCTCACTTGGCTCGTCACCCGACTCCCATCATCTGCAGTGAATGTCAGGAGAAATTTGAAACGCTAAATTCCTGGAGAAAGCACAATCGCCGGTACCACAGGTGAGTTGATAGTATCACCTTTTAATATATTAAGTTTCAAAGAAGCCAGGTTAAACGAAATTTTGGGTTTCAGGTCAAAACTGAGCAAATGTTCGTTTTGCAATCGGACGTTCCCATCAGAATATGATGTCCGAGTGCATGAAAGGTCGCATACTGGAGAAAAGCCGTACCAATGCTCTTTCTGCGGACGGTAGGTAAACAAATTGCGCGCAGAATTAACAATCAATATAATTTATTAATTGTGAATATCCATTCCTACGTTTATCGATTCTCTCCACTGGTACTTGTAAAATCGATGCTCATAGTGTGAAAATTGTATAAGAAAACGCACAGTGAATGTCTCTTATTTTTTCCAGCGGATTCGCTCGCAAATCAATTTTGGACGTACATACAACTCTCCATACTGGTCGACGCGATTATGTTTGTTCTGACTGCGGACTGGCTTTCAATCGCAAGAGCAAATTGGACGTTCATAGAGCCGAACATACCGACAGTCATGTTCAGTGTCAGGTAAACAGATTGCAATTCGGTGGCTAGTTTGTCTACCAGCGGGAAATTTATCAGTCAACGGAATGTTTGCAGATTTGCGAGAAAAGTTTCAAATGCAAAGCCTACCTGACGACACACCTACGGACACATGATAGAGATTCCGCTTCAAGCATCTCTTGTACGGATTGTCGGCGAAATTTTGCCACAAGAAGAGGCCTTCGTTCGCATTTGGCCAAAGGAGCGTGCCCCGGGTCGTCGGTTGCACATGCTTCGACTGTCGCTAACGGATGCGACTAATAGGCGTTAAAAATCTAACTGACGGCTAACGCTTTCATAGAAAATCTATCATTTCAGGAAATTTTTTCCCTCTAAAACGGGTTAAAAAAACAATAGTTACCACTCAAATCTAGTTTTCTGCCAAAAAATTGTTTCTTTGGCAAATGATTTTTTGTTTCTCAGTTTTTTTTTTTTTTTTTTTTTTTTTTTTTTTTTTTTTTTTTCTTTGATATCGACTTAAATCCAGTTGAAACGGCCGTTCTAGCAACCCGTTCTTAACGGATTATCAAGCAGTTACCTGAAGTTATTATCCAACGACTTGAAGCCACATGCTGTGGAAATTACCAATATAGTTCCTCCTAAACGAATCTAAATAGTTATAAATAGGGGCATTCGTAGTAGTTGGTGATGAAACACAGTAAATCGAATTGTCGTTAGCCGTGCATCTTATATTATCTGAATGGGTGAAAGCTCTTGGCTGAAGTACAACAAATTGGAGACAATTTCGGCTCAGTTTTCTCCCCCTACAGCATCAGATACTATGCGACCAGCACAACGATAAAAACGCTGCAAATGATTGTACAGTGGTTTATTATTCCTTCACTTCAATATTAATTTCAAAATACTATCCATTTATGATAGTAATTATTCAGAACATGTGTAAACGTTTCAACCGAAAAACAGATCGGTAACTATCGGGAAATATTCCGTAGCAACTATTGTAATTTTAATCATTTTTATTTTTCTTAATTTCCTAATTAAAAGCTAAACTTATTGCCTAACGATTCAGCTGAAGAGAGTGTTTGACGACCATTCCAATGAGTATAGAACGATTTTTATTGCTTGAAGAACTCTCGAGTTATACCCTCATGTCAAATTTCTAAAAATCTTCCAAATTCGGCACAAAAGCTGCGATAACTCGAGAACCATAAATGCTATCGACCCGGCGATGGTCTCATTCGATTCAGCGTCCAAAAATCTATATAATTTGATACCACGTACACATTTTTCTGAAAAACCGTGGAAAATATGAATTTTCTCCCCCTCAAAACCCCCCAAAAATACCCTTAAAATTGAGCTAGCAAGTTGGTTCAAGAACTGTGCCGTCGTAGGACCGAGATTGATTTTTGGTGAAAATTTCAAGAATTTCGCTATTATGGTTTGGCCGGAAAACTGCTAACGGCGTACGGCGTACGGCGGACAGACAGAATTTTTTTTATTGGATATTCGGATTCTACATGCCTTGAAACGTAAAACATCAAATTTTGAGGGGGGTTATAAATTTTTTTTTCTTGGGCGATTACAATGGTTTATTATTGAATAATAAACCAAAATTGTTAGTTATTGAATTTTTATTGGTCATTTATGGTTATATTGATAACAGCTATCGGATCGATTTACTGCGTTTACTTCCCCGACCATGTGTACCCCTTATATTACAAAACATTTGATAATTTCTAGCAAATTATAAATATTAGTGACGAATGTAGGAAATATTATGGTGCTTAATACGAAATTCTCCAGTAGTCAAGGGTGGACAATTATGTTGGCAACTTTATTAAGCTCGCAATGTTTCAAGGAGTTTCCAATTATTGAAAGGATCTGTTCAAAGATGACTAGTCATTAATGGAATTGATCGAAATCGATACTCGGAGGTCGACATATTTTAAAAAATGAACACCATTACAAAAATTATTCGGCGTGAGCTGTTTGAAAATTCTGAACAAATCATGATTTCCTCGTCACATCGTTTTGATATCTGGTATTGATAACAGAAATTCTCTCAATGTGAGTCTATATTGAGCAGAGTTCACAGTCTTCCGTCAAGGCGTTCTCATTTGCATTCCTACTGGCTCGGTGATAGCATTCTCGCGTCGAGTACTCAATCAAAATGCAGAACGCAGCTACACAAATGCGTTTGCGTGTGCCTGTGAACCCTGCTTTAATTTGCAACTTTTGGCACGCTATAGAATGATTTTTTGATGAGCGATAAGATGGGCAGAGTGACGATTTTCCCAGCAACTCGAGCAGCCTTCAATGTGGGCCATGTTGATAAATCGACTAAACTACATGGAAGCCCAAAAAATGCAACCAATATGGATTAAGACAATATTAGACTCTTCGAGTCATAGGTGTTCACTCTGTATTGAGTATAGAAGAAGGGAAAGGTTAACTGCAGATATTTTAATGTTGCCAGAAGCGCTCTCTCGTTTGCACCTTGAGAACAACGTAGACTTCCGTTTAGCGTATGCGATCGTGGAGAGTCCTCCGTAAAACAAAATTAATTTATATATACTGTTCTCCTTTTCATCGTGTTATCGTTTATTACAATCGATCGACCTTCCTAGCACTACCCAAGTATAATTGACCACTAGGGCACTGCTGGATAGTGGTATTCATTTTTGGCAAAATTGCGACGTTTCAACGAGTACAAAGATTGAGATTAGTATTGTATGTGATTGCTGTGAACTGAAATTGTGATCAAACAAGACGCTTATTTCGAAATCGGTGTGGTTTATGTTTTAGAAAAGGAAATTCGTAGGTACAACGCTCTTTAGTGTGATAGAAAATCTCTTCGATCTGTTATAATTTCAACATTCTATCTACGTTATGCAATGCAGAGTAATATATCGAAATTCATCAATAATAAAGAGATTTATCGAAGGGATGCGTCCAAATTTTATTCACCTCAGTATTATTTTAGTCAGAAGTTGCTATCAGCTTTGGAATATTCTCGTGTAGAAAAAATGTATACATCTTAAGATAGCTGAACAAATATTCAGATGTTAGAGAAAGAGATGGTTGTCTGGCTCCTCGAACAACTCTCGAAAATAGATGTACGTGGAAGATAGATATAACACTTTTAAACTAATTACACAAGACTCAAGAATACTCCATTGGTAAATGAAACGTTCGTACCCGACAAATTTTATTCTACCGGTTTTCTACTAAAGCAGGCACAAAAAGTTTCAACAATAAAATTGGTAGAGATCAACAAAAACCTATTATAGCCGTATATTCACCTAATGCCCTATTCTAATTATTTAAAATTGAGTAGCAAATGCTTTTACTCACATTAATATGATACCGTTCACATTGCTGCGGAGAAAAGGGATGCAATGCTCATTGATCCAACACTTAAAGTGCTCAAGGAGGGCTTTTTAAGCGTTTTTGAACGTCCATTTTGTGCCGACGAACAGTCAATTTTCCACGCAGGAAGAGCAATACGGAAATTGGGGGAAATTTCCCGATTAATTGTTCTTTGAAACTGTACAGGTAATACTCCTAGCAGCTTCTTCACTATACCCCTGAAAACTAGCGCTAGAAAAAGCCGACTTTGAAGATTTTCAAACTACTGTCAAAACAATGATCAACTACAATAAATAACTTCCAAAGACAATTATTTCGAGAGAACGTGGAGAACCGTATTCTCGACAAAGTAACTAGAATGCACTTGTACGTATATAATGCCGACCAATTGGTTTGGAAATTTTCAGAAAATTTCATTCACCCTTCGGCCGACGGAAATTGCCATCAGGAGGAGAAAACGAAATAGATAAATCCGCAGATGAGGCTGGTCGCTATGGCAATATAGATGCGAATACGGATGTGGAATTTGTCATCGTTGATAATGGCCAGCATTTTCTTGACCTGGAGTTCGAAATTATATTAAGAGAACAAAGGTGTGATAATATCGCTATAGATAATTTCACTCCATAATCTTAATCATTAGTCAATATGAACAGTAGGACCAGAGCTTTCAATTTACTATTAATTATATGAAAAATAACCTACCTGCTGTTCTGTTTCATTGATGGTGCCACCGTTATCAATAACGAAATTAGCTCGTTTAGCTTTCTCCTCAACAGGCCATTGGCTTCGAATGCGAAGCATCGCGCTAGCCTTGTCCATACTGTCCCGTGACAATAATCGCTCAATCTGTTGGTCTTTGTTGCTGCAAATGATAGTGCAATATTGAAAAAAACATTGTGAATCCAGGATAGAAGACAAACAGATTGTCACAAATTCCACTGATTATTAGTGGATTCGGCGATTAGGCCATCATCAGTAACAATTAGGGACGATACCAACGATATGTCGGAGTATCGGTTCCTGCTTTTTTGGTGTTGATTTCCTTCGATTTTCATGAAGGTTTAGCAGCCCGAAAATTAACTTTAAGATTAAGTTGGCTTTTAATTGGGTGTAAAGAGCAGAGTAACAAAAACATTTACCAAGTAACGACGATTATCTTGTGCATATATCCGACTAGAGCTCCATGTTCGAACAAGAGAGGAAGATCTAAAACGACGAAATTGTAACCTGAAATATGGAAAATGTCGTAATTGAAAAAAAAAATTCTTTCAACGAATAAAATTAGCGATTGAAATTTTCCCTCTTCTTGATGCTAAGGAAATGGCCTACATGAGATTACAGTGATAGAGGGAAAAATAGATTTTTATTAAGAATTGCTCACCTTGGAAAAAATATTTGACGCAGACTTTGAAAATCTCCTTGTAAATTTCTGGGTGCGTGATTTCATTGAGAAGACGTCTCTTGGCCTTATCTTCGAATATAATTTGTCCCAATCGTGTTCTATCGAGCTCGCCGTTCTCCTTGAATACATCATCGCCGAAACTAGATTTAATCTTTTTCCAAGCGGTTTTGCCAGGTTCCACAACTAGAAAAAATTCAATTATACAACTCCTGTACAACACAATCCATAATAATGAGCAACTGTGATGTTTTTCATTTTTGGACAGCCGGAATTATTTTAATTTATCCCCTATTATTTTAATTTATTAGACTCTAGGTTCAAAAAACAGACGTGTTTAAGAGAATTCCCTATTCATGACAATCCCAGCCTTGTGGAGCTACTTACAGGACCTATTTTTGAAAAAAAAAAAAAAAAAACTTTAATACAGAAGATGTTTCCTGAAGAGGCCCAGAGTGGCGAAAGTGCTAGAAATATAGAAATGCAAAATGAGATAACGTCGCCAATAATGTCTCAAATTCAACCCCAAGTCGAATTAAATATTCATCGCCGACTATTTCATTTTTCAAACATTTTTATACTGAGTTTACGAACAAATCTTAGATTTAGCTTAACAGTCTTAGCGGTCCGTACCTTTTCTCGCGTATAAATCTGCATCAACAACCGGTATACCTCTTTCCATTAGCATTTGTGCCACAGTGCTCTTGCCTGAGCCAATACTGCCAGTCAGACCGATTAAATACATTTTTTAAGACGGTTCGGAAAATCCCAAGTTTGCGAATATTCCAGTACAATTTTAAATAAATTAGGCAGGATCGAATGCGCTTATCGTGTGTATCGTCAAATTATTTCCTCAGTTAACCGTCTTGGGACTAATTTCATCTCCAGTATTACTTCAAAATTTCGCGATGTGAGTGGTATTTGAAATGACAAAAGTCAACAACTTCGGGTCAAAAGGTACTATGATAACGCGCGATAGCGGATAACAGAAGAATGCAATGTCATCGAGGTAAGAACATCGCAACTCACTGATTTGACGAGGAGAAAATTTCCTTTTTTTCCTGCGATTTTGAAATAAACAATTTTTGTAATAAATAAAAATATATAATTTCCTGTATTTAAGAATCGTTTGAATAAGTTGAACGAACGAAATTGCGTTCATCGACTTCAAATTTCTTGGAAGTGATTTTTAAATTGGTTGGGGTGGCAACATTGTCATGTGTAAGGTGCTTTAAATGCATTTAAACGAACAACCGTTCTTTATATCGATGTTACTTTCGATTGTGTTAATCGATACTAATCGAAACACTATCGCTTGTTCGATCTTGAGCCATAAACTTCAGTCAATGAATTTTTCTCATTTCCTTTTAAAACGAATAAGTTTATTCAATTCGAAAAAATTTATTCAATCTTTACGATTTGTATTTTGAATTGCTTCATTCGTTTTCAACTCGTTTGCACAACGGCGATCGAATGAACAAACTAATCGATACTCAATAATCGATTTATTCACTTTCGGACCTCATGTGAGTTGTGAATTTATCCGACTTAAGCAGAGCGCTGCTCTTTCGTGCGGTTTATATCAAAGCGAGTCCGTCTTGTATTTTGTTGGTTAGTGCTTTATTCTGCCTGACCTGTAGAGTAAACATTTGGATTTGTGCGTCAAATTTGATTTATTCCGATGGCCGACGTGACTGAAGGTACGATTTTTGCGAACGCACAATTCCGCTTATCAGATTTCGATTGGTTGCCTTTCGTAATTTATTTTGATTGATTTCGCCCCTCGTCGGGCCGAAACCAAGTTGGGCATTTTTTACTTTTGTTGTCCATCCGCTCATGCAGGTGGGCATATTGCGAGAACGACTTGGGAAATATTTTTCTCAAGCATGGGGAACGTTTTTACAGTCGAAGAAAAGTGTAATCGCTCTTTTGAATCGCACGGAATTTTATTGACAGAGTACTGTATGTACCGTGTTGAAATTGGGGCTAAGATTGCTCCTTGTCGAGAGAAAGCGTTGTAAGGTTCTGTCGCTGCATGGTTTTAAGACTAATCGCGTTTCATGTACCTCAATAAACTTTTAATAAACCTACCTCAATTCTGCAGAGCGCTCTTCCAGTCAAAGTGACGAGATAAGTTCAACAGATCGTCCGCTTGATGGTGGAGGATCAGCTTCTGAGGCAAGCGCCTCGACCAACGGCGAATTGAAAAGCGCTAAAGAAGGTAAGTGCCAACTAATAAATATTTTACCTCAAAATTTATCATGTCGATTAATAATCACTGATAAGTGAATGGTCTCAGCGCCAGAAATTGATTATTTAAATAGCTGATTATTCTCATTCATGAAGCATAGTAAAATTTTCGATTGTTAGGATGTTTCTCCGGATCGACGGTCACCTCGTCCACATCTTCAAAGCCTCGTTCCTTTTTCCCGCTTCGTTCAAGTATTCTAAGCGCTAATTCATCTTCATCTTCGCAAAGTAAGCTTATGTTGTTTTTGAATCTATTTTCCACTGTGAAAAACTTTTTATGTTTGGTTAGATTTTAGGAGAGAGTTGAATATTTGAACGATCTGAGAATGTCTTCGATTTCGCCTATTTTAGACATCCTCAAATAGCGATGAGTCACTTGTACTTAGAACATCGAAGTACATAATTGTAAAGACTGATGACAGTTGTTGGAAGGCCAGTAAGGGATTATTATTGGAAAAATATCTTCAGTAGAGTTGGGATACCTTCCAACTTCGAGTCCATTTAATGACTGAGATAGGCAGCTGACGGGAATTTTTAAATCAATAACGACACTTTCTTTTCCTTGTCGTCGCAATTTTTGATATCCAGAAGGTGTGAGGGGGAGAAAAATCAGGCGACTCATTCTCCGATTCTTTATTTGCCGGCCAAGCATATCTGCCGGCTGTGGATACAATGACTGTAAGTTGCTCTGAGGATGCCTGAATGGGCGAAAGTGCTCAGCCGGCAAATAAAGAATCGGAGAATGAGTCTCCTGGTTTTTCTCCCCCTCACACCTCCTGAATAACGACTCCATTAAACCCTAAATCTGGAGTATTCGTTGCACTATTCATCAAATCGGGCTCAGTTCTTCAGTGAAACTGGGACGGGAAAATTCACAGCTTATCATCGCATATACAGTAATCTGCAGAAGCCTATTTTTTTCAGGAGTGCAAATACCGAACTAATATTGTCAATGATTGAACGATAAATTTGCTATAAATCTTCGTCATATCGCAATAGCTGTGACGTCAAAATTTGACACTTTTCACGTCTTCAACGATAGACTGCGTATGAAAGAGATAGCCTTTCTCACCTTGGCGGAAACGCAGATCCGTAAATCTGTCCGCTTGAGATGCTAGTGGCTGAGTAAGTTGTACCTTTTGAACCTGATTATGGAGAAACCCTCTCAAATGCCTCAAAGTAATATAACGAATAAAGCAGATTAGCTACTGTGCTTCTTGTACATTTATCAAATTTTTCTAATTACGGATTCTTCAAACTCCCACTTTCCTCTCTCTGCTATTACTTTTTTTTTAAGCAAGGATCTGAGTCCGAAATTTCAGCCTAATTGGATAAAACACTGAACAGTTGAAGGAAAAAACAGTGCCCTTACTCAAGCTTGGAAGAATTTCTCGTTACTTCATGCCAACCATGAAAGCTAGAGGAAGCTCAATGTCGGGAGGGACAATTTAAAGACAGATGTCAGTTGTTAACGAGGAAGAGTTGTGAGAAAGCGTGTTGTTGGTATTTTATGAAAATAAAATCCGTATTCTATTTACTAATGAATTGATTCTCTTAATTTTCCAGGCAAAAGTTCAGCGAGTAGAGCGTTCGTTTTGAACCCTCCCCGGCTGTCGAATCCATTCGCCAAAGTTGGTAAGTTATTGAGAAATATGAGTACCTACTTGTTGGCGTTTATTGATTGATGTCGTTGATAAGAATATTCAATCATCTTACAGAGAAAGAGGAAGAAGATGGCGAGTCGAGACAATCAGAAGTAACATCAACTCCTGCTCCTCCCGCAAATAAATTGGAGGTAGGCTATTTTTTAATTTTCTAAACAAAGGTTATATCTATGGTTATATCTTATACCTGCTTATCTTATCTCTCTTCAACTGTCGCACAATTACAATTCGACAGCTTCTGTGAGTTTCTTCTGTAATATCTTAATTTGAGACTCAAATAATATGGTTCCTCTTTTTTCCGCAAATGTGTAAATTATATATTTGTTTACAGTCCGATGTTGACAAATTGGCCGTGCCTAAGAGCAGCGTCTCCTTCGTACCTCTCGGCGGTGAATCAAAAGTGACAGCACAGGTTCCTTCGTCTACCACATCATCGGCGCAACCTTTAGGTTTCGTTTTTGGCCAAAATATTCACGAGAAAGTCGTTGTAAGTGTTACTAATCTGTTGTGAATAGATTAAAAAATTATTCATTGAAAAAAGCTCAAAAATCTTATTTTTACTAATGTTTTGATGAACGAGTGCGTTAATATTTTTTATTTATTTATTTATTTTTTTTTTTTTGAGTAGTTATGCATGTTTTAATTGCAATTATTCTCGGCTCATCTTGCCCGTTTAATTTGTTTTCAGGAAGCAGCTCCCGTTGTAGCTGCGCCTGAAACTTCCACTTCCACAGAAACTAAGGAAAATACAGCTCCCTCCGAAGAGGTTAGTTATCAGATTTATTAGGATTGGAAAGATGAATATCGGTTGCAGTTAGTGAACGAACTTAGAATCATAAAATGAATCGTTGTGCCGTCTAGATCGAGTTAATTCAGTCACAAATTGAACAAACGTCGTTCTTATTTTCCCCCTAAAAATCAATTAATTGAAATTCTACCCAAAATGAATTATTACAAATTCTGCTCAAAATCAATCAACCGAAATTCCACACAAAATCCATTTATTGAAATTCCACTTAACCATCAATTAATCTAAATTCTATCTAACGATCAATAAAATCCTGCCGAAAAATCAATTAATTAAAAATCTACCAAAAAATCTATCCATCGAATTTTCACCTGAAAATCGATAAATTGAAATTCTGCGCAGAATCGCTTAATCAAAATTCCACTCAGAGTTGATTATTTACTCTAGTTTGCTGCAGTTGAATACACAGACAGTAGGACTCTTCATTTATAAAAAAAAAACAATATGCTTGCATCTCTTGGTTCTCAAATTGGTTGAAATCTTTGCCCAGCAGGAAGCCAAAGTAGCGACAACAAACGGTGCCACCGCGGAAATGCTGTTTACAGCGCACGTTAAAAAAGACACTGACAAAGCTGATAGTTCGCTGGTATGAGATTATATATGGATTTCTAACAACCCGCTTGTTATTGAAGGTGTACGAATTCATAAAAATGTTCTCCTTGTAGGATAGCGGAGCGAAAACGTTGAGCGAAGCTGCGCGCGAATACGAAGAAGCGAGAGCGGTTAAAAGAAAATTCGAAGAAGTTCAAGTAATTACGGGCGAAGAGGAGGAATCAAACGTGTTACAAGTTAGTTGCAATCAGATAGTAATTCTTTGGCACTTTTGCATACCGTTTTTTTTCTCACATTCTAATTTAATCTTATTTTAAGAGTTATTACATTGATCATATAAAGGTTTGAAGGTATTAATTTCTAGTAAATCTTTAAGGAAGAGAATATTTGGCTCTATAAACGTATATGTTTCTCAATTTATTTCCTCTCTTATTACTTTCCGCTTCGATGGTTTCAGATTAATTGCAAATTGTTCTCTTGGAGCAGTTCGACATGGGTTGAACGGGGCAGGGGAACATTGCGAGTCAATGATTTCCTATCAAATCCAACGCACCACCGGTTGATAGTTCGAAGCGCCGGAAGTCTCAGAGTTGTTCTAAATACAAACGTACGTAATTAGAATGCAGATGAAAATCGATTTTGACTCCGTTTCTACGCTGATTGTAATTTTTGTGCCATTTACAGATTTGGTCCGGGATGACAATAGACCGCGCAAGCGATAAAAGCATGAGAATCACTGCCATGGATAGTAACGAAGTGGTTAAAGTTTTCCTCGTAATGGTAAATATATTTTCTAAATTCAGATAATTTTCACTCGTTGTTGAACAGAAAATTTCACTCCTATTTTAAAATATATTCTTTAGAGATTTCTAAGAATTGGAAGTATTTGGTCTGCTTATATCTTGCGAGCGGTTGCACAATGAGATTTTCTCTGTTGTAGGCTAGTCCTAAAGAAATGGACCAGCTGCAGAAATGCCTCGAATGGCGAGTGAACAATCTGAAGAAGAACGAGCCGGTTAACAAGAAAACGAAAGAGCAAACAGAAGATCTGCCCCCGCCCGTCGACGATAAACTCTGCTCCCTGTGAATATAGGGAAACCGACAAAATACATAATTACTGACCTCACCCTCCACATCCCTCGGTGGCTTACTGTGTGAACTTGATTCAAGTCGCGTGATACGTTGCCAAGAACTTGATTCATCGAACAAGTGCCATCTGTAGGAACTTTTGCGCAACTCGTTTGTGAATTATTTTGTGATTTCTACCGTTTCCATCACTTTATCTGAGCCCGATAATTTTTTATAACTACCTACCTCTGTCTTCATGAGTTCGCATTTTGAATTTTCAATTGACCTTCCAGGCCGGTAGAGGATTATAAAATTACCCAGATGTCTTGCAACTCGCCGCATAATCTGCCTATTTGTAATTCGTACTTTGTGTTTTTATTCATTTTGTCGATTCAATTAGATTTATGCCTGAATTGGAGAGCAGCTTGATCGAAATTTGTTTCGAAGGAAATGTCGATCCGTTTCGTACGTTATTTTCCCGTATTGAATCAGCTCAACACTTCGAATGCTTGATCCGTTTTTGCCAACTGGTAATAAAATATAGACGAATAAATTTGGATGGATTTTTCAGCCGGACCGTCCCTTTTTTGTGCACAATATTGCGCACAGTTTAATAACGTGCTAACACCATTTTAGTGTGCAACTTTTATATCCTACATTCACCCAGCGAGCCAAGTTTGTGTACCATGCAAGTTTGCTGTGGCCGTATTTCGGCTAAACTAGATTTAAATAGCTCTTTCTGGTCTCCCAATTGTTACAAATATAATTTAACTTGATAAAAGTATCCTAGCCAGGTTGGTAAAAAGCATGGTTTTGGAGCCGTAGTAAATAAAACAAAAATAATCCAAAAATCGAGGTTTTTCGACTGTTACAAAGGCAGCTTCAAACTTGATTATTGACTACTTGTTGGTTCGAACCAATCATTAAAACCGATGTGCGTAGTGAAGACATTACTTTCATGTTTGTATCAGCAGAATGATATAAGCTATCATAAATAGAGAAACTCATTAAAAGGCCGCGACGTTATCATAATACAATATTAATACTAAACAACTGGCCAGTGGACCCAAAAAACTTTTAAAAATCGTTTTTCTTGTCGAGTGTTTTAGAACACTTTTTTCTCGATGTGGTTGGCAATGGTGCATGAAAACCCTGATAACAATGGAACATTTTTGTGAACGTTTCCGCTTTACAACAGAACTATAAGGGAAAACTCCGTAGCAACTGTGGTAATTTTAATTATTTCTATTTTTCAAATTAAATGTTACAGCTGAAGAGAGTGTTTGACGACCATTTCAACGAGTATAGATAGATTTTTATCACTCCAAAAATTATCGAGTTATGCCAAAATTCTGGAAATTTCGGAAATTCCACACTAAACTTGCGTTAAGTCGAGAGCCAACAAAGCTATCGACCCAGCGATGGTCTCATTCGATTCTGCGTCGAAAAATCAATAGAAATTGATACCACATACACCTCTTTCAGATAAGTATTGGATAATATGAATTTTCTCCCCCTCAAAATACCCCTAATTACCTGAAAAATTGAGATAGCGATTTGGTTTAAGAATTGAGCAGTTGTAAGGCCAAGATTGATAATTGGTGAACAATTTAAGAGTTTAGCTTTTATAGTTTGACAGAAAAGTGTTGACGGTGGACGGGGAGAATTTTTTAAAATGGATATTCGGATTCTACGTACGACAAATTTTGAGGGGGGTTAGAAAACATTTTTCTTGGGCGATTACGATGGTTTATTTTAATAAACTGCGCGTTCATTCGCCCTGAGTTCGCGGTAGTTGAATTCCGCAATCGCACAAATTACCATAGAACACAGATGAGCAACATATTTGTGCTAGGCGCAGTTTCGTCACAATAGATCGTCAGCTATGGTAGGTTCGTGACATCCTTTCTGATGTGTTGACCCAACAGGAAGGAAGATGTTGTTAGTTTGAGAGTTTAGTAAGTTAATGCGAGAGAGGGAGCTCGGGCAGTGTCACGGAGTGTACCCCTAACCAGGCGAGATGTGAAAGTCGTCCCGTGGCTACGCAAGTAGATGATCTGTTGTAGCCTGTTACGAAATCGACAATCCTTTCGAGCCTCATCGCACAAAATGCGACGGATACAATGCGGCATTGTGATGAATTGGGTTTTTTTTTTTTATAAAAAGGGGGGGGGGGTATTTTAGATAGGAAAGGGAACGGAGGAGATGGAAGACATTATGAAAAGGAGGAAAGGCGAGCCAATGAGAGCGTTTATTCATTAGGACAGGTATAAGAAATGCATTTGACTAAATAAGAATAAAGGATACAAAATAAAATGACCACTTTTAGTGAATAACGGTAGGCGAGGCCTGATATTATTATCTTATTTATTACCTATTTTTTAAAAATTATTTATCTATTTATTTTATTATTTATTTTTTATTTTTTTTTTTTTTGACCAGACAACAAAACAGGGAAAATCATATAAGGGAAGAGTGAGAAAAACAGGAGAAAAGTGAACGTTTCTGAAATGCTACGTCAAAATAGATTATAAAATCTTAAAACTCGCTATTTTCCACAGTGTTCGCCAATTTTTTACGGGAAAGAGCTTTTTTTCTGACGGGTAAGCGTGAGCAATTTTTTGAAGTAGAATTTGGTAGGTATTGAGAAGCGGGAAAAATCTTCGGGATTTGTGTTTTCTTCGGCTAAATTTTCAATTCAACGTTCCAAAGCAGAGACGGTAAGAATGACTTTTTCACCGATTCGGAAAATATTTATTCGGTCTCGTCCTCTTATGAACAATTTTCTTCTATTACTTCTAGCCCAACCTGCGCGCAAACGTTCGCGATTTCTAAAGCTGAACGACCAGCGATTCTTTCGCTAAGCAGAGGACGAACCTGTCAAGCCGAGTTCGAAGTCCTTTCCCACTCAAGTCTCAGCGATTGAGCAACAAGCGACTGCCCAGCAGCCATAGCCAGCAGCTAAGTCGTTTTCCTCGGGCAGTTGACGCGAGTCTGTCCAGATGTGACATGCGGCACACGTTTTTTGCGCCCGTTACGTGATTTTTCCATACATCGTGAATCGTGAAAGCAAGTTTTACAAAAGGTAGTCCCCTTAAAGAAAGTCCCCCTTTATTTAATTGTATCAATATTCTCCGTAGGCGGTCGACAATTTTATAAGTTACGTCGTTCACATCGATTGGGCGGGGTTGAACTAGAACTGCATTTCTGACCGAAGGGATTGTGGAAATTCAATTACGAGCGTTTGCCATCTGATTTCCTATCAATTTAATTACTATTTAATTTTGTATTTTTTATTATTATAATTTTTTTTTAATTTTCATTAATACATTATGTATCATTACATTCAGAATATCACGCATTAGATAATTTAATAATTCATCTTCAGGTACCAAAACGTCAGACGGTTAATAATGAAGATCTTTCTGATTCTTGCGGTTTTCCTGGAAGCCGCCTCCGTGTATGGCCAAATTATATGTAAGTAGAATAATGTACACTTTACTTCGGCACGTCAAACGCTTCAACTCTATCGAACGGCAAATAATTTAGCTTTAAAACAAGTAAATAACAAAAAATAATTTTATTATCATTTGCCTACGTTTATTGTTTGTTTCACAGCTTTATCAGTGTTTTTTTTTTTTTTTTTTTTTTTTTTTTCAGTATTTGGTGCTAATTTTATTATTTGGATTTTCACGGGCCGCCTTTTAAATTTTTGGTTGGCTCGTGGTCTTGAATTTTGGTTATTGAAGGTGAACAACGCTGCAAATTATCGTACAGCGGTTTATTATTCCTTTCCTTCGATAATTATGTTAGAAGAGCATCCATTTGCGATTGTAACAAGTCCACAAATTTGTGAACGTTTCCACCTATCAACAGATTCGTTGCTTTAAGGAAAAACTACTTTGCAACTGTGGTCATTATGGTCTGTCTTCCATGAAAGAAGAAACAAACCTAGTCTATGTACACGTTTTGTTGATTTGTGTTAGTATTTAAGGTCAAAAGAATGTTACTTATGAGCAACACGCTCGGTGTATCTAACAGTAAAGAGTATAATAAAAAAAAAAAAAAAAAAAAAAAAAAATTATGGTCTGTCTCAAAATTAAATGCTAAATTATTCGCCTAATGATGCAGCAGAAGAGTGTTTTACGAGCATTCCAACGAGTATAAAACGATTTTCATAGCTCCAAAAATCGTCGAGCCTCATGCCAAATTTTGGAAAGTCTCGACAATTCCATGCAAAAGCTGAAATAACTTGAGAACCATTGAAGCTATTGACCCCGCGATGGTTTTATTTGATCCAGCGCGCAAAAAATCTATAGATATTTACAGCAATACACCTTTTTCTGAATAACGTTGGAAAATACACATTTTCTCCCCTTCAAAACCCCTAAAAATATTCTTAAAATTTAGGTAGCGATTTAATTAAATAATTGCGTCATTGAACCCAAATAGGACCTAATATTGTTTCATATTCAATAATAAACCATCTGTAATCGATTAAACAAAAAAATTGTCTAAACCCCATCAAAATTTGGTGTTCTACGTTTCAAGGCATATTAGATTTCGAATATCCAAACAAAAAATTCAGCCCGAACGCTGTCAACATTTTTCCGACAAAACTATAGAAGCTAAATTCTTGACATTTTCACTAGAAACCATTCTTGGCCTAGCAATGGCTCAATTCTATAATCTAATTAATTAATTAATTAAAAAAAAAAAAAAAACTACTGTTTGGAAGTTGCACTAATTATTTCCAAATGACGACTTTCGCGAGACGTTGAAATTTCAAAACTGTATGTTCATGTTCGTATCTTTAGCATTCGAAAAGCCATTGATGAGGATGGGAGCTACGCTGAGGTATGAAATTGGAAGACGAACGATTGATCGGAGGCAGAAGCAAATTTGCTACGGTTAGTATTCTCTATTTATTTATCGTATTCTTCATCGCAACACGACTCATTTTTCTACAACCAATAACGCGGCAAAATGAAAATTTCAGATATAGTCGGATGTTTCCCAGCTGATCGGCCGCTCAAAAAAGGCCCTCAATCGCCGACCGAAGTTCAAACGCAGTTTCGCCTGTACACAAGGTATATCCAAAATTATTACATCAAATATTGAAGATTCAGCTGTTCTCGGTCAGGTTTAGGGTCTAACTAATTGGAACGTGTCTTTCGCCGAGCTTTCGAATATCATATTTCTTTCATCAGTGCTTAAAAACTGCTCTAAAGTGCAATCCAAAGGTCAATCTTGGAAAATGTAGTATTGTACATATTTAAAAACTTTGTTATTGCAGAAATTACTTAGGGAAAATAACTATCATCAAAAATTTAAAACACTATTCCCTAATAATATTTCTATAAAGCGTTAAATTCAAGATTTCATTTAAATAAATCTAATTTTAAATATAACTGTAGTGGAAGAAATAAAAAATAAAATAAAATAAAATAGAAATAGAAATAAAAAATAAAATTCAAAAGAAAACAAATAAAAATAAAATAAAAAATAAATAGAAATATAAAATAAAATTCAAAAGAAAACAAATAAAAATAAAATAAAAAATAAATAAAATAAAACAAATAAAAATAAATAAAATAAAACAAATAAAAATAAAATAAATAAAATAAAACAAATAAAAAATAAAACTAAAAATAAAATTAAAACTAAAAACAATAATAATTAAAAATAAAACTAAAAACAATAAAATAAATAAAAACTTAGTGATAGGCTGAGATTTTAGTTTTATCTGTTCGACTATAGTTATATTTAAAATGGTTTTTAGACATTTGTCGGGTATAAGTGTAGTAACATTAATCATGTGGACACCATTATCTCTTGGTTATAGGAATAGTTCTGGCGAATTAATGGCCTACGGTGATGACAGGAGTTCCTTGTCTAAATCAGGATTCAGTCCGCAACGTCCGACAAAAGTTATCGTCCACGGATTCAAAGGAAGCGGTAAAGACAGAGGTGCTAAACTGATAATAGCATCATTGCTGAACGTGGTGAGTACCGAGTTGGAGTTTCAACTTTCGCAAAGTTCTAGCCGAGATAGGCTCAACTTCTTTTAAGTTTTCCAAGATTTGTAACTTGCGCAGTGGATAACTCTAACAATACGTCGTCAGTTCAGATGTTTGAATATACCAAAAGATAGGTAATTTAACTGTCCACCATTTCCCCATGTAATGTACCTGTCCATTTTTCAACCGTTTGTACGTTATTCTACAATATTAGTAGAGTATACACGAAAAAATCACATTTTTCAACTTTAAACATTATTTTAATCAATTTAGTGCAAAAGAAACAAATAATGGAGCATATATTATTGATATACACATCATCGACTATCATTATGCTGAATTTGAGCGAAATCGGTTTCAAAAAATTTTTCACAAAAAGTCCAAGGGGGACCCCTGCGATTTATTCGGACCGATCAGTTAACGATTTTTTACTCCTCTCCCAATACAGATAAAAATCTGAAATTTTCAGGAAAGTTGTGTCTTACCAAGATGTATTTTTGTGATTTTTTTCAACTCTCGGAAAAATCTGCAAATGGTCCGAAAAAATCGGTTTTTAAACTCTCGAAAATCGGACTTTAACCGCGCTTTTCGGGGTCAAAACTCATGCGAATCAATTGTTTTATTATGCAGGCGTCTTCATTTGAACGCCATACACACGTACATAGCAAAAAATTTGGTGAAAAAAATTCAAACAGCGCCACAGAAATTATTTTCCGTAAAATGAGCTCCTGACCGTCCGAAATCTCGAGCTCCGCTGGCATCGGCATGGATGGAAAATTAAACTTACGTTTTTAGGCGATTTTGAAAGCAATTCTTATAGGAAATTTAACGCTGAATCCGAATTTGATGTCAAAACGACGGAAATTTGACGATAACTATTATTTCTTCCCAGTTTTAGTACTACACGTGTTTATGTTTTTCAACTTTGACAATTCATTGCAAATACAGTACTGTTCAGTTTTAATTAATTGATGATTCCTACAGGAAATTAAACGTAGAATTCGAATTTGAAGAGAAAAGAATGAAATTCGAACAATTAATAATTTTTTTCTTCAATTTTTTGGGGTTTTTATACTTTCGAAGTGTTCAACTCTGGAATTTTTTTCCGCCACGTTCACGAATTTTGAAAAATAGGTTCAGTGCAAGCAAATTGAGGAAATTTAATTTAGAAACGACTAAAAATAAAAAAAGGGACGGATTCTTTTTCGTTTTCGAGATATATTCCACTTTTTGGTAAAACAGTCTCTACAGCCTAATATTTTTTCCTCCCCCTGCTACGAATAAATTTGAAAATTTTATTACAGGATGACTTCAACGTTGTGATGCTCGATTGGGAAAAAGGAGCAGCCGGACCATCGTATAGACTTTCGGCAGCGAATACGCAATTGGTCGGACGCCAATTGGCGCTCGTTCTTTTCGATTTGATTTCCATCGGTAACGTTATATTGTTCACATGATTCTCCTATTGTTACTTGTTAACAAGTTGTAGCTCCCCTTTATTAGTACTAGAATTTCTTCCAGGGCATTCTGCACCTGCGCATATAATAATTTCTTTAGAATTGTGGTCATGTCGGGATATGAAAATTAGTGTACGGACTTCAAATCTGCAGCCTCAAGTTCCAAGATTCCAGTTATCTGAACTAAGCTTCACTGTATCCCCCAAAAATTAAACTAAAGGCGAAAAAAAAAAAATTGGCTACCTACTTGAATTTTATTTTCAAGAGCTATCATAGTTTTGAAACAAGTCACTTAACAGTACACAGCTCACCTCCGTAACCAAGCTTCAGACATTATAAACTCAACTATAAATAATATCGGCCCCTTTCACTTTGTTGGGATTTAATTTTTCAGGTGCGCTTCCCAGCTCCATCCATGTAATCGGTTTCAGTTTGGGAGCTCACATCGCCGGCTACGCTGGGCGGGAACTACTCCAAAGGGGAATACGCCTAGGCAGAATCACAGGTACTAGTAAAACTGGTAACTCTGGGGCAAGGGTTATTATTGTAGAGTCAAAGACCCTCAGCGCTACTAGTGTTGATGAATCAAACTAGATTTTCTCACTAATTTCTCATGTGAAAATGTTCCGGTTCAAATTCCAGGACGAGCAAAATTTTTTCCATTCTTCAGTCATCGTTGCTTTCAATTTATATAGGATTGAAGAGCATAAAATGGTGACTTTCACGTTTTATAATAATAATTATTTTTTTATTTGAACTTAAAACATGTTACTCAATCGAATTCAGAAGCACGCACCGATTTAACTTTATGTGTTAGTATTTTTTCCTATAATTTCCACAAGGTTCAAAATCCGTTTATATGTAGCGCCTCAACTTAGATTCGCATTTACTAGCAATAAATTAATATCGTAAAAATACATCCGTTTTCAACAGCTTTGGATCCAGCGTCGCCGCTTTTCCGCGAGCAATTCGCTGCCACGTCTCTTCTTTCGCTCAATAATCAAGATGCCGCCTTTGTTGATGTGGTACACACTGATGGCGCCATACTTTGGACAGAAGGTAATGCATGCTAATTATTGGTTCACTAATAAAACCATTGGTTGAAAAAAATGAGGGTGAGGATTGTAATTTCTATGTTTATGAAAAATAAGTTTGTTTTAGATCAGTTTCTATTGATTTGCCGAACAATTAAATTTCATAGCGATTTTTTACATTTCGTTTAAAATATAAATATTGTCCGTTTTCAGGTTTTGGTCTTTTAAAAGCGATCGGCCATGTTGACTTTTTCCCAAACGGAGGCCAAGATCAGCCTGGCTGCTCTCACGTTTTCGCTTCCGTACTGTTGAGTCACTTAGGTAAGTCGCTCAAGGTAAGTACTTAGTGTTAACCGTTGAATGAAATGGGTTAATTTTTTATGAAACTCCAGCGTCAAAGATATTGATTTTTTTTCACGCTCTGTAAATATTGAAATAGTCAATAAACCGCATAAGGAGGAAGTACGGTGTGTGATCCAATTGATACAAAACGAGTTCTGTGAATTTGAGTCATTTTTATAGCAAGTAGACCCAACTATACAAAAGTGCACAGATAAAATAACTGAAAATGCGAACTACCGGGAAGTAAATACGAACTACCGGGAAGTACAGTGTGTGATACCAATAATAAAAATCAAACGACTTTCAGCTAACATAATGAAACATTTCAAGTCCCCCAGCGTTTAAATATTATCATTTTGGCAGTCCGAAAAAACCAAAATATGCGTATAACGAGAGAGTACTGTATGTGAACCACGTGATAAGAATCAGACTTCAGTCAACTGCGTTCCAAACATTTCAAGACCTCGAGCGTTCGAATATATTGATTTTCGCGGCCTGTAAAAATCCAAATACAAAATACGCACCAGTGAAATTGTGAAAAAGCTCATAATGTGGAGGTACGGTGTGTGGCCCAATATACGAAAAATCATCCATCATCTGCTCGCCATAATGAACATTTTAAGACCACAAACGCTTACAGTCTGTAAAAATAGACAGAAAAAACTCCGTTAGAGCTTTTACTATAGTGCCAGAGACGTGTGTTAAATTGTATAATTACATTTTTGTCGGATTTATTTGCAGAGGGAACGGTAAATTCGAGCACAGTCTGCAACCACATTCGAGGGTTTCAATTGTTTTTGGAATCGCTGCCGAAAACCCCTTCGGACGACGATATTTGCCATTTTCGAGCCTGGCCTTGCCCTTCGAGAGAGTCTTTCCGTCTAGGAAACTGTTTCCCCTCATCTTGCGATGTCAACTCGACAGGTGAATATAGGTTGCAAATTCATCAGTTTAACTTTGTTGTAGAGGAAATAGTACTTTGCAATTTATTACGCTTTTGTTTCTACTTCCATAATTTTTCAGATGGTTCTTGCGGTTTACTGGGCTACGATGCCAACATTGGTCTGGCCCGAGGTCCGCTTTATCTCGTCACGAGAGACTCGCCCCCGTTTTGCGGTAAGTAGTGAAAACCCAACTCTTCCTTTGAGATTCACTACTAAAAAAAAGCAAGTTCATCCTTACCGCACAGGACGTGGTCCTATGGTTTGGTTGCAAAGATTTATTTTTTTGTTCAACTTTCAAATGGAATAAATCTACATTAATTCACCTCATCTGTACGAACTAATCTATTCTTATCTGACAGCAATTTCTTGATTCCTCACTATTATATCGAAAGCGGGGAGAGGCGAATACGAATCCCCCCTCAAAACCCCCAAAAATACACTGAAAATTGAGGTAGCGATTTCGTTAAAGCATTGAGCCATTGTCACGCAAAGATTGTTTTTTGGTGAAAATTTCATGAATTTAGCTTTTACAATTTTGTCAGAAAAGTTTTGACGGAGGACGGACAGAATTTTTTTTTCTAATTGGATATTTTGACAGTAGGTACATGCCTTGAAACGTGAAACATCAAATTTTGAGGGGGTTAGAAAAAATTTTCTTGGGCGATTACAACTGATTAGTAATTGATTACAAAATTTCTATTTGTCGCATTTTTCTTGTAGTTGTAGGGGAGACAAACTAGCGACTCTTTGTTCCTTTTATGTGCCAAGATCTTTCGCCCATTCGGGCATCTTCAAGGCTACATAGGTTCATCAGGTACTTATGACCTGGTCATAGGTATTTGATGGACCTATGTGAACTTATGTAGCCCAAGGAGATGCCCGAACGGACGAAAGATCTAGGCAAATGAAAGGAACAACGAAGAAAGAGTCGCCAAGTTTGTCTCTCCCTCACCACAACAATTACTAACTACAAAAGGAATATAATGTAAAGAATGGGACAAAATATCCATAAAACATCCATGGTCTTCAGAGGACTTGGCCACCGCAATGGGCAGCTCCTTGGACCGCTCGAATATCCGACTGCTCTCAATTTAAAATACTGCACTCTGTCCTAGGAGACCAACTACAAGCAACGGTGATTCTCTCAAGACCTGTCCGAGGACCAGTCTCGCTAATATTGGAGCACGGAACATCAACAACTGTGTTCCAGCTGCTTACAGAATGGGCCGAAGCAGCAGCTCATCAGGCTCGTCAGCTTGTTCTTGGTCGAAGGTAATCCTTCCAACAGATTCAACAAAATGAAATAAAAAACATCATCTTCTTTTGGGTGTCACTCTTTTTCTGATATGTCAGGATGAGGGGGAGATTGAGAGTGCGACTTTTCGTTCATATTTTTATTCCTCGGCCGAGATCTTTCGCCCATTAGGGCATCTTCAGGGCTGCATAGGTCCATCTGGTACCTACGACCATCATAAATAAATATTAAAAAATGCTATGGAATGAAATTGTACAGAAAAAATTTACCACTCCCTTCCCATCATTGTAATTACAATCATGACTTGAAAGAGGGGCAATTATAGGCAACTTAACACACTCTGAAGTCTTTATATGACACTGGCATTTTCTTTCAGGCAAGCGGCGTTTGGAGCAGGAGCGACATACAGAGGACTAGCTGCCGCTGATTACGGTTCTACGAACGTGTCTGCAATGTCGGCTAAAATCTACTTCAGGCCATCAGCTGGCCGCGATCGGTCGCTTGTCTATTTCGTCCGTTTGGCCTCCTTGGACGGCCAAAGGTAACAAATTGAATAAAACCGCTACTTACAATTTTAAACCGAACTTCCTCCCCAAGTTTAGGATTTTCCATTGTTACAGTTGGACGTACTGCGGTCGCGAAAAGATACCTGAACCTACCGATCAGCGCGATCTGTTGACAACGACTGTGGAACTCAATTTGGGCAGTTGTTGAGTGTAAATTATGGAAATTAAACTGCCCACTTCGCTACCATCATGGTATATTCAGCCGTAACTCCTTGTATATCGATATGTTGCGCACCTATTTAACGAATAAACTAATGGAGTGGAACAAGCCTTGATTTTAAAACCTGAAACCCCTCTTGATTTGCCTCTTTTAATTCGATTCCTGGTAAAGTAGGATTTTTACCACGATGTGGACTGATAGATGTAGCTGACTACTCCAATTTTGACATTTTTATGTCGCTATGGCACACAAACTCGAAAAGAGTTATGATTTTCACAAAATTATGTAAATTTACCAGTATGGATGATAGGACGAAGCTGAATTGTATTACTGTAAACATGAAACGCTCGCTAAGGGCGAGTGCAACCTTGGACATGTCATTCTTGACTATTGCTGCTAAATTCTCAAGTTCAACAGCTATTCATCTGTCTAGAATTTATCAATTTCTTACGCAAGGGAGAAATAAACGAAGAAAATATTGGAAAAGATTTTTACTTTTATAAAATTACAATCAAACGCCACAATCAAGTTGGACCTACTATAAAAATGGCTAAATATAAAAAATCTTAATAGAAGCTCTTTCTTTCACAAGCATGATAAATTTTTGTACACAAATAGACTAATTGTTCGGCCAATACAATTCCATGAAAAAGATGAATCATAGGTACGTAATATTTTTCTTCTTTTCTTTTAATTGTAAAATGGGGGGAAAAAACAGCCACACACGCTTAATTCTAAGTTATGACGAAACGAATGACTAAACTGTAATCAACAGATCGGCGTTTTATTGCATTTTCAGGTTTAATAAAACCAACGACCCGTCGGAAATAAATTAACTCCTTATCTATTTACGATTGGGCAAAACGTATACAGATTATTGATATATATAAACGGAGGATTTCTGTTATTTGTGAAAATTCGTCATTTCACCTGTAGATGGTAAATTAGCTGGTTTTAATTTCAACGCGGACGATAAACAATTTCGCAGAAGGGGCAAAATGAAAAGTATTCATGGCTTGGAATGTGATTATTTGTCAACCCAGGAACCAAAATGGCGGTATCTGCACCATATTGAACTCCGTTTACATGCAAATTGATGTTAAACTGGCAAAATCTGATCCAAAGCGGCGATAAATTCAAAATAAGATAGACCGATTGAAGAATTGAGTAAAGAAAATATTAGCTTTTGCAAAAGTGAACGCTTTATCCAATTTCCTTTGGATGATTTCTTCAACGAATTCCAAAAAAAGTTCCCCTTCTGTTAAATCGACAAAGTTATTACAAGAAAATCCACCCTCAAACGATTTTTCTCACGTCTATAGCGTTGTCAAGGGAAGAAGAATATTATAGGACGAGAAAACAGTTTCTTCGGAAGAAAAGTCAGGTAAATGCAGCCGATATTGACAATAATGGAAAACAAAGCTTCAAGATTAACTCAGAACGAGTTGCAAAAAAATCAAGTGGGGGTGGATTTCCATCTAAGCAAGAAATTGCTATTAAAAAAAAAAAAAAAAAACCAGCTCTTGCCATGGACACAATGCTCCATAACGAGAATTCGAACAAGAAAAAATACTAATAATAATTTAAAAAAATAAAAATGGACAAATAACTTGCATAAGCGTTTTTCCCGAACCACAAATTTGAAGATTTTGGAAGGGGAACGTTCCAGGGGTCGTTCTTAGGGGACGTTATTAATAGCAAAAATAATAACCAGATCAATAAAGAGGAAAAAATGGATTCACTTGGGAGGTTTTCGAATGAGGATGATTCGACGCTTCGATATTAAAGTAACCAGCTAACTTACTATCATGACACTTGCGGCGAAACCACCCGCACACGCAAAAGAATCGATAGTTGAAAAATAAAATTGTTCGTTCGACAATAAAATACGATAAGATAGTGCTGAGCAGACGGAGGTGAAGAACGATGATGGAGTTGAATATTGATATTCTGAAACCGAAGGGATAACAAAATTGTATAATTGTTGGTCAAAGCCGATGAAGAAATCGCTGATTTGAAAACGATATTTTTTTTCAACTATCAACGAAGCATTTTACCTGTTCGAGGCAGTGCGGGTCATCAGTTTTTGCTAAATATTTGTAGATTGAGGAAAATATTACAAGTTCCAACATAGATCGGATGATCTACTTCTCGGAGCTGTCATCAGCTGGGGTTGGTGCCTGGTCCCCACCAGCACCAATGACGCCCTCCGCAATACTGCGTAAAGTGTCAATTTTTGCACAGATTTTCAAGGCAGGGCCGAGTTTCATCGACATCGCTGACATAAGGTGGTCGGCTTTCAGTAGCAAAAGTGCTTGACCGTCGATCTCCTGAATGAGGAAATCCTCGACGTAGTCGTCACAGCCGGGTAGTTTTTTTATGTACTCGCAAACGTCGTTCACCTGGGAAAATTGATATTGAAATTTACCGAAATGCTTTTATTTAGCAGTTCTATAACTAATATTAATTTTTCTTTTCCTTCAAAATTGCTCGATGACGGTATCTGACATTAATTCTTGATACCGTCACTCTTGAGCTTTGTTGAATATTATGATAGGTACATTTTTTCATCTCCTTAGCCCAGGAATATCTCTCGAGCTTCTGCACTTATCTCAGGGACGTAGCGAACGAGGAATCGATGCACTTTAGTTTTCAAATATATATTTTGTGTTTCACCAGGCTCAATTTTTCTGCAGACTCATGCTTTCACCTTGGAAAAGCAGTTATTCTCTATCAATCTTATTTCACCTTCTTGGCCACACACTGATTATTTGATCGCCCTTCTACTCCAGTCCAGAAAAATTGTCTGCACTATATTGGGTTCAAGGTTGGAGGGACCAAATACTAAATAATCAAAGCGATGACGAAATAACTTTTTTCAAAAATAAGTACAACGTTCTAATTTCCCCACTACAAAATTGATCGGTTTACTTGTAGTAGAAAGCGGACAATTGTAGTGGCAGCATCTGAATACCAGTTACTCACCGTCCATTTCAAAGGGTTCGGCGTGGGCAAGTCTTTGAGATCTTCGTCCAATCGTGAGATGGCGTTAGCCACCGAGTTTTCACCGCTCGCGTCGCTCTCTTCAAGGCTCTCGGGACCGGACATGGCTGAATCTGATGTTGATTCCAAATTATCCTGTGATGAAACACGTAAATTTAACGATACAATTTCAGACGAAATGTGATGAAACGAGTCTTGTAACTTTTCCAATAACTTATTCAACTTGTCTGTCAAGAAAAAAATTTTTTTTTAACGCATATTTTATGATAATAACAATATAATTCCTAACATACTTATGGACTGAAAACTAATATTTAGCGCTCGGTACAACATTAACTAGAGGTACACTAATCTCACCCAATCTCTCCGTTCGGATTTTTCCTTTTCATCAATGCACAGACCTTTCTTCTTCATTTTGCCTCTGAAAAACAATCGGACGAATATAAAGATTGCCTCGTGCCACATAAATACCAGCAATAATTATTTGCGAGCATTTTACTTTTTAGCGCACTCCGGCGAACAGTATTTGCGATTTTTCTTCGATTTTTCCAACTCTGGCAGCGGACCGCAGCAGATTTCGCATTTCGTGCGTTTTTTCGAAGGCGACGTCAACGCGGAGCCGGGAGTTTTAGACGCCTCTAAGTTTAACTTTTTTACTGCAAATCGAGAGAGAGAGAAAAATAACACTAGTATATCAATATGTTCAACATTAATGAGATACCGACCTGTGACCATTGTTATTGTCATTTACAATCAACGAAGATTGAATTTAGTTTCCAGACCAAATGTAATCAAACTTCTCTCACACATTTTATTCCGATGTGGAGAGAAATACAGGACAATAACCTTGATAATTTGGTTAGGGCTGGTTAGGCATCAACCAGCCCTAACCAAATTATCGGCTTAACCAGCCCTAACCAGGTTAAAATAAGGGAGTTGATTTAATGTGTAAACTAACGCGGTGGTTCATCAGCGCCAAAAGCCATATTGTTGTCAACGTTGTCTTTCTTGGCGCGGACAGTCTGGGCCAGTTCTGACAACAAAGAGTTCCGTGTGATCGGAAATGGCTCGGATGCTGAAACATAGAAAGGGCTCAATTGAGGAAAATCATAAGTTGAAAATAGAGTTGCTTAAATATGAGCAAATCCCAGTATATTTGCTTTTCTAAAACAGGTACTGTTTTAGTGAATTTTTCTTTTTGAAACCGCCGCATTACCTTCTACACGACACAATAAAAATTACATGGTAAAAATCATATTCGACTCACACTCTTGTATCACGTAGCCTTCAATGACGTGCGTCAGAACTTGAGGCTTGACCATTGCCTTGGGTGGGCCTTGAGGAGGCTTCGGAGGATCAGTCGGCTGTTGAGCAGGGACGGGGTTTACTGGTGCGGTTGCTAATTTGGCAGTGGGATTCGTCACAGATGCCGTTACAGTCGTCATTGTCACCGGCGCTGTAGATGTCATAGGTGCAAGAGCTGGCACTACATTAGACGCCGATGTAGATGGCGGCTCCGAACAAGGCGTCTGTAAAACAAAGAAAAGATAAGTGTACATTTGTATAAAATGCTTCTCTACCTGTGTTCAAATGCCTTCTCAGGAAATAAGGGACCAACATGGGAAAAAAATTGTTTTTGCCCGAATCGCGTTCGTTAGGCTTAAAAACAAGTTGCTATTTTTTGGCTTCAAAAATGGCAAATTGCAATTTTTCAGGCTGTGAAAATGAAATATTGCTAATTTTTATGCTTCAACAATGACAAATTGCAATAATTAACCTTTAAAAATGACAAACTGCGTTCTTTAGGCTTTGACAATGACAAGTAGTGATTTAAAAAAATGATAAATTGCGTTCTTAAGGCTTCAAAAATGACAAAAGGTGACTTTTTATGCTAAATTACGTTTTCAGGCGATAATAATGTCTAATTGCGTTCTTAAGGTTTTGAAAATGACAAGTTGCGTTCATTTGGAGTTAATAATGACAATTAGCATTCTTTGGCCTTTAAAAATGAATACAATAGTTCATTATTCAATAATAAACCGAGTTCTATAGGCTTAAAAAATCATGAATAGCGTTCTTCAGACTTAAATAATAACGAACGGCGATTTTTGGGCTTTGATAATAATATCATAGTGGTTAATAGGTTTTTTTTAACCAAAACATGTAATTTTATTTTCTACACTACAGAACAAAGCTAAAAAATAACTTTTTATCCACGCATTTTTTCATTTGAGAAAATATTTACCGGAAGAGGTGTCAACTGGGACATTGAAGCAGAGGCGACAGAAGCAACTTGCACTCCCTGAGGTGTTTGAGCCATTGAGGAAGGTGCCAATTGGAGCGACGGTGGGGGAGGTAATGCAGTTGCTAAAGGCGCCATTGGTGCGGCCATGGGGGCTATGGACACCATCCCCTGAGACACTTCCATCGGTTGAGGTACGCCAGCTGTAAAAACGAGCGAATATACGATCGATTCATCGCATGGAAATGGCCCGAGCATATTTCTAGCATTAGATTCAATCATATCTTCACAATAAATATTAAAAATAAAATACTGACCCTCGGATTGTGCTTGAATTGAAATAACTTGAGGCGTCTGTTGAACTTCGGCAGGCAAAACTTGAGGCGATGGCGCCACATCCTGCGACAAACCAAAATTGAATTAATGCCTTTTTCTACTTTGGGAAATTTGAAATACTTGAAGTAATCGAAACAGACCATTTTGCTATCATCGGCTGGATGAGGTATATCTTTTGGCGGATGAGATTGAATCTGAATACTCGGCGTAGGAGCGCTGATATCTGTAAATGGAGCTTAATATAGACAAGAAAGAATTTTCGAAAATATAAATAAAACTGTACAGTAAATGCGTAAAAGGGTTTCCTCTTGATTTTATGCCAACAAATGTTCTTTGTAGGTACATTTTACAATCGCAGCGCCTTAAATTTTGCGGATGAAGTTGGGAACAGTTGGATTCCCTATCTCTCTGTTTTTCTGGTCACTACAGCCCTGACTCAAGGTTTTATCTTTTTTATCCTCGACTCATATTATCTAATGCCGATTCAGTTGTATCAACTGAACCAACAACAGCAAATCTTCTTTAGTTGGTCTTTCGGAAATTGACAAACAATGACTTACTCATCAACGGAGGTGGTTTGGGTTGCAAAAGCTGCTGCTGAGGCATTACAGTCCCTTGAGAGGTGATGATCATTCTGTTTAAAAAGACCAGAAGTGAAACAACTCCAAAATAATACGCTAATTGAAGTATCTGAAGTGGGAATTCTTACTTAGTCCCAGGTGGGTGTCCATTGGGTTGAGGGCTGATGGGTTTCGTCTGGTTTTGAGCGTCCAATTTTTGAATCGACGTTCCTTTCGTTACGATGCTTTTCGTCCTGACAGTTTTACTTTGCTGAAAACGAAGGGGAAACGATAAATCGAGAGGAAATTCTGAAATATGGGGTGCAAGGGAATCGGGCAATTCACTCTGCTAATTTTTGGAAAGAGCTGATCGAGTGCGATTTCCAAGTATTTCTAACTGGTTACTCACCGCTAATTTGATTTGAGCAGAGAGCACAACAGTTGGCGGCGGTCCTCGCGTCAATTGGGCAGAAGACATGGACGGGAGAATGGACAGTGTGCGAGTACCTGTTTGGGCGGACGTCCCTTGCCCGCGCATCTCGGCCGGTTTGGCCACGCTGACTGATTCTGTCAATCAAAATTAATATAGACCTCAATGGCGGTAATAATATTTATTGCATAGAAAGGTAAGCAAACAAGTGGCAAAACAGGAAAATATCCCCAAGGATAGACGAAAAAGAGATTGTCACAAATTCAACTGATTTTAAATGAGTTGTATTTTTAACAAAAAATACGACTCATTCAAAAATCAGCGGAATTTCCGACAATCTCTTTTTCTTCTATCCTTGTGAAATGGGATTCACAATCTCAGCCCGAGTGAAAAAAATCCCCAGTTTTGTAGTTCTTTTGCGTATTAGGGAAGTATTCCCGCTATTTAGTTCCTCGTAGTTTATTTTGTAGACAGACAAAAGGTTTCAAAAACTTGAAGCCAGAAACACTGTCGAACATTTGGTGCTGAGATTTTCTCGCTTTTCAATTCATAATCAATAGCAGATTCTTGTTTTATTCACTGACCATGAAAACATACAGCGGTTGTACTAATATTTGTTCCACAGTGTACTTACGTGTCTGCTGTTGCTGTTGTTGAAGATTCTGCTGCGGAGGCGGACTTTGTATAAACATTGGCTGATCCTGATGAGGTCCTCGGATAAATATCGGATTTTGAGCAGTGATCACCTAGGGAATTGATTAGAATTTTACCAAATGTACATCACGGGGAGTCTGATTTTTTTTCTGAATTTTTAGATTCAACAAAATAGTATCTAAGGGGCGAATAAAATACCTGATGAGGATGCTGCGTCCAAACTTGAGGTATTTGAGTAGTGTCGAATTGCCAAGGCGAAAGCTGCACCGAATTGTTGCCTTGGATGCTTCGATTTTGACAGGCCGTATACTGAATCGGAGATATGAGATGGTGGAGCATTGTCGGCTGGGACACTACGCAGCCGGACAAAGCCATCGAACTTTGAACATTACTCCCTTGACCAGCTGTGCCTTGCTTCAACTGAAAAAATATGAAAGTTCGATTATTTCAACCATATACATAATTTGTTCACCGCGATCGTAATGGGATGAGAATTTTCAAGCCAAGAGAACACTCAATTTATAATTACTTTTTGAAGTTCAGGTTTTTGCTGTTGCCCTGCGCCAGAATGCGCTGGGAGGATATTTGGTTGCGAACTGATGACTCCAGCAGCGATCTGGCTGATCAGTAGTGCTTGCTGATTGTTCGTTGTGGGAATAGTCGCATAACTGGGGAATGAGGTAGCTGAAATAGAGAAAATTATCCTCAACAGTATTTTCTAGAATATTGACATTATTTGAGCAACGTTTAAAAACAGGCAAGACAATGTGGATATAAAGACGGACCTTGTTGATTGGTAAGCATGGGTTTGCCTATGACGTGAGATGCGATTTGATTCTGTCCAAAAGGTTTTCCAGCCGCGATCACCTGAAAAAGAAAAACACGTACTGTTTATTACCTGCAATTGAAACATCTTCATAAGATAAATAGACAATGTTTTTAAAGGATACATTTTTTTTTACATAAAACTGAAAAGAGCCTAGAGACAGACAACAGTAGTTAGCACAGATTCCGCTAGGAGCACACAGACTCTTGGAATTTTTCAAGAGTTCATTATGAACCCGAGACTTGATGATTTTTTCCTAAAAGACCTAAAAATTTTTATTATCATATATAATAGAAAAACGATGTCGCTTTGGATCTACTTGGAAGCTGAGTTATAATTTTCAGGCTGCTCAACCCGAAAAAAATCTAGGCTGAAGATTAGACTATGATTAATAAGAACCTTTAGTGATGAGATAGTGAAAAATTGACATCGTTATTATAAGAATTTTAAAGAGCGCTCCTAGAGAACTCTGTGATAACTAAATGTCAACTGTTCCTGAGCTCTTGTATGAAATTGGAGCATTCACAAGAATTCCTAACCTGAATGGAACCGGGGTTGATGTTCTGAGTGGGATGCAGCTGAATATTACCAGACATCAACATAGGGCCATTTGTATTTGCGTAGGCTACTTGCTGCACATAAGCAGTGTTCTGCACCGGTTGCTGCAAAACTTGCACCTGCAATTAAGTGAAAAATGTAATAAAGTAGCTACAGGAAGAGAAGATTGTGGAAATTAAGGATTATAAATACCTGACGACCGTTCCAATCGGTGACTTGCTGAATCTGGGATTGGCCTGTTCCTGTTTGAACTGGCTGCGTTACACTACCTGAAACCGTATCAAATTTAAAAATACGTCTCCTGTGATGCAATACAAGGATATGAATTGAATATTGCAATAATGAAATACAAAAATACGAATTGAAATTTTGACTCTTTTCCATTGACTTTTTCAATGAACGGGTAGTTTGGAAAATATGGGCCACTTCAGCTGTGGGATTGCAGGGACTGGGAATATATAGAATCAAGAACTAGTCGGGAAACACCAGAGTACTACTTGAAAGCCGCCGTTCTCGTGTCATTATATCAAAGCAATGTGGCTCTATTTTCTCAACGAAAAGAATCCTAATTTTGGAACAACACACGAAAAATAAGTGCTGTATTACCTTGAGCTTGCATTGTTGAGATTGTGTTGGCAGTGCACATTGAACTCTGCGGCGTAGACATGGCAACCTGCAAATAAGTACAAAAGATTTTCCGTAACCTCAGCCAACTCAAACCCTAGTTAATTATTTCGCACACATTTCACAAAATGATTTTCACGCTTACCTGCATTTGCTGTTGGCCGCCAGCGTTGACCAATAGCATCGGCTGTTGCTGAACTTGCTGCACTTGTTGTTGCATCTGTTGCTGCTGCATTTGCTGAGTCGTCTGTTGCACTTGCTGTTGCCCTTGCGCCGACTGATGCTGCGACGTTTGGACTTGCTGCTGAAATTTTCAAAAATTTAGCTTTTATAGTTTCGCCAGAAAAGTGATGACGGCGTACAGCGTACGGGCAGAATTTTTTTAATGAGATATTCGGATTCCACATGCTTTGAAACGAAAAATATCAAATTTTTTGGGTTCAGGTGAGGGGGTGGAATTTTTTATTAGCGAATTACAATGGTTTATTATTGAATAATATGCCATTCTATCTATTCAACATATATTATATCATTTTTGACATTTTCACAAAAAATCAATCGTGATCCCACAATGGCTCAATTCTTTGAACAAGACGCTGCATCAATTTTAAGGGTATGGGGGGGGGGGGGTTAAGAGGGAGAAAATTCCTATTTTCCAACTTTTTTTCAGAAAAAGGTGTATTTGGTATTAATTTTCAAAATCGTTTTATACTCGCTGTAATGGCCGACAAACTCTCCATTTCGCTGTACAGTTAGGCGAGAAATTTAGCTTTTACTTTTAAAATTAAAAAATAAATAAAATGATTTAAATTACCATAGTTGCTACCGAGTTTCGACTTGAAACGTTTCAATCTGTTTTTAGGTGACGTAAATCGATATCTATATTCATGTAAGAGCTTCAATATAAACTTGTAGAAGTACGTTCATAATTATCCTAGAACTTTACAATAATTTCGAAATACCTGCTGATTAGTATTCGATTGCACTTGTATTTGCTGCTGAGGTTGTCCCGCCTGCTGAACATCCTGCTGTTGACCTTGGGCTTGCTGATGCTAAAAACAAAAGAAAGTGAAAATACGATGAAATATCTCGATTTTGACAATTCTGTTAGAGTAGACGCGGAGGGTGCAAATTCAAACACAAACCATTAGTTGCTGTCCAGATTGTTGCTGCACTTGGCTGTCCATTGCTCCGACGTCACCGACCATACGACTTCAAGATACCCCTGTCGATAGAAAATTCGTATTATTGATTCCGTCCAGCGATATAAACAAATGAATTTACATTAAATATATTTAGCCTTTATTAGACTTGTTTTCCTTCAATTGAAGCCGAAATGGTAAAATATTAATATATTAATATTAGCGATAGCAGCTTAATTTGCCAAGCGTGAAAAAATATTAGAAAATCAATTTTTTGCTGGATTAAAAAATTTAAAAAATCAAACATTTTTATTTTTTTTTTTAAATATGCTCCACGTCGCATTTTTGATTCGTAATTATTATTCTATGAACCATCAATTAATTTATAACGTTTATGAATAAATACATTTGGCAATTTTATTAGTATTTATTGTTTAAAAACTACAAACATAAACAATAAAATAAACAAAATCGTCCTTAGAATAAACAAAAAAATCGTCCAAGGGAAAAAAAATTCCGTCCACTTCACCACTTTTTTGATAAAACTTAACCTAACATACTTGGAATTTTCACCAAATATCATTCTTGGCCTGACAACAGCTTTATTTTGTATTTACCCGTGTCGCTAGTTCAGTTTTAAGTGTATTTTTCAAGTATTATACAGCGTGTCTTCTTACTTTTTTTTTTTTTTTTTTTTTTTTTGGGGGTGCTTTATAATTTCCAATTGCTTTTCGGGCGGTGAATCGAAATGCTACCGTAGCAAAATGATAGCTTAAGCGTTTCTCGAGTTCCCAGCTTCTATAAGGAATTTTTGAGAATGCAACAGAAAAATAAGGAATTTGTGGAGCGATAAAAATCGTAGTAAACTATCGTCAAATAATCTCCGGCAGTATGGTTAGGAAATTAATTAGATGTTAAGTTAGAAAATTAAAATAATTTAAAATGTGATAGATTGTCAGGTGAGAACAATCGCAAATATTTAGGCTAGTGACTATTATATTTTGAGAATAGTTGTCTTAAGCCATAATTGAAGCAAAGGAGTTATAAATTACACTACAATAATTTGCGGAGTTATATTGTGGCAAGCGCCTACGTTCAGCGACTGCGCTGAGGCAACGTTGACGTTCGAAAACAATTTCACTATTTTCAAATCGAATTTTCACACTCGAATTTGTGACTGTCTTTTTAAAATTTTCTCCGGGAAAAAAGTGCAATTACCTCGCAATATCACGCGAATTGCAGACATTTGTAAATACGGGAGGGGGAGCTTTTCGATCGATATGGATCAACTTGCTCCACTCTCATCCCATTGCGAGCTAACATCTCCCCCTTTCCCAACCCTCTCAGTTCCCGTGGGAACAAAGCCATCCAGAGAAAGTTTTGAGATAGAAAATGTCTGTATAGGTCGTTTCACGAGTTCACCCTCGCCACGAAAGTTTCCTCCGATTCTTTCTTTCTTCCAACGACAAAAATAATGCATTCGTTTCGGGCGAAACTTGAACAATTAGCGCGTGTTCGCACAGGGAAAACGGGGCTCCCTGGACGAGTTCTTTGAGAAATAAAATACGAACGAATGAAAAAATAATAATAAAATAAACTACGAAATGTTAAGGAACAAAGAAAAAACGTTTGCATCCCAAATTAATAATAAATAATAATTAATAATAATTTTATGATTTTATGATATCAGCTGTATTCAGTCTCGTTATAAAGGTCATAAATTCAGTAAAATTGGATTTTAAATGAACTCAATGAATCGCAACAAATACTTCACGTACGGTATTTATTTGTGCCAATTTTCACAAAACTATCATGTTTATCTTTTGAAACTGGTCTCACAGATTTTCGCCAGAAAATTTTGAATTTAGCCAGAAAAAGAGGACCACAGTAGATTTTCTTCAGAGCATAGATCAAAAATAAAAAGTTTCAATGACGACATAGTTTTAATATATTTTTTTATAATCCATATAATTTTCAAGGGTCTTTTTTTCTCTAAAACTGCTGCAAGTGATTGTATTTTTTTGTGAAAAAAATATAGTAACATGAGCGGAAACTCCGTAGCAACTATGATAATTTCAATGATTTATATTTTTTTAATTTTCAAATTATAAGTTCATTGTTTGTCTAACGGTACAGCCGAAGAGTGTTAGACGACCATTACAACGAGTATAAAACGATTTTTGTAGCTCCAAAAATCCTCATGTCAAATTTCTGAAAATTCGTGTGGAAAATACACTCGAATTTGGCGTGCCATGAAACGTGAAAAATCCAATTGGGGAGTGGGGGTTGAACATTTTTTTCTTGAGCGATTACAATGGTTTATTATTTATTACAGAATATTCATCGCAATTTACAAAATGCGCGATTAAGCAACAGCTCTAAAATGCAATGCATGTTTTTCCATTGATTTTCTCTCCTGTTGGCTATGCAAGGTGAGGAATTTCTTTTTAGTTGACTCCGAGGTCAACGGCATTTGATAATAGGAAGACAGTTTAAATACAGCGCCTCCGAAAACGCTTTGAAAATCATTCTGAGACTACAATCTCAACTACTAGCAGCAAAAGGTACTACCTGTCCGCGTACAGGTAGCTAACCCTAAACCAAAGTAAACCCAGCTATAAATCCATTGAACAATGGCAGCTGTCATTTTCGACGTTGCCAGCAGCAATTAGGGAATGATTGAAAGCAACCACGCGGTGAATATTTGATAAAAATTTAATTTCGATATTAAATGGACGGCCAACTCCAATCCAACTCTATTCAGAAGAAAAAAAATCCAAATTTAAAACTCCAGAAGTGCGAAAATCAAAAAAATTAAAAAATATTATTAATCCTTAGAATTTGATTTTTTCACTTCAAATTCGAATTCTTCGTCTAATTTTCCGTGGGAATCATTAATTAATCGAATTTGAACAGTACAGTAAGTATTTGCAACAATTTTTCAAAGTTGAAAAAAGTGTAATACAAAAAAAAAATGAAAAACTAAAAGTTGTCGTCAAATTTCCGCCGTTTTGACGTCATATTCGGATTCAGCGTTAAATTTCCTATAAGAATAGCTTTCAAATTCGCTTGAAAATGAAAATTTAATTTTCCACCCTTACCGCTGCTAGCGGAGCTCGAAAACCCGATTTACGGAAAATCATTTCTGTGGCGCTGTTTAACATTTTTTCACCAAATTTTTTGCTATGTACGCGTGTAAGGCGTTCAAATGAAGACTCCTGCATAATAAAACAATTGATTCGCATAAGTTTTGACCCCGAAAATCACGGTTAAAGGTCAATTTTCGAGAGTTTAAAAACTTATTTTTTTGGACCATTTGCAAATTTTTCCGAGAATTGAAAAAAATCACAAAAATACATCTTGGTAAGACACAACTTTCCTGAAAATTTCAGATTTTTATCTGCATTGAGAGAGGAGTAAAAAATCGTTGAATGATCGGTTCAAAAAAATCGCAGGGGTCCCCCTTGGACTTTTTGTGAAAAATTTTTTGAAATCGATTTCGCTCAAATTCAGCATAATGATAGTTGATGATGTGTATATCAATAATATATGCTCCATTCTTTGTTTCTTTTGCACTAAATAGATGAAAAGAATGTTTAAAGTTGAAAAATGTGATTTTTTCGTGTATAGTCTACTAATATTGTTGAATAACGCAAAAACGGTTGAAAAATTGATAGGTACATTACATTGGCAAATTGTGGACAGCTAAATTACCTATCTTTTGGTATATTCAAACATCTGAACTGACGACTTTTTGTTAAACTTATCCACTCTGCAAGTTACTAATCTTGGAAAACTTGAAAGTTGAAAAACCCAATACTTTATGATTTAAGTGCAATAAAATCCCCACCACATACATACCAAATAATAGAAACTATACTAATAATAATATCTATAGATTTCCACTCTCCATATTATTATAGATATTCCACTCTCTATATTATAGATATTGTAGTGACGAGGACAACACCCCCAACTAATGTAAGGGTGAAGGGGCGCAGCCCCTCCGACGGTCCGCGCGGGCGAGAGCGGAGGGGGCGTAGCCCCCCAACGGGGCGCTCAGCCCCTTGTTGAGAATTTATAGAGAGAACTCCAGAACTCCCGCCCGGAATTTAGGCGGGTAATGATTGCGCTGTTGCCGAGGTACGTTCGCCATCGAGCGGCCAATTCGTATTTACGGGAAACTACGACAGTTACCAAGACTTCGTCCTTAGTTACCAATATGTGCGTAGGTGGAAACTTTTACAAGTTTGGGTTACGTACTAGTGGAGGTATTTCTAAATCATGATGGAAGCAAAGGAATAATCAACCACTGTATAATCGTTCGCAACGTTTTTCAACGGCGTTCGCAGGATTCGCTCGACCCAGAATCTGAAACCGGAAACAGGTACAGAACCGGAAAGGCTAACGGCCAATCGAGATTCATTCCCGGGTCGGAAGGTGGAGCCAGAGCCGAAAGAAATGGAAACGATTTGCATATTTTCGTCATTTTTTTGCCCTAAAGTTCGACAGCCGAGCGAGTTTTTTTATGCAATATTTTTTGTTTAGCAGAAAATGATGCCTTTTTTGTATAAATAATTACAAAACGCTCGAAGAAGAGCCATTTTGAAAGTCAACATTCGATCAATATTTGTTCGAATTCAGGTAAAATTTTTGAATTTTCATGGCATAACACGAAAGTATATTCTGCACAGATTAAACCGCCTAGATCAATCAAATCAATTTTACTCGATAAGCGTCAACCTACAGATACTTGAAGGTTCATAATTTAGGAACCCACGTGAAATCCGTAATTTTATAAATTAACTTTCATCAAATAACTACAGTTACTTAAGATTCAAGAAAATATTTATAGGATTCATCCATAAAAAATTATTGATTGACAAAATATTTTTATTGAATTTATAACAATATTGAACTATCTAAATATTTTATTCAAATATTTACGAACATATAAATAACCGGAAACGAATAAATATTTTTATAAAAAATTGCTGACCAGGACGTTGTCTAAGGTAGAATTACATAGCTTAAATCTAAAATTGTCGAAATTTTGAAAAACTTTCCATGATAATTTGCTAGATAACTTATGGAGTTATAAATATAGTTTTATACTTTATTGGAATGCTCATTGAAAACCCTCTTAAGCCGTATAAATAGAAAAATAATTAAATTTTAAATGTAGTAGGTAAGAAAAAAATTATAATTACGATTTTTTAGATAATTGAAACAAAAAATTAAAATTACAATAGCAGCTAAGGAGTTTTCTCCAATAATTTGTTCTTAGATGGAAATGTACATAAATGTTTGGGAGTTATTGCAAACGGGTAGTATTTTAAAATCACAATTGGTACAAAGGAATAATAAACCGGCGTAGAATTATTTGCACAGTTTTCGGTGATACACAAATCGAGTGCCCCAAGTCAATTTATAACCATTATGATATTCCGCAGTCGGTTATGTTGGCCGAAAAAAAGGAGAAATAGTTTGATTTATAAGCGCCGAGTTTTCGGTTCAAAAGTCAGTAAAGCATTTTTCAACTCCGAAAAATATTTTCCACGCTTTGGAGGGTGGAAAAAGGTCAATTAGCGCCGTGTTAAGGGTATCAGCTGAAGGTTGAGGCCGATTAGGATACGTTGCCCCGAGAGACGATAACTGGGTCACTGGGCCAACGTAGAAGGAGCCTCGAGTGCAGCAACCTTCCCCGATATCCCCACCCTTCGTTCCCAGCCGGGTGATTCCCCTTCCAATCTTTCCCCACCAACTCGAGCCGGCCGGCTCAAACGAAAGGGAATCTTTTCGACTTCTCTTTCCGTCTGGGAAATTTTCCGTTCCTATTTCTCGCGCGGAGAGTTTTCGAAACTATATTGAATGGGAACGTTGAAAAATCATTGAGAATCGGACCCCTTGAATTTCAGAGAATCCAATGAAGATTCAGTAAAATGAATTCATTGCTGTATCGACTAGAAATCCGAATTTCATCGCCTACTCGAAATTGGGACGCTGTTCCAATATTTTAAAATATAGGCGGTGTTCGGTATCGATTTCTGCAGATTTTCGAAAGCTGCATCGTATGAGACTATGGCGAGGTCGAATAAGCGATTGCTATGACGAGTTATCGCACCTCTAGCGCTGATTTTCGAGATTTCGAGCTACTTGGAACCGAGAATTCGTTGAACTTAATCAATCAACACTCGTCAAACACTCTCAAGCTGTTTCGCTAAGCGAATAATTCTACTTTCAATTAGATGCTGACGCAAAAATAATTTAAATCAAGATTTCTGTTAAGGTGTTAGCCCTTATAGTTACCAATATGTTGTCAGGTGGGAACATTTACAAATATATACAAACTGGGTGGTATTTTAAAATCATAATTAGAACAACGAAACATTTTACACTCTATTGCAGCGTTTTTTTCCAACAGATTAAGGGGCTAATTAATTAACGTGAAATATGGACAATATCAAGTTCACTCGAGCTACAAAGTTGCATCGCTGTAGCTAGAAAATCCCTACAAGGGCTTTGAGGACCTTGATTCTGGCATACAGAAGCCCAGAGTCCATCATGCTCAAGAATATACTAAACTTCACACAACAATGGTCCAAACATGAATTAAAGTTAACTTACTAATTATTACTTAATTATTTGGCAAAATATAGTTGGCACCTGAGGGCTTGAACTGAAAGTAAAAGCACTAATATTTCCTACTTTAGTACTGACTTTACTGACTATATACTGACTCTACAAAGTCGAGAAGATGCCCGGAGAGGAGAAAGCGCTTGGCAAACGGATCAAAGAAAAGCTCCATTTTCATATCCTCGACGTTTCAAGGGGAAAATACACTCATAGACAAATAAAAGACGACTTCGACATAAATAATTATAATATAAAATTAATAATATAATAAAGAGGATAAGATTCACGGCAATAAACAGTCAAAGATGGAAGATTGCGAATTCACGAGTTCAGAATTGCTATGTAAGATAAGATAGCGTGGGATGAGATGAGATAAAACACGGACTTGGATAGGACCAAGAAGAAAAGCAAAATAGTCACGTTTTGCGAGCTCGAGGACAATCATATTGAAACTCAAATTAGAGATGTTTACAATAAACTTTCCATTTTTACACCTTTTTCAGCTAGTTTTCATCTGTTCACGACAATTGAATTGAAGGAAATTACATTGATACTTGATACAAAATAGTCATTGAGCCAAATCGGATTTTTTTTTTTTACAAAAATTCTTTGATTTTTTTTACACAAATTCTTTGATTTTTTTTACACAAATTCTTTGATTTTTTTACACAAATTCTTCAATTATTTTTACAAAACTTCTTCGATTATTTTTACGAAAATTCTTGACTTTTTTTTAAACGAATATTCTTCGCAGTTTTTAGGTTACATTTCCTTGGATTTATGTGTGACGGAAATTCTCACGATTTTTTCACGAAAATTCCCAATTTAGCTCTTACTAAAAAATCTGTCTTTGCTATTTTAGTCCGACGGAGTAGATAGACTATAACAGCTAGAAAATTGGACAGAGTAAAAAAAAGAACTTTTGAGGGAAAATTGTTCGTTGTGCACATTTCAGCGCAGGTCATTAAGAACAATTGTTCAACGAAATTCGAGTATAATCGATCATTTTCCTCGGACGAAAAAAATTAAATTTTTGGAAGCTCGTTTTATAGGGAAAAATCCAAGAACTCGAATAAATCGCGGGATTACTTTTAATTACTCATTTCATCGGCCGATAATTCACTACTATTTGCGTTTTTACAAACAAAATCGGTTATTACTACAAAATGAATTATTTGAAGTATTCGCACGGCGGAAATGAGACCGTTTGGATTTCGGTTGACACACAGTACTTCCTTGAGCGGAGAAGCTTATGCCCATTTCGGTTTTTACAGAACGGTAAAATCGACAAATTGAAACGCTCAAGGTTTCTAAATGCTTTTTAGAGCGAGCAGATCACGATCGATTTTTCTCGCAAGGGTCACACACTATACTTTCGCGTTATTCTCGATCTTCCGTCGCGTTTTCCTAGTTCTGGGCACATTCGCTGAGATTGATAAGTTTTGCAGCACTGACCTGTTCGCGAACTCCCCATTAAAACTGTACCAATAATTTCGAAAATAATTCAAAATTCAGTTGGAAGATGAAAGTTGAAAAAAACAACAGTAGGTTAAATTTTTACGCAGAATGCGAGCGATTGGAATATTTTTGAGGGAAATTCCTACTGGAGAAAATCTCGCGGAAAAGAGCGACGAGAACGGATTTTCTCACCGTCGCACAGAACGGGAGAAAATCCGTCCGATGACGAAGGGCCCGAACTCCCCCTTGAACGAATAAGATGGCGGGTACTCACATTTGAGAGTGAAGGGGGTCGAGGGGTGCTCAAGGGGCGTCGCTCGAACAATGCTAGCTCTAGACACAGGCACACTGAGAAACACAGTACACGGAGAAACACTGTCACACTCGTTGAAACGCGCGGGCACGGAGTTCGATTGACGTTGGCCGCAGCGCGAGTCCGACTGAGGAAACAAAGCTGCGCAGGAGGTGGAAAGTAGGAGGTACGCCTCCCATCGCTATCCCCTCCGCGACGCGCCCCTTTGGCCCTTCGGTTGAGCGAACAAAGGGGAAAAGGGGTGAGAGAACGTGGTAAGGGGAGGTGGGGCACTCATCAAATCACCTCCTTTTTTCTTACGTTTCCAAGCGCCTCCTACCGAGAGAAGTGGGAGTTCGAGGAGCAGTCCAGACAGCAGTACAACAGTCTCCTTCTCACATTTTTTCAAGCAACCTCTCCACGGATTTTTTCCCCGAACGCTCAAAAACTGTCATAAAACCAGCTATTAAAAGAGTCCCATCGAACGTGTGGTCTGGGGAATGGAAATCGGTTTATTCGAACATCGAAGCGACGATTTCGTGTCAAAAACAATGAATTCATGAAGAAGCGAGAAGGATTTTATTCCAAGAATTCATGATTTGGTCATGGTAGATATCAAACCTGCGGAATGTTGAAACTCGAGTAACGAAAAGAGCTGATGCGCTTGCACCACGTTCCAGAGGCGTGGAAAGGGAGATCCCACGTTGAAAAAGCAGCGCTCCTAGTGGCGGTTTCAAGAACCTTCAGAATTTCAATATTCGTCCAAATTCTCCGCAATTGGGTAACACATTTTTTTCTCAAATACGGAATCATAAGGTACTACAGGGTGCTGCATAAAGGACCCCCCCCCCCTAGACCCCATAGGCATTCTGTTTGACAACTTATGATAGCACATAGGGCTGAGGACCCTATGGCTCCACGTCGCTCTGAGGGGCGGCCTGGGTTTGGGGAAACGGGGCAGAAACCCAATGGTTTTGGGGCAAACGGCAATTGGGTTTGGGTACAAAAAGTAATGGGTTTGGGGAAACGCACTTCAACCTTGAATAAAGCAATGGGTTTGGGGAAACAGGATAAAACCGTAGATTCCCGTAGAATGAAGGAAAAATAGTACCTTTAAGCCATGTAGTACCATGTTGAGGGGGGACGTATGTGAGACCCATAAATTTGCGGAGCCACATGCCTGTTTCGGGTTTTTTTTACGTAACTCTTTCACAGTGTTTTATCTTGTTTTATTCGCCGCAACCAAGCTTGGTGGAGGTGGAACGTGCAACCGTAGATTTTGCAGTCCTATTTCAAAGTCAAGATGTATCACATCAAACTTCAAATTTTGCTCAATTACCGTCACCGGCTGGCTCACTTGCACTGACTGACCACTCAATTCAACGGCGTTCAAGGTCATCACAGTCCACAGAGACACCGATAAGAGATCGTGTTCCTTCGGGTCAAAGTGGAGAATGCAGTAAGGCGAACCGTGACCCAAAACCATTGCGAGTCCGTGCCGGGCCGATTGCAATCCTTTTCCCCAAAATCAATGTTCTGACATTTTGTTATCCCCACTCCTCGACCGTTTTCCCAAACCCATTACGCCCGCTCTGAGGATGCCCGAACGAGCGAAAGTGTTCGGCTAGCAAACAATGAATCGGAGAATGAGTCGCCTGGTTTTTCTCCCTCTCATAACCCCTAAACATAAAAAAATGCGACAAGGAAAAGAACTTCTGAAGCCAACTTTACACCAAGAATGCACTGTGCATGGTTGGAATTCAACGCTGACAAGATGCACAGGCTGTGTTCACACTCACAAGGTCCTCAAAAATTCGAAATCGTTCCAACCCCTGAACCAAAGAATCATCGAAGGGTTTCAAGGTCCCTCTCTAATCTCATGTTCGCAAATGACTTCCAACATGTTTGAAAAATACTTGCTCACTCAACCAATCGAAGCCAACCAGGAACAGTTCCTGGGAGACCTGAAGCAAATAAACTAGTTGAAACAGCTCCAGACCTACCCATCTGAGCCTCTGAGGGGGTTCGAAGACAACTTCTAATCTTGATGGAACACATTTCTATGTCCCTCATTCTTACCGCCTCAAATTGCTTGTTGGAACAAACGAATAATTACCGAACTGTTTCCTGGATCAGACGGAGTCCCTCGCGTAGCTCAAGTTCGCACCAACGCTGGTGACCTCCGGCGTGCCTTGGTCAAGCTCTGCCCCTTACCGAAGGATAATTCTGATAGTTCTAATGACTGACGTCATTGGGGGGGGAGGATGTTCGGACGCAGGGCAGCTCTAGACTAGTTCTTGAGGCTGCCGCTGCTAGCGCTGGTCAGGCCAGCGACTTATACGTACAGTTGCTCATTTAATCTTGGACGGATGATCGATCATTCACAACCCCCGGACATCAAGAAATCTAATCTATAATCATCTTCCGATCGAGCTGAACTCATAAAATCAGCTTTTAAGACTTGCTGGAAGTTCTGAAACAATTGAAACGAGTTCAGTTACACGGGAGCGCGAGTGCATATGTCTCTGCTACCAGTTTGACACTGAAGTGTCGCAAGGATTCGTCTCGAGCATTAAGTTCATGTACTTGAATTTTACTTTCAGGACATTGAATAGTATATTAAAACAGCAATAGAGACTGCTACAAAAAATCCCCGTAGAGCTCGAAGGGGAAAAATACTTGCTGGTTGCGAATTCGCCTCACCAAGGCAACCCGTGTCTACTCAACCAATCAAAGCCAACCAGGAACTCGGCAAAATAGAGAAGGCCGTGGATACCTTGTAATGGTGCTACGAAGCCCTGATGATGCCCGAATGGGCGAAAGTGCTTGGCAGGCCAACAATAAAAAACAGGAGAACGGGTCGCCATGGTTTTCTCCCCCTCAACCCCAACAACGAACAAAATAGAGAATGTCACCTCGAATTTATCCCCCTCAACCTCACACCAAAGGACAAAATGCGATAGGTACTAAAATTAAAAATCTTTCCTGTTCCAAACAATCGGTCCATAAATTCAAAACTTTCACTTTTTTTATTTTTTTTAATAAGGTTTAGGTAGTAGAAAAAATTTTCAAGACGCTGAGTTCAATTCGAACGTCGATAAATTTTTCATCGAATTTCATTATTAAACTGATTTGTCATCAATAGTTCGAAAAATTGCTTTGATCGATTAATCAATTACTTTCCTTCTATTAATCAATTAATTATCTTCGATTCATTTTTTTTTTAATTAGTTTATTGATAAATTTTCCGCAATCAATTGAATTAAGCGAGGTCTAGACTCTAGTCTCTTGTTCGTTTCAATCGCTGTTTTACTTTAATTTTAATTGGTTTATCGAACTGCAGATTATTACGTCTCTATGTTTCTCAAAGAACAATCCCATTGCACTCTGAATAATTTAAAGACGCAACAGAAGCCAGGAAAAGATATAAGGTTGAACGGAGAAGGTAAGAGAGACGGAGACTAGCACAAAGCCGAGAAGAGGAACACTCAAGGGATGAGGCGGTTCTAAGCGTGAAGTTTAAGTCCCGTTCAACTGCGGAAGACAGTCATCGTGTTCACAGGAGACTTCCTTCGAGCTAGCCAGGATAAACCTTTTCGAGGCAGCGAATGCATAGACCACCAGGAAGGGGCTATAGTTATTGTTATTTTTATGTTACGCTTCGTTTGGCTCCAAAATCAAATCCAGAATTACTGACAGACAACAAATTTTACAAAAAAAAAAAAATAAAAATAAATAAATAAATAAATAAATATTAAAAAAAAAATAATAATACTAATTTGAAAATAGTCAACTCGATTTTGGAATTTTTTTCAAAATTAATTCCAGACGAATTAGAAATTTCTAATTCATGACGAATTGTCTCCACCTTTATTAGAATTCAGCAGTGTAGAAGATATACAATGAAATCTTCCAGTCTGAATTATAATTTCTTAGGTTGACATTTTAATTTACGAAACAACTTACGGACTATGAGGAAGGTAGAGATGATTTCTGAAGGAAAACGAGGAGAACTAGAGTCTTCCGAGTTGATAAAAATTCACTTACACAAAATAACATTCAAACCTCCATAGGTAAGAGCTAAAAGTTGAGGGAAACTATAGAAAACCTTAGCGTAATAGTTTAGTCCAAAGTAATAATAGATTAAATACCTAATAAATAATAAATGAATAATAATAAATAATAAATAAAAATTAAGGTTAAAATAATAAATAAAAATTAAGATTAAAATAATAAATAAAAATTAAGATTAAAATAATAAATAAAAATTAAGATTAAAATAATAAATAATAAATTCCCTCGAGGGTTTGCGAATAGAATGATAGCAATGTATATTTTCCTACTTGAAACGCGACAAAATTAGAACCAAAGTTTGAGAAAACTGATCGTTGTCATAAAATTCCTCTTAAATATTTCCTACGATTCCTTAAAAATAAAAATATTTAGTTAAAATAAACTGTTAACGCTGAATTCTCTTCATTATACGCTCAGTTTTTGGGTTAACGCACACTCTTGACTTATTGGAATTAAAAAGATGAAAATACACCCTGACAAAATGTAATTTCACTCTGAAAATATCAACGTTTGATACGACGAGGTCTAAATATTGTAAAAACAATTCTTTTCAATAGTAAAGGGGTATTAAAAAAAAGAAAATATACAATAAACAATTTTTTTGCTCATATTTTGATGGGGTATTATGCAACATTTTAACAGTAATACAAGGGTGTATTAAGAGCTATTAAAATAATTAAAAATATTAAAATATTTTCGACTAATTGAGTGGCCTAAGCCCATTTAAGTACGTTGTGTCCCTTCCTGTGTAATCTAAGGGACATCGCACTCGAAATCTGCAGAAATCACCAGGAGGCTTTAATTCACTAACATAGGGAGCAGCGTCCGATTTGATAACAGAGAACTCCGACTAGGTCATACTATGATCAGTTGCTTTACACTGACTCAACCTCGGAATCTACTTTAGTAGATAGGACATAGGATGCTAATTTCATCGCTTAATTCGTAAATACGTCTACTATCACTCAGCTAAGTATAGGCCGAATTTCATTCCCTATCTGTGCACGTTGGAAGCAGCGCGAAAACTCATTCATATCCTCCCCACGATACGAATACGCTAATTGCAGAAACAAACTTCAATGTTCCCTACCAAACTAGCCAATCAGTTGGCGACCGAGGAAAGCTAATAAACTTCGACGGAATTTCAACGAAACTTTAATTTCGCTGGGGCAACCGGTTTTCAAGAGGATTCCCCTCTTCTAGAGCACGTGTTGCCAGGCAGAAGGTGAGAGATGTCGAGAGTAGGGGAGTCGCTCAGCTCAGGTCTTCTGTTCGGTTCTCCCCTCCAAATGCGAGTCGTTTGTTCGGTTTCTTGCCTGTCGTGTGCCGAGAGAGAGGAGAATAAAGCCCGTCTCACATGAGTACGGTATGTGCCGGATCCGGTCATACGGTATGGCCTCCCATTGGCTAACCAGCCTCCCACCCCTGGCGGGGCTCTTGCCGTATGACTACTTTTGAAGCGGACTGTATACATTTCTCGAAAGAAATATTTGCCGTACGGCATCCGTGCCGGATATCCCTCTCTCTCTCGGTTCTTCGCTTCATCTCTCTCTATGATTATGTTATCAGCGCTCTCGTCCCAAGGTGACTAGAACACAGGTGGGCTCGATCCCGCACGGCATTTTGTCACTGGTATAGAGACAAACGCTAGTAGATAGCTTTTCACTAACCTTGGCAGCGGAATTTCATTACTTACTATTAATTATCATTATTTTCTCGATAAAAACTTTTTATCTATAACCATACTTAAAATTAAATTATTTAAAAATAATCTGATAGAATTCAAATAATTTAAAAATTGACTTTTAAAATACTTAATCGTAAAGATTCAGATATTTTATTTTCGAAAGACTATTTTTCATTTCTAACGTTATTCACTGATGAAGTTAAAAAAAATCGCTGTTAAAAAAAAGGGAGAAACAATTTATTATCGATATTGACGTTTTTACATCGGATTTCAATAAGTTTTTATGTTATTTGACTCAGCTAACAGTGTCCTCTACTTTTCGTGTCTTTTATTTATTTTCAATAAACTTTGTTTCGAGGATATTTGGTGTGACGAAAATCAACTGAATTTTGGGATGTACGATTGGTCGTTTCTTATGTACTTTCCACCGACAAATAGATCCCATTTGAATAGCATCAAAATTGAGCAAAATTGTCCAGAAAACCAGTGTTTCGCCACCTATGGCATGTGAACCGTATCTTTTTCCTTCCTTCTAGCATGTGATCATTACTAGTTTTTTAATTATCAATGGCGTTGAGGCTGCTATTGGTACAAAAATGACAGGTACATGGAACTTAAAGTTTAGCATGATGTACTCATTCAACTCGTTTGTTCATTATTGTTTTATGTTCATAACTGTTGGAAAATATTTTTAGAATGTTGTATTTATATATTCTTGGAGCATATCAAAATCTTAAGTTCAACAAATTTATCAAAGAACACAGTTGCAATTAAAAAACAACGTTTTTGAAGAACAAAAAACTTTATTAAAAAATCAATTACAATTAATTGACCATTTTGCCTTTTTTGGAGGTTTTGTTGTCAGAAAAAATTCGTTTTACTAAGTTTTTTTTTAAATTGTCCTCTTCTTTGATCAGTACCTCATCCTAATTATACACCTTTAAATCTCGTTCGAAATCTTCTGCAGCAAAATGCTCGGAGCCCACGGCTGCATTGTTTACAGTTGATTCGCAGTTCGATAACAGAGATAGTTGTGATAACATTTCCTATACGGTATTATATGTTCCGTACTCATGTGAGAGCCTCTCCGGAACCGCCGTACCCCCTCCATGATCATTCGGTACCCCCTCCATGCCCATGCCGTATGACCGTATACCGGATGACCGTACTCATGTGAGACGGGCTTAAGAGGGGACCTTCAAACCACGACAGGAACAGTTAATTTGAAGAGTGGAGGTGGTAAAGGAGAAGCGTTCAAAATCAAACGCGAGCATCAAAAATTCAAAACCCATCGGTTTCATTCCATATCCACTTTTTCCGTATCCTCTATTTTTCATCCGATCTTTTCAATTCTCGAATTTTTCGATTCCCTATATCCCGCACACGGGCGGTACCCGATTTTTCGAATTATCTACTGTTTAATATTTAAAAATAATTTTCAAAATTTTTTCTCTCGAAATTTTAACATTTAAAAAATAATATTTGTTATGATGCCTTGTCTTGGTTGTTCGTCAGGAGCAACCTCCATATTTCAAAAAAAAAAAAAAAAAAAAAAAAAATTATTCGTTTAGGTTACCGAGAAAAAGCGAAAATACTTTGAGTATCTTCCCTCTCACTCGCACACTTGTCCACATTCCCCTTAAGGCTGGCTAGAGCTGGTTAGGGCTGGTTGGAGTTGGTTAGGGCAGGTCAATATTAGCTGACCATAGGCGCGCGTTCTTTCTCTTTGAATATCGCAGCATGGGATTATTTCCTTTCAAATATTATTTCAAATTTGACGGACAGAATTTTTTTAATTGGATAAGTATTCGGATTCGACATGCCTTGAAACGTAAAACATCAAATTTTGAGGGGGGTTAGAAATTTTTTTTCTTGGGCGATTACAATGGTTTATTATTGAATAATAAACGAAAATGGTCGGATTTCGGTGTTTCAGTCACATTCTTTTACAGCCAAATGTGGTAAAAAATTAATTCCACAGAAAAAATTCACGACATTTGAATGTTATTTTTGGATGAAAATAAATAGGTACTCAAACTATTTTCCTAAGAAAAACTAATACTTGTCGTCAGATGAAACTTATGATTCCGAATTTCAACGAAATTGCCAAGCTGCTCTCGATCTACGTCGAACACCTCTTCGAAAGCTCTATTTTCGACGTTACTTTAATTTCACGACCGACAGACCTTTATTTCGTCGAGAGACCTGCGCAGAGGACTAGTAGACTGAGGGGACGTCTTGTCGAGAGGGGCCCCAATCCCAAGGGGCAGGGAGGTCGAGGGGTAATGGATAGTAGGGATTCCCCTTCGGATGCCGACCAAAAAAAAGGTTATTACGAACCTCCTTCCCATCAAACATACCCCGCATACCTCGACAGGGGAGAGGACCATTGAAAAATGGAAGACAATATTCCGATTGGTTTGGAATGAAGTTTTCAGCCGAAGGAGGGAGAACCAAGACTAATGATACGATCCGACGGATGCTCGGCCGAGAATCAGAAATACGCGATGGCCAGACGTTGATTGATGCGTTTTGATTGGAAAACGAATACTATTGTATAATTAATAAATTTACAAATTCGAGTCAAGGAAATCGTCGTGAAATAAATTGATTTTTGAAATGCAAAAAAAAAAAAATATTTTTTTTGGCCTTAGAGACTCCTACCCAACATTAGCAACTAGTCCCGAATTTTAGTGACCTACTCTCAATAAAAAAATGGGAGAAATTTCATTTTGATAAATTCAAATAAATCTGGTCAACTAGAAGTCCATTTTTTTGCTGTTACCTCCGCAAATATTTTAAAAATTAATGAAACACAGTGCTCATGGGTATCTACTTTAATTGGTACTATTTTTATCATAACTGAATTTTTTTTGGATCGCCGTCCAGATATAGCGCGCGTAATCCCTCGAAATATGATCAAAATTTTATTCAATTTTGAAATTAAAAAAAAAACTTTTTTGGTAGACATTTTTGGTAAGCTTACACTATTATCCAAAAGTATTATCTCAATTTTCTAAAGGTTTCGTTTCAACCGTTCTCAAAATACGAGCAAAATTGGACCATACGTCGCAGTTTTTCAATATTTAATCAATATGAGTCACAAAGACGATGATGACAAGGGATAGTGAAAAATGGCCCATAGAAAGGCAAAATCTCGAGAGGAAATCTTGAGTTAAGAAGATGAAAATTTCTATACTCGCGAGGACAAAAATAAGGTTATAACTTTATGACTCATGCTTTTACTTAGAAGTAGAATTTGAATTATTGAAAGTAGAAATAATGTTGATAGATTTTAAAAAAATCTTCAACCATTTAGAAAAGAAAATTAAAGAAAAAATAGCCACCATGCTTGACAGGCAATCAACTTTCATACCAATAAACTTGAACGAAATCGTTAAAAGATGAAATGATCGGAATAGCGATTTTTAATCGTTCCATATATTTCTGTTCCTCCTCTTCGCAAATTTTTGCATCATCGGAAAATCAATTTAGAAACAACAAAAAATTACAACGGGAAAACTGCTTTGTTGTCGAGTTGTACGAAGAAAAAGGGATTTTACTATTATTGAGTGTTTTTCAAAATTTTGAGTCAATTTAGAAAAAATTTATAAAAATCCCCTAGGTTCAATAAAATTTTTTTCATAAGAAAATGAACATATAACTATAATATATAGTTATATACACTAATACTTAGAGAATATATATGATCAAATACTTATGTCTTTGAAGATGACTTCATCGATTTGATTTTCTATTTATTTATCGAGCACAAACAAGCGAAAATTAGCCGGTCAGAAAGAAAGATGAAATCTGGAGAAATTACAATGACAAAAAAAAAACAGAAGCTTTCCGCAGTTAATAAAGTCTGTAGTTTGCAAACGTGGGGCGAAATTTAATTAAAATATTTCCCAGTTTTCAAGCAATTGTTCACTGACAAGTGGATTTTCTATTTACGCGTCAAACGTCGCGTTGAAAACTATCCGAACGTAAATCGTTAGCTTTCGTGTGAACAATGAATTCATAATTCATTAAAAAAGCAAATCCTCCTCGAAAATTTTACGATTCAGCGCACGCAAATCGAAGTATCAAATAAATAAAATTCAGTCCTTTCCCCGTTTACTGAGAGACTTGAATTGTTCGAAGAACTAATTTTTGCTTTCTGGATATGTGAAGGCGATGACATCAAAAAGATGTATGTCTTCGAATATTTTCGAGCATTGTACATCAGTAGCAGTACTTCCAAAAGAATTGGCACGATTGATTAAATCAAATTTAGAAAGGTATGGGTTTTCAAACAATTATTTTATCTCTATGATCCAGTCTCTTTACACGCATGTAGCCTAAAAACATGCACCAAATCGTCAGCTTTTGTATGAAATATCACAACACAACGACTTTGAAGAAATTGTACTTTTTTTTGAGAATTCTGATTAAAACTAGGGACTTCTTCTTAAACGACGGATTTCTGTACTGAACGACAAGTGAGAGTCGAAGTGTCTTTTCCTGGTTTGATGTTGTGCGGCAGTAATTATTTAATTATTTTAATTATTAATTATATAATTATTTAAGAATTGTAAATTGTATTAAAAAAAAACCTTGTAATACCTTACGGTTGTACAATAAACGATATTTCATTCATTTCATTTCATTTGAGACCATAACAAATTCGATAGCTTTAATACTTCTCGAGTTGTTGCAGCTTTTTGCGAGGAATTTTCGAGATTTTGACCTTTTGCCACGATTGTATAACTTGGAGAATTTATGGATCTATAAAACTAGTTATGTACTGGAGTACTAATAAAACACTATCTTTAATAAAACTTTAAATTAGATCGTTAAAAAAATAAAAATAATTTAAATTACGATAGCTGCTACGGTATTTTCTCTATAGTTATCTGTCGTTTAAGTGTCAACGTTCACAAATTTTCGGGATAGTTACATACAATCAGAAGTGATAAATGGATGTGTTAAACTATAATATAAGCGAAGGTATAATAAATAACCCGCTTAAGAATGATTTGGCAGCGTTTTTATTAAAAAAAAATTGTATTAAAATACTTCACATATTTTTTTTACACAATCATTAGGTACATTAAGTTCTTCGGGCTTCCCTCCATGTCGTTTTTCCTGATTGCCGTATATGGTTAGCGCTTATGCACCTGTCGTCGGATCCTTTTAATGCCTCCAGCCTCGCAGTCATGCAAACGGTTTCTAATGTCTAAGCTCAAGACTCGGAGAGCCCAAGTGGGTGGCAACCGGAACCCCTTCTCTGTCCAATTTGGGGAAGCCAATCGCGTTAAAGCGTCGACTGCGCATGCTCGGGGCGGGAGTTTCACTCAACCTGACTCACATCTAGGCGCGTCTCCCCTCGTCTTTTCTAAGTCATAGGCTCCAGCCGATTCAACAGGGCATGCTCGACACTTGGGGTCTTGGGAGGCCAAGAACAGCGCCGCTGCGAACGGGGGGAGGTACTTCCAGGTCGAATCAAGTAAACAGGAAATCCCCCTCCAGGGGGTCGGTCCAAGAGTGGGGGGTACCGACTTCTTTTGGAAATCAAAATGACGCCTTCAATAAATTAGACCGAGGTAGCAATGACGACTATCAGTCACGGCGAAAGGTAAGATGTCGAAATCCATTATGGCGACAGGAAACCGTGGCGTGAAATTTACGGGATAAGATGATAGAGAGGCTCCGGATTCGAAGCATTCGGCGTATTCCTTCGCAAGCAGTATGAGCAAATGCAAGTCCAGCCAAAGTGAACCTCGACGTTTATTAATGGACTTGATGAATTTAAATTCATAATCACTGACAAACTAGAAAATGCCGAAGTTGCTAAATGGCCGAAAAACCTCGAAATTCCGCTGCAGATGTTTCGTTTTGATATTATTATTATTCGAAAAATATTGAAGCTGTTTGAAGATAATCATAATGAAAATAGAAACATTTCTAGAGGCTTATACGCTCGTGACACATAGTGCATTTTTGCCAAAACTAAAAATCTCGAAATGCCTAAAATGGCCCTTTATATCGAGTTTTGACGTTGCTTTTTTTAAAAAAAAATTTTTTTATGGGCAAGTTCAATGTCAAAGTGGAACCCAACCCTCCCCTCCGATCTGGCCAACGGAAACAATATTTATCTAATCAGATTTTACATCGAAAATTAGGAGAGTCATCATGCGAAGTTACCTACTACATTTTTTTCTAGAATTCGATCTCTTGACGTCCGAAACGGATTTTGTGAACGTTTTCGAGTTGGATTTCGACTGTCGAATTTTTCGCTACGAGCCGACTAACAGCATCATTTTCTGCGAAATATGGCTCAAATAAAAAATAGTATAAAGCGCCAACACCGCTCCGCACGTTTGAGATGCGAGTATAGACGAGTCGCTCGCCAACCATATAAAACTTTACCGATCATAAAATATTCAGAATTCATGGAAAAGGTCTATTTAAGTTTGTAAACAGAGGCGGAACAGAGGAGGAACATAGAGGCGAAAATACAAGAGGAAATCATTTGGAGCGTTTTTCTAGCGTAAGATTATTGAGTGATGAATGTTCCAGCTTAAAAGGGCTTGCAGGGTGAGAGAAATCCGATCGCTATTAATTGGGAAAATTTCAAAATTTATCTGCCAACGACTTTCGAATTCGTTTACTACATGAAAACCACACAACTCTAACAGTTATAGGAAAAAATGGACCGAATCTCTGAAAACTCAGTTTTTTCCATTTTTCACTAAATTTCGAATTTTTCAACACTGTCAAGGTCAAATTTTAAGAATTGGGAATTTTCCTGCCGATGGCCTTAAATTTCATATACATTAATAATATTTTTATCAGCCCATTCCACACGCTCATCCCAATCCTTAACGTAAAGTTTTAAATACGAAATACTAGATAAAAAGCTAGCTTCTCAACAAATTGAATATTACGGTTTCGTAGGTACTCATTCAAATAACTGCTTAATTTCAAATTCTTCTTGGTTGAAACCTCAATTGAAAACATAATTCATCATTAAATAATCATTATTCGAAATTGGATCTGAATTTTTTTATTGGTTTGAAATAAAGATGATCTCGATTTGAACCTTACGAAAATTACAGCTTTTTTTTTTAACTAAAAGACCCAAAAACGAAAAAACGCACAAACAGGTTAATAACGCGGGAGTACGGATTGTGAGCATTACAATAATTGAGAAGGAATATATTTTATAACAAGAACCTATCCCCTACTCCAAACAATTGAATAAAATAACGGAAAACGCGAATTTAGCGTAAGTACGGTGTGTGACACCAATAATGACAAGCAAGCGTCATTCACTTCAAGTCAAAGCGTTCAAAAATGATTGTTTTTTATTTTTATTTGTTGATTTAAAAGTTCATGATAATTTATGAGGCGTGTAAAAATCGAAATAGAAACTACGCGCTGGAGAAATAGCAGGGAAAAGCTCATAACATGGAAACACAATGTGTGAACCAAATTATAATAATAAGGCGTCATCTGCTTGCCAGGATAAAACTTTTAAGACCTTGCCAGAGAAAAAATAGTGTTTTTGTGTTCAATAAAAATAGAAAAAAGGATGTACTTATCTTTTGGAAGGATTGTGTGTTATCCACGATTCAATAACGGCTAATTTTGATTATTCTCTGAATGAAAATTTTCTGAAAATTCCATCGAACTTTATTCTCTTTTCACGGAGCTATTACTTTTGTCAATTTTTAACCACAGACGGACAAACACTGTTCGGAAAATCTTTTTTAGCAGGTATAGCGCAATAATTTTTCTCCCAAATTCACCTCCTTTCTGAATTCGACTTCAAGGACGTTTCGAATACTCCCATCTACGTGAAAATGGTCAATTTTCTCAAAAACGCGAGTTTCAAGTGGATGTACTTAACGAGCCGAATCGCGGCAAAATGATACGAAAGAACAGAGATTTAATTAGATTTAACGTGAAGTGAAGCTAAGAGAAAAATTAAACAAACAATGTAGGTTTATCACTCCTGGAAAGCGAGATAAGATCGAAAATACGCAGAGTTTTCTCGGTGCATTTGAACGAACCTAAATTACCCAATGGGGAAATAATCGAAAATCGCAGAACGGTGTTAGTAGGACATCGTTATCGCGTAATTGGCCATTAAATTGACAAATTCAACCGTTTCGGTGGTTACGAAACTCAATTGTAGAAAATGTTTGACGATGAAACTGTAGAGAAATTTTCTCCTCGGCGATGTAAAAAAAATGTCTATCAGTCTAACACTTGCAACAATTGATGGATATTAGACTTGACTGTACTTCAGTAAAAAATGGGCGCAGAAAGATGATTTCGCTCTCAAATTCTGGCGAAAATATCAACAGAACGGGACCAATTTTTGGCGAAATATAATTAAAAACATTTTTAAAAACTAGCATTTTCAAAAAACCAACATTTTAAAAAATTAACAACTAACAGTTAAAAAATTAACATTTTTAAACATTCAAAACATGTCGAAAATTTTTGACGAATTGAAAAAAAATTGATACAAAGTTTGATACATTTGCATTTAAATCATGGCGAAAATATCATTTACTTTCGAAAAGCTAGACAGGAACAATAAATTGTTGACAAAATATAATGAACAATTTGTAAAACCCAAACTATTTCAAAGTTTCTAAAACAATTTTTAAAAACCAAACAAAAAAAAGTTGATTACAACAAATACCGATTTCACGTACCAAAATGTCTTCCAACTCATTGCTGAGAAGAAAAAATAAATAAATAAATAAAAAAAAAACAAAAAGCCGACAAAATATTGATTAAAAAAAATATTCATTAAATAATCGGTTGTAATTAAACCTTCTTGTTTGGTTCAATAATTTTGTTGTTGCCGTTTTTTATTAGAACTTAAAAAATCAATTTAAAAAAAAATTGGCGGGTTAATTAGATTTTCAGCGATTAAATGAGTTTTTTTAGCACATGATAACTACGATCTATACCATTTCATGATTTCATTGGTTCTAAAATTGAAAGAACTGCTAGGGAAAGTCACAAGGAAAGTCTCGGTAAGCAAAATTTTTAAAAACCAACGGTTATCTTTATAGATACTTACCAATACCAATAGGGGATTTTTTTTTACATATTTTGAGCCCAATCAGCGTGGAAAAATTAATCGAAAAAACACACCGTTCGCTGTTCAGTTAATCGTATTCTACATCGGTCCTGAGTCGTTGAATAGATATTTTTAGAGAAACGCGAAAACAATGAACATTCAGTGAAAAAAGTAGAAAAATTGTGAACATTTTATGGATCAAATTCAAACGGTGGTTTTGAGGAGATTAAAAAATGAAGATTTTTTAGCAGTATGAGAGATTTCACAAATAAAAATCGACTTCATAAATTATTCTCACGCGAAATATCCGCCTCTTTGGCCTTTCAAGAGATGCTGACTACATTATAACAACCTAAATTTTGTCGGATTCAAAAGAACCAACTGTTCGATCGAAAAAAGACCCAATAAAAAGACAAGAATGTTGATCTAGAGAATTTTTAGCTGTGTAATACTTTATTAATTGAGCTTTCTTTTCAAAAAGAAGAAAGTATCAACTGGAACTCCGAGTAATACAGGATAATATTTTAATTTTATTGAGATTAACTTTAGATAATTGAGTTTTTAAATTTTATTTTACACTTGTACGCAACAATGGTTACGATCGTCCTGAAAATCCAATAAAAATGGGAATTGAGAAAAAATTATTGGTCTCACACACTTGTGGAATATCTGTCTCTAAATGAAAAAAAATCGTCATCAACTTTAAGCAGTCTCTGATTTGGCAAAATCAATTTGGTAATGATTTGGCGAATTTTGGTAACACACTGTACTTCTATGGGATATGTGTCCACCTTTTTTGTTGTATTTTCAACAGACCATTTTTACTTCTCATTATTAGGCATTGGTTGCTCATCAAGCTAGGGAAAAGTTTGTTTTTCTCTTTTGGATCACACGCTGCAATTCGCTGTGGGCTTTCTATACTCGATTTTGAGTCCAGGAAAAAGGTGAACGTTTCACAGCATTAGTCTAAAATCGGCCAGATTTCGGATGAAAAACGGGCCCACGATAATTTTCAACGAAAAATTGAGTCCTTCTATAAGATAATAATTTACGGACTCTCATAAGCGTTCTTTGTATATTCAGTAAAATTAAAATTGAGCTCATTTTTAAGGTGGCCACTGTTGACGAGAAAACTTCATCACCAAACCTTATTTAAAAGCATTAGGCAACTATAAAGAAGAACCCAAAAGGTGATTTCACGACAGCAGCCTTTATATAAATTTCTCGATTCGTTAATTGTTTATTTGAATAAATATTTTAGTCAACTTTCATTTGAAAAGGTCGCAATTATTTTTTTCCTTTTGGTACGAATCCGTCACGAGGAAACTAAACTTTAATGTTCAGTTAAGGTTTCAAAATTTTAATTGGCTCTAACATTAGTAATACAAACAATACAAAAGAACATCTAAATATCACATAATATGTTTTTATTTTATTTTATTTTTTTATTATTAAACATTGTTTATTTAACACGGTGGTCGAGTATGGGAGGACAGTTGCATCGATTGGGGAAAACTGAATAAATAAATAAAAATTAATCTTCAATAACTGGAAGCCCTGCCCCATCTTCCAGACCGAGGAATTTGATTGGGCTCACATATGTGTTGAAATTGCATAGATTGTTTTGAAATTTACGCGAAACAATTAAGGGTCGAAAAATATCGAATAACATACCGTTTGTCTTTACATACAAAGCAGCCAAAGGTTCTACTAGTTTATTCAACCCAGCTAAAGAATTGATAAAATATGCTTACAATCTGAATTCAAAAGAACATCGCACGACGCTACAAAAGAATAGAAGTGATACTTTCATCCGAATTTAGGTTCCTGTTGCCACCTCGGAACAATTCAGACGGCAACACGATTAAATCTTACCGACATTTCTCAAAACCGGTTTCAAAGGCGAGGGCGATTGCGGTCTAAATTTAGAAACGATCGCGGATACGAAAAATATTCTACTGCATTGCTCGAGAAAATTGTATAGCAAAAAATGTAGTAACTAAACGAAGATCATAAATTAGATGAGGGTCAAGAACCCCCTATCACACAGGTTATAATACTTATTCAATCACGGATCGTCGGTTCGATGAGTAACCAGAAATTTAATCTTCGGTCCGATCCGAAACGGAACAAATCTATCGTCCCAATGGCAAGGAAGTTTCACTACGAAAGTGGAAAAGCGTAGGACAACTCGACGTTGTAAATTTCAGAAAAACACGCGAACAACGAAAATATAATGAGAACACTTACGTGGAATTCTTCACGCAGAAGCCATGCAGGTTGAAATTCGTCCAGTTGTAAGCGAAATTTAAACGATCTTCGCGACACTCGCGAATCAACAACGAAAGAAAGTCGAAATTATTCGAACTGCTGCCATATTGTTTTGAAATGCACCAACAACTTTTTACACAAAGTTTGCGCCCACGGAGTATGAAACATAACGATGCATGATCTCGAATACGACTCCGGCCGATTCTCACCGAAGAAGACCGACTGATGTCGAGAAGTATAAAAAATCTTCATTAGAAAAAACAAATCAGAGCTAAAGCTCTATTCTTTCTCTCGATAAAATACCTGAATTATATTGATATAATTTGAAGAAAAATATGAAAAACAAATAGAAAAATAGAAAAGAAAAACATTGAAAAAATACTAATCGAGGAGAATCTAATTTTAAAAACGTCGGGCTGTTAAAAATTGAGCGGAAATTTTCTAATGAAACGAAAAAATACGTATTTTTTATCTTGTAATAAATTTCGAAAAAATCATTTTACGTCCATCACGGTAAGATAGGGGATTTGCCGAAAGCAACTACAACCACCGTTCGTGCCTCAGTGGACCGTAGAAATTGCTGTTGCTGTTAACTTTCAATTTCAGCGAGCCGCTTACACTTGGCGTCCATCGTATTGTAAAAGTATTTATAATTGTTATCCTTTATCGAGTCGAATAATTTTTTAACGTTAGCTACCGCTAATTTCGAAATTGTGTTCACGTTTTTAAAAAACCGACCGTTCAAGATTTGTTGGCTAGATATAGTCAAAATGATCCTTCCGCCGATCACTTGACGTTCCAGTTGTACACATTGAAAGTTTCCAGTTCATGTGGAGAAGATGAAAGTGTTCAAGCCCGATTGGATACATCACGATGGTAAGCGATGATCTTTGAATATTATTCTCCATCGAAAATCAACCTTTTGCCAAACCGATCGCGCAATTATTCCTCTATTTATGCAGTCGGCTGGTGTATTTTTTCATTCATCCTCCTTCGCGGGAACCATTTCAATGTGTTTTGCTTACATTTCACAATTCGCATTCAATAGTGCTCAGAGCGTGGGATTTTATTTTCATAAAGGCGAACGCCCTGAAATTGACAATTTTGTCAGTTTAGCGTCCAGTGAAGATTAACCTTTTGATGTAATAATTTAGTCTATAGGATTGATATGCAAATTTGGAAACAAGTTTTCCGCTGGTCTGCAACGTGTGCCCAATTTAATTTAATTTCGCCGTTAATTTGCGATTTATATCTATTTCGGCCTGGATCGTCAAAAAATTAGGCGAACGGATTTGATTTCTGTAACATTTCTCGCGAAACTATAATTGGCCTGGCTTTACGTTTGTATTAGGCTGATAGAGCCCGTATTATAGTAGTTTATCCGGCCCGCATTGTTAAGTGTTTTTATAAATTATAAACTAATTCTGTAATAATAACTAATACTTTATATAGTTATAGTTAATATAGTTATAATAATAACTAGTACATTTAGGTATAAGCTAAGCGGATTGACTTTTTGTATCTAGTAATTTGATATAAAATACTATAATTGGTTACGAGTTGATTATAATGTTTTTATAAACGGATAAAGACCCGTGGATCCTGTTAGAATGCTGAGAACGAGTGTGGAAAAGACCTAACGTGACGGTGCCCTTCCTATGTGATTGGATGTCCATGGTCGCTTTGAAACTTCAACCTGTGGTTAACCCCGGTCAACGTGCCCCAGCGAAGAGATCCGTTCTTTTTACATCTGATGATAGAAGGCGATTTTTTTCCATAGTCTCAGCCTTCAATTTGGTGCAATCTATGCTTCGTTGATCGGTTCACATCGTGCAAAGGCCTCTTGAACGGCTTCATGAACGATAAGAAACAGGAAATTGAATTATCTATGTGTACCTCGTTCATTTCCTGATTCGATGGCAGAAAAGTCCTCTGTACATTTCAATTTTTCTCTTACACAGGTATAAATTAGCATTTTATTCGTGCTTATTATTAATCCTATTTATTAAGATAATAATGCTGCGATCGCTTTTTCGTTTTGTTATATTCCGCTACGGGAGAGGCCGCTGTTTTGGGAAAAGTGAAAAATTACAGTGTTGCCCTTATACAGTGCCTATTTAGCACACATCATGTACTGATAACTATTATCAGTTTTGAATGGGGTCCGATTGTGTGTCTGCGGTTACCAGAAAAGAGTATAGTTCGAAATTAATTTGATTGTTTGGAAATTGGACTCCTTATGAATATCGAAGTCATTTAACTGTAACAAAATTATAAGAATTCGAGTGATTCGACTGATTCTGTGAATTTCACTGCTACGTTTTGTCAGATCATATGAAATCAATCCATCTCTGTTTTAGGCACGTCAATATGTTCCATTGATATCCATCCTGATGGTTCGCGGGTGGCTACAGGAGGCCAAGGTGCGTACTTATGGTTAAAAACAGAAAAATCGACCGCTTGAAATTGCTGTATTGAAGTGTTTTCCATTTTCATGTTTAACATTGCAATTGTATCGCGTAGGTGGAAATTCTGGGCGTATCGTTATATGGAACATGGCTCCGGTGATAAACGAATCGGTCCAGGCTGACGAGTCTGTTCCGAAAATGTTGTGCCAACTTGACAACCATTTAGGTAACTTCATTTCCGCCGACTGGATTGTTCGAGCGTTTTTACGCTTTCAACAAAAATCTAATTTCTATGTTTTATGTCTCAGCTTGCGTAAATTGCGTCCGGTGGAGCTATTCGGGCAAATATCTTGCCTCTGGAGGTGACGACAAGCTTGTGATGATCTGGACGATATCGAAATCGTTAGGTTTGTTGAAATAATTCGCTATGAGTTTTAATATATTATATGACTTGTGAGTTTTAAATAATCGTGTACAGGATATTGTTATACTTCATTAGAAATATTGACTATAGCCTGTTATCTTTTGATTTCTTGAGCATTTTCTTTCACAAAGTGCACCAATTAATTATCGGTATTATTCGTTGACTTTATTCCCCCCTCCATAGTGCTATCCTTGCTATTTCCTGCCAATTCCTAATCTATATTTTTTTTTTCTTCTTGCAGGATCGAATTCGGTATTCGGCAGTCGCGGGAAGGTGAACGTCGAAGGTTGGAGATGCTCTCATACGTTGAGATCGCATAGTGGCGATGTGCTCGACATGGCTTGGTCCCAGTATGATCAATGGTTGGCCACGTGTTCAGTCGACAATACGATAATCGTCTGGCGCGCTGACAACTTTCCAGGTGAATATACTAGCCATGCGTTATAAATTAATCATTGAAAAAATTGCTACTGATTTTTCCTCTTCGTAGAAATCGTTACCGTCCTTCGAGGTCACACTGGGCTCGTCAAAGGTGTCAGTTGGGATCCTGTTGGAAAATACTTGGGCTCTCAATCGGACGATAAAACCGTTCGAATTTGGCGCACAAGCGACTGGAGTACAGAGACTGTTATCAAGAAGCCATTTGAACGAGTTAGTTATTTGATGTCTACAAATCATAAGTTTCAATGGCTGGCAGAGAAAATGTTAAGCGAGTCGAAGTCAAGCGTGTTTCAAAAGCTTAACTTCCTTACGAGTTTGTCAAGTTTGGCTTCTTCAGCTTTATTTAGTGTTAGGCGAGGTTTTATTCAGCTCTAACTGTGGTTAATTTATCTCCAGTGCTCTGGTACCACGATGGTCCTTAGGTTGAGCTGGTCACCTGACGGACAGCTTCTTGTCACCGCCCATGCGATGAACGGCGATGGACCGACAGCGCAAATCATTGAAAGGGACGGCTGGGAACATTCCAAGGACATGGTCGGCCACGGGAAGGCCGTCACTTGCGCTGTGAGTGGACTAGATTTAATACTAATCATTTTCTCTCAAAGAAAAAAAAAGACAGCGAGCGAATTCGATTATTTTTTTATTTTTATTATTACGATTTGCAGAGATACAGTCCAGCGATTACTGAAACTACACGCAAAGGACGGAAACTTCAATCGTGCACTTGCGCGCTCGGCTCCAGGGACATGTCCGTCTCGGTCTGGACTACCACAATGGAACGGCCTATCGTTGTATGTTCTATGCCCTTATCAAAGTTTTACTTTTAGTTTTATCAAAGTTTTAAAAAAATATATACCTATATATTTTTTTTCAGCTATTTCTTTGATAGTAAAATTTTCATCTTCTTTTTCATTTAGGTGATCAAGGATCTATTTCGGAAGCCAGTTTTAGATCTGGGCTGGTCGTCGAATGGACGGTTTTTGATGGCCTGTTCGGCCGACGGGTCGACCGTATGCATGGAATTTTCGTCTAACGATATTGGCTGTGCAATAACAGAGAAGCAAAGAGTGAGCATTGGATTTTCCCTAAATCAAAATATTAATAAGAGTCCGTTTTTGAGTGAAATTTGGTCATTTTCTTTACATTTTACCTCTCTAGAATAACCACTATGTTGAAAAAGACCTCTATGTTATAACACTGGCGTCAAATGTCGATTGTTGGCAATGAATAAAAGCTAAACTCACCTGCAAAATAATCTCCGTTTTCAGGCTTCCATGTTGGAGCAACTTTATGGAAAATTCATCGTAGGCCGAGGAAGTGAACTGCTCATGATCGAAAATCCAGAAGTGCTTATACATTCGGAAAAACTGCGAAAATGCCCGACCAAGTTGGAACTGATCGTAGAAAACTCTGAAGACAAAAAAATCATAGAATGCACGAATTCGACAAGCGCTCCGATGGAGTGCACTGTTGCCAACGGCTCGTCGCAACTGTTATCGCTGTCGGCATCGAATAACAACAATCCAAGCGAAGATAATCACGTTTCATCAAAAGAACCCGCTCGGTAAGTTAATTTTAGTGAAATAAAAATTATTTTGAGTGCAGCCGATTTTTGATAAACTATCATCTTCGATTAAAAAAATTGCTTATTTGTATTATTGTATGGCAAAATGTTCAATGGTGGATGTTGCAGAACGAAGAAACAAATCGAAACTCGTACGTCGGACGGAAGGCGACGAATTACACCTATCTTCATTCCTCTCAATGTCGAAAGTTGGTAAGAGAAAACAGAATGAATTCCAGGCAAAATGTCGAAATTTTTCCATCGGTTATTTCTAGATTTAAGGCCTTTTAAACTGAAACCACAGTTAAAAAGTATCGTTTGAAGTATTAATGACTTGCATTGACATTTATAGCAGAAGTTCATAATGACAGGTTTTCTACAGTGTAGAATGATAACCCAAAACCCTCGATTGAAGAAACTTTTATTGTCGTTAAAACAGTAAATTGAATTATGATAAAAGAAATGTGAAAGATATAAATAGAGAATAATTTACTTTTTGAAATTTTTGAAAAATAATTGACTTGGTACGGGTAGTACCTAAGAATTATTGATCTTCAAAAATTGAATGATCCAATAAAGAAAAAATAAAATGATCAAAATCGAGAGGGAAAAAATTAGTTTGCTGTCATCACTTTTCTGGCGTAACTGAGAACTACATAAATATATGAAATTTTTACCTAAAATCATGTTTGAGTCATCATAACATCTGAAAGTTGAAGCAGAAATTATTAGAAATAATAAACGACTGTGCAATCATTTGCTGCTTTTTCATTCAAATCTTCTTAAAAGATTTGCTGCTGATTCATTTAAATATAATATTAAAAACTAAAATGTGACCTTTCCGAAATGAAGAAACTCAATATTCACAATTCGTACTGAGACAGAAAATGAAGAGATTTTTGTAAATTGTCGCAAGTTTGCTGCTTCTTGGCCAGTTGAACTGAAACCTTTTTTCTATTTGGCTATTTGTTTGGAACTTGCAACCATCTCAGGGTCAATTCTCTTACAAAATTACCTGATTATGTCTATTCTGGGGATGAAATTCTCCAAAATAGCAAAAACCTCACTAAAAAAATGTATGTCAAGTTACTTCATTATCTAAATGGTAAAAAAGCAGGAAAGGTTGTCATCAATGCTGCCAACATGATTCTGAAAGTTCCTTAAGGTCAAAAATCGCTACTTGCAGGACATTGAAGCTGGAACTGAGTACCCATTGGGTTTTTCCAGTTAATTAAGAGTTTGATTTTACCCTTGCTCAATTATATATATTACTGTTTCATTTTGTGCAGTGAAGAGACGCCTTTGCCGTTCAGTTCGGACAGCATGCCATCGTTTTCTTCGTGCCCGAGTAAGTCTCGTATCATTATTGAAAAAAGGGACGACGTCGTTGTTGCGCCGAATGTGACAACCCCCGTTAAATCGTCGGCAAATCAGTCTTCGACACCTTCGAAATGTTCTACGCCTACGTTGAATGCAACTTCCACTCAAAGGTAGAATTTCAAAAGAATAAATAATTCGCTAATACTACTTTCTCCCTTATAAAATTAACTTTGTAAATTCTGTTCTTATTTCAGCCCAAAAGTAGATGCGCCTCCATCGACGACAGTATTTTCAGGCCTAGTAGCCGCTGTTGAAAAATCGAAAACAGCGACTAAAAGACCACGAACATTGGCTTTGAGCGGGGGAACAAGAATCAAGAAAGTCAAGGAGACGAGAGAAGTGCCATCCGCTGCAGAAGTGAAGAGGCCTCAGCCGAGGCCGGTATTGGAAAGCCGGCAAGACATGTTGTCCCCTTTGGGTCTGATATCATCTCGCCGTGTCAATGTTAGTTGTGATCATTGCTCTATTTGTCGATTTCCAGCTTAAGTTCACATATTTACCTCGATATATTTTTTCCAGTTGTCCAAGACAAGGAATTACATCGACATTGAAAACTCTCGTTCGGGTCATGTAAGCATGGCCAAGCTTATATCGCCGGATATAAGCGAAATGCCTGTATGGGAAATGGCGATCGGTGCGTTTTAACAGTATTATTTTTTTATTCAATAAGCGCTCTCCAGTGGTGATTAAATAACGACTAAATAAATGCTTTAACCTATCGTCAATAATGGAAAGCTTTCCATCTCAGGTGGAGAAGTTTGCGCTTGTGTGGGGACCAGCGACTGGGTTGCTTTTGCTTGCGCCGATTCGACTTTGCGTTTTGTCGACGCTCGACAAGGTTCCTACCTTCTCCCTGCTATCTGCCTCGGCGCGCTGCCGGCGTTTCTAAGCTATTCAAACTCCCATATTGTTTCAATTACTACTGCCGGGAATCTGACCCTGTGGAAGATCACCAATGGACTTCCAGTCGCCATCATGTATGATAAATCGCTTGCCCCACTCGTACCTTCTGAAGGTAAATTTGAAAATCGGCAGATATGATAGAGATTTTCAGCCTCTTCGGTTTACTTCAATTTGCGTTTTCGATTATTTCAGGTGAACTGCGAATAAAAGAGTGTTTCGTCAACGACTCGGGACAGCCGATTGTCTCTCTTACGTGTGGGAAAGCATTCATGTACGCGACTGATATCAACTGCTGGTGAGTTGAGCTTAAAATAGGCTTGCAAGGGACAGTTGAATATTAGTCTTAGACTCTGCGCTCCATAGACCTCAAAAATTCTGCCGTTAATAAGCGCTCTTTGACAGCAAGCCTATTAAGGCCTCGCTTTCATGTCTTTAAAACTCAGCACTACGTCTTCGACAATTTATCTCAATCATTGTCCCTTAGGCTTTTGATGGCAGACAGCACTGACTCGATAATGAAGCACACGCATCATAGCTACAAAAATTCATTCCGAAATCTGCCATCAGCATCGTCGCAATCACTGCCGCTCAAATCAGTCCAGATGGCCGCCTGCAACGGGTACTAGTTCTCAATATTTATCAAATTGTTTCAAGTTTAGGTTGGTTTCTCGAATATTGCAATTCACGCAGTTAGCCAACCTCTTGTTTAAGCAAGCTTATACCAGTTACATGAATCATGATCACACCTCAATTAGCTAGCAACGGTGATACAGGTATTATTATCGTACTTACGATAATAGCCTAGTTTCTAAATTTTGTGGTAGATTTTTGAGTAATGTGCAAAATAATGTTGAAAAAATTGTAAGAAAAAAAAATTGTCACCTCAATGACACGATTTTGCTTGATAGGAATTTTTTTCATCATGAAATAAATTTATCAACCTCTTCAGTCTTTTCAGCAGTTTTAAAATATAATAGTGAGTTCTTCACTCTGAAGAATTACAATTACACTCCTGCATTACCAGAGGCGACCGTCAATATCAATTTTTCTCTAGAGAACACATTGAGGCTACTTGTTATGCAAAAATATTAACCAACGAACCAATGAGCACCCTCGTCAAAGTGGTAATCGTGGGTTCTTACAGTTATGGCAAACTAATCGTGATCAATGGCTAACCGAGGTCTACCACTGTTGTCAAAAGATGTTGTGATTCGAGAAAAGCATTTAAATTCATCGTATCTGTATTATACAATATTAGAAAGTTTTTGATCTTTGCCTGCTTCTTTCTTTGTAAAAATAATGTCAAAGGCACATGTAATTGCGAAATACGCTAAATTCTTTGAACATACGCAAGGACAATTGACAAACTGAGAAAGTAAGATCATCTCGATTAAATTAAGTTCAACTGCTATCATATGTTACTTGTTAAAATTCGACTTATCAGTTTCAGAATGGTTTTTTAAATGTTTGATCTCCAAAAGCTCCTCGCCTCAAATTTGTCCATTCATCGTTTTGCAAAACCCTATTTTTCTTGGTATAGCCAATGAACTGATAAGAATAGAATAGAATAGAATAGAATATGTTTATTATAAACCTGTACATTATTAGGCCTTTATAGGCCTCTCTTCCACAATGCACAGAAAAAAAAAGTTACATTTCAAACAAATAAATCTTCCAGGTTCGAATAAAAATTAATAACAAAAATAGAAAATAAATGCTCTCTAATAAGACAAATAAACGAATGAAACAAATTCGGTTAGCATTGTGAGTTGCTTGCTCTAGGACTGTTTTATATGTGAGCACTTGAATAAAATGCACAGATCAAAAACTTTCTATTAATGAATATTTTTCTAAATTTTCCTCTATATAATGAAATATGTTGATTTTATCCCTGAATTACGTTTCCAGATTGAACGTTGGTGTTGGTCGGGTGTCGGTCGGCTCCGAATTGGGTTTGACTTGCACTTTGACGCATCTTGACGCCCAAGTATGCGCCGCCAAAGTGCTCAATTCGAAAGCCGAATACAAATTTTGGCTGTTGACTCTTGTACGGTTCCTAGTCCTCCAAGGTAATTCCAATAGCCGACTAGATAAGATCCAATTTAATTTATTTTTCCTTCAACAACATAGGTAGTTGATAAGAGTGTTCAGGGTCACTTTTGAGTTTTCCCGTGAATTGATACCGATAAGTTGAGGTTGCTATGAAAATGAATGACCCAAAAGTACGTTGTTCAGTGATTATGACAGGCCAGGTTATATGAGAATGCTCTCCATTTATTTTGTCAATCTGCTAAGTCTAATTCTACACACATTCCTAAAGGATTTTTGCAACTCTTCATTTCAGACAAAAATATGAAGAGCAGGAGTAATTCCTAAAAACTGTTCGCTCTACTGAATGCTTGATTAAAAGAGTAATTTACAAGTTCTTTGATGTTGTAATCCAGGAAGTGTGAGGGAAAAACCCTGCGACTCATTCGCACTTTCGCCCATTGGGGCATCTTCAGGGCGACATGGAGCCATCGGGTCCACAGCCAGGCTGTGTTTTCTGATTCGTTTAGATGTGCTGGGGGCTAACGTTGGTATTTTCTTGATGGTTTGAATCAGGTGTTGATCCCCAAACTGTAAATGAAATGGTAGGCTTCATCTTGAAGTCAAATCGCCATGGAGAACAGAAAACTCTTTTATCAGACCTTACTCATCACCGGTAATTTAACAGTGATTGGACCACCTATTGAAATATAAAGCTCTCCACTTCCAATTGATGCTACCAAAAATATATTTTAAAGAAATCGAGAAAAAATGCCCATGATGAAAATTGTTCTTGTTAACTTCCGTAGTTGTCTGTTTAATTTTCCTTGCTGGAGGTGCCGTTTTAATTTCCGTTTCCCTAAATGGTTTCCAAAGATGAGTACCTCATGAATGTTTTGAAGGAAACTTCGCAAATCTATCGGATAAACGTTCCCTGTCGATTACTTTTTGTATTAACCTAACATTTTATTCAGCTTTATAGCCACCTCAACTTGAACTCGATTATTCAACAGGGAATATCCGAATTTCTCGAGTGAGGACGATTTTTTTTTGTTATTTTACCAAACTGTTTTTATCGTTCCAGGTCTTGAGCACCGACTGAGGTGCATATGCGAAGAATTACTTGGCCCCGCTTTTTCTTCTGTATCAGCACGAAGTTCAACGAATTGGGAAAGTACCATACTCGTAAGTTTGATGAGTTCATTGCGTTCAGATCTAAGCAGATCAATGTTGAATTAAATTAGAGAAAGAAAATTTTTTTTTCAACTCTATTTTTTTCTCTTTTGATTGACTCTATTTTACGAGGGGGACCCAAAAGTAACCGTAATGATCTTGTAAAACGTTTATTATTATTGCCATTCTGGTTACTTTAGGGTCCCCCTTGTAAGTTATAATTATATTTTCTAAAAAATAAAAATCAAATTAAAATAAATTTTAATTCGATCTACCTTTTTCCAGGGGCTTAATAAGCACAAGTTGCTGCAGGATGTTCTGCAAGAGATGACGAACAATATGAAACTGCAACGCTTGTACACGGAGATCGTTTCCCAGTTGGAATTGGTCCGAGTGAAGACTGAGGATCCCGTCTGAACTTAGGCTTGGATTCGAGACTCGCCTAGCTCTTAGCGAAAACCGAGCTCCCCTCCCCGCCAATCATGAACTTTTTCTCGTTTCTACTGGAAAACTTTCGTTTTTCTAATGGGACACGAGTTGATTTTTACCGTCTAGTAGACCCAAGTTGTGCTCATGTGTATAAGTTGTATCTCCCGTTCAGTTCTTGTTTCCAGTATGAAAATAAAAATTATTCAATTCGACTTCATTCGCCCCCTCGCATTATTACCGTGATTATCTGAATTTTGATTTCATTGTTCTCATTTGTTATGGCAACACTGTTGAAGCGAATTTGCATGGCATTGGAAGGGATATTTTAGTAATTTTATCGTTAATTTTACTGTCACATGGCAGATAATAGTGCGAGTTGTGACAACGTTTAACCGTTTAGTTATTTTTTAATGCTATTTCTACACGGATATCAATGCTAATTAAGCAATCTTTCGTTTAATCTTGATTTTTTTGTTGGCCAGCGAACAATGCGTTTGTGCGTGTTGTGGTTGGGAATTCACCGGCATCAGCTCTCTCTTTTAGTGTTACTCTTTAGTTGCATCCTAATAGCCGAGTATCCCTTGTGTAATCGCCGTCTCTCTCGTCTCTCTTTGACCCATGACTTTTCATCACTTTTCACGAACGTTTTCCTTTTGAAATAATTTTTTGTTTTTCTGTCCAACCACCATTATACAATTTTCAAAGCCTTAAGAACACGATTCGGGCAAAAAATGATTTCCATGCATGCTCCCATTGTCGTCAGTTCTCGAAAAACGAAATTGCCGAGAGTTGCAGCGATTGATGTATAATTACGGAGTATCGGAATTTTCAGTTTTTACAGAACATAATCAAGCAAAGTAAACTAGTTTATTCATATTTAAATGTAATAATTCAGGTTCAAAATTCGATACGGCTACAAAACATATGAACATATTAAAACGAAAAGGCCGAGCATTGAGGGAAAATATCCCCTCGAATACGCTCAAATCGGACAAAATTACCGTTGATCGGTTTCCAAACTGCGACTGATGTGCTCCCAACCGAGGCGCAAAAAGTAAACATAGCGTCTCGACGTTTCCAAATCATCAGACAGATTTAAACATTCAAACGGTGGGACGAGGTGGCTTTCGTCCGAATTCAGCACCATCTGGAGCAACCTGAAGACGAGGAGAGCCCCGAACTGCTCCCAGGGCGAGTCGGTTTTCAATTTTTCAAATGCGACTCGGTCCAAATGGACAGCACTGGTCCAAATTTCATTCTGCAACTGCTCGCGAACTTTCTCGTCGTCGATCCAATGGAGAAGGTCAAGCGCTTTTTTGAAATGCAGCAACTCGCTGACGTCTTCATCATCTTGTGGGGATATGAGCATTTGAATGATTTGGTATTCGTCGTAAACGCGCGTCAAACCCATTGATAAACATCTTTGAGCGCCGAGGAGTTCTAGTTTTTTCTCGATTTCAACGTCAAACTCGGAAATTCCCGCTGACTTGGCGATCAGTTTCGCAACGGACCACATCCTCTCGGACTTGTCGACGTCGAACGTGTATGATCTGGCATACCTGACCAAAGACTCTGCTGCTTCTTTCGTTTGACCTTCGTTCAACTTGTAGAGCCAGAAAATATCCAAATGGCCATCCAGGAGCTTGCGCTCGAGTTTTGGCTTATGGTTGTTGGGTAGAGGCAAATTCAAAATGTCGGCTTTCATTCCTGGAAAAAAGAGAAGACATTATTTCACGCGTTGTTATAAAGTAATATGACCCATTGGCATTTTGATAAGAGGAGCTATTAGAGTTTATCATCTGTGCTAGTGAAAAGATGGGCTAAACTGAACTGATCATGGTGAAATTTATAGGCTTGGTGTAGCCAAGCTCCTGATCTCGATCGAAATTGTGGGAGTATAATTTTTACAAAGACAATCGAGAAATAAAGAATGGAAAATTCTTCACAAGTTCTTTTGAGCAGAAGAGTTTTGGCTCACAAGCATGACATGTCTATTGTATGAGAAAAATTGAATTTACTTTTGATCAAATCTGATTTTTTTTACTCAGACTGACACTCAGCTTGGAAAATGTCTCTACTCCAAAATTACGGTAGACATTTTTGTACTTTATGGCTCTCATTCAATAAATTCAAGCAAATGAGACAGCTTTTCCTCGTGCTATCCACAAGTGTAAACGCGCTCGATGTCTGAAGAACGCTCTATTGCCGTCAAACTGTTCACGCAATAATTGTTGCGACTCCATCTTTCATAGGTTACAATTTATTTTTAGAACAATCATGTTTCGGCTGAACAATAAAAATTGACACAACCTTTTCTTAGGAAAAAATGTCCCAAATAAAATGAACTCTGTTCTAAAGAAGCAAACCTAAGCATTGTACACCCCATCTTCCCCATCTATATACAAAGAGGTCTAAGAAGGCGAAAGCGCTCGGTGAGCTTCACAGCTGTCGAACTTTTCACGCAATAAATATGTCGAAAATAACGTGGAATCACCTTTGTTAAGCAAGTAGTCAAATATCTCCTCACAAATGCCGATCTCGCCGTACGAGTCGATCAGCTGAGGTATTTCGTCCGTCTCGTTGAGCAAATAGGTGATCTCAACTAGGGCCTTCATATCTTGAAACTTGATCGCCAACTGCTTAGCATAGAGAAGGTGACCGCGATCGATGAAATATTGAATGTACCACGATCTCAATGCTACGTATCTTTTCACGGGATGCGTCGTCGATTGCAAATGGAGAATCACGTCAACTATATCTCTTGTCAAAGAGACGAGCTTCTCATGAAAAGGGAGTTCGTCATTTTCCGACGTAAGTTCTGTCATTTCTGCGACCATTTCAAAGAGGAGTTTGAAATATTCGTACGGTGAGCGGGGACCTGTGTGCTTGCTGAGCCAATTGCTCGGACTGCTGTGAATGTTGTAGCTGCGTTCGCGATGATTTTTTAATACAGCGCTTACCACCTGAAATCGTTTTTAGAAATATAAATAAATGAAATCCAAACCTAAGGCGAGGAGGTGGAAGCTTTCTTAGCTCTACACATAAAATTTCATACTAGCAATGCTCTGAAAATATTTGGTTGCATCAAGGAGTTCATAGAGCGCTTGTATGCGTTGTTGGGGTACTAAGAGTTCGGATTCTTGTCAATATGTCATAAATAGATCAGCCAGGAGACAGAACCAGGTACCTTTCGGTACATCATTATTAAAAAAAATAGGAATTGCTAAAAAAAGTTACTTCCTAACCCTCCTCAAAATTGGATATTTTACACTTCAAGGTACAAGAATCTGAATATCCATATTAAAGCTCTTGAAGCGTTTTAGCACTCAATACACCCTGTGATGATCATCATGTATTCACAATAAAGGAGACCATGATCATTTCCAACTTTTCGAACACTACTTCTGACTGAGATCAAAATGTTTACTAGACTATTAGTTACCAATTTATTTTTTCGTTTCTTGCCGGCCATAGATTTTTGAAGATTGCAAAAATCCTTATCTTCGAGGAAGAACAAGTAAAACACATAACTCATTTAAATTCAGCTGGGATTCTTCATGACAAGTTTAGAGACAGGTACCTTCGTTCTGGCTCCGTACTTTTGTAATAAATAGTTCGGACAGTTCGCTCTAGATAAATAGTCTTACCTCCCAGATTATGGCCACTGTGTTGACAAGATATTGCCGTTTATGATGAAGGCTTTCATTGGGTGATTGTAAAATTTCTCCGCACTCTACGATCAGCGATTGGAGGCCGACGTCCACAAAGCTGACAAACCTGAAAATAAAGATTCTTATAAATAAAGCGCAATTGTTTTTCAACTGGGTTTTACATATATCAAAGTCATCAATACCTGTAGAAAATATCTTTGGCAGTCAGGTTAGGATAAGTGGTGGTTAGGCTGCTCAATGACGTTACAACAGCTTTACGGATAGCTCGGTCAATACACATTTGAGATTGGGAAGACTCCTGGAAAATAAAAACGACAGGCAGAGTTAGGTTGTGAACAAGTTTCTGCGGAAATCGGGGCTGGATTACAATATTTTAAAGTAAACAAAATATACAAGGTAAAGAAGAGATTACCTCCTGTAGTTTGCATAGACGCCATGCAGCCATCAGTTTATCATTGTGTTCGGCAATTACATGCAACACGTCTGCGATTCCATGGGCTTTCCTCGACACTTTGCATGGCGGCCGATCGGAGAGGACTTCATGCACGAAGTCCAAGAACATCGTGTGAGCTTTAAGCTTTTCAAATAGTTGAGTCTCGATGTGCAAAGAGGAAGTCACAGCTCCCAATTTGGCTCCGCTTGGCGCCGATTCCCAGCGAGGGTCCGAACTTGGTGCATTGTGAATTATATCCAAGCTGAACCTGGTTCAAAAACACTTGTTGAATAACTAGTTTTTGTTTTAATTTTTTAAAATGAATTTATTATTATTTTTTTAATTTTTTTTTTTACAACTAATAAATATTGAGTGAGTATTGCTACAATGTTCAACAGTTTCCAACATCTCTAGATCAAACATTGGTGTGAGAGCATTATGGAAGTATCATGTGATAAGGCAAACCTGTGAAGCGTGACAGATAGCGGCGAGTCAACTTGTGAATGTTGCTTGACAGGAAACGCCTTAGCAAGTATCCCCCGACTCTGAGTTACGCTTTGACGGACGAACATGAGAAAAGCAGTCTTCACAGCTTCGGTCATATGGCTCGTCGATTTCGGCGTTGATTTGGACGATTTGCTCGAGCTCGAGCCTTGAGAGGTCAAAATGTCAAAACAGGCGACGTCCACAGGTTGGACGATAATGAAACCATAAGTTGGGTTGAAAAACGTCGGCAACCCACGATGGACGAGTCCACCCAGGAGAACACCATCACCTGCAGACAGTCAAATACAATAATTGATAATGAAGGACATTTACATCCTTTTATAGAAAGTAACGTGAGTGACTCTCTCCTACGTGTTCTATGACTGATTTCCGTTTAACAATGTCCAAGAAACACCAAACTCTTTACTTCTAGTAGAAAGTTACAACTCAGACCTGGTTGGATATATTTTCAACCTAACATAAATAAACATATATCTGCATGGTGTAATTTGAATCTATCCGAACGTAAGTCGCCAAGTATCAACGTTTGATGGCATGAATAAAGAAGCCACAGTTACACGAAACAATTTCACCAAATTACCTGGAACATTAAGTACATCTCCGCGGCCACCAGATCCCCCGTCCATCTGTACGCCCACGATTGTTTGTCGGTTGTAAATAAGCGCAGTTGTCGGCAACAGTTGAAATTGCAGGTTTGCAATTCGGCCCGAATTACGTTCGAGGACATCGATATCACGACGGTTCAAGTCGCAGAGGACATAGGCGTTGTCAACTGTTGATCCATCAGTTGGAAGATCAAGAAGAAGGTAACGCCTCGGGACAGACGATGCAACAAGAATAGCCAATCCTCCTTCGGAAGCTTTTACATCCAAAATTGTCAATTCAGATTCGGAAGTTCTTGACGTGAAATGCTTTCTGAGAAACGCAGTTATGAACACAATTCTTAGTAAATCAATTACAAATTAACACAACAAATTCGCTATCTTCCACTCAGATACAACCATCACAAGTATCAATTCATAAATGATTGGCGAGATGTGTTGGTTGGTAATGAGTTTCGGAACTAATCAGCAATTGATTTTACACTGAAAATAATAGTCTCAAATAAATACCTGAGAATTGGCTCAAGGTCGACCTCAAAAGTCAGATTGGCCGATTGGTGGTCATGAATCGTCCGCATTTGCAATTTTAACCCGAGGAGAAGGAAAATCTGCCACTCGATTTTGCCATTTCGTAGTCCAGGGACGGTAATCATCTTGACGACTTTGTTTTCAGAGTCAGGGCCATCAACGTCTTGTGTGGAAACGTTAGCTGAAGAAGAGTTGCCGAAAATAATTGTACTAACGCGACGGCTCAAGCCACCAAGCCAACCTTGCGTGCCGCTTAGAAGTCGTACCTGAAAAATTACTAAATTTACAACCTTGTTTCGTTGATATTCACGTTTCCACATTTTTAAGTGCTGCACGTACCGTGACTGATGATGAAGAATTCTCAGGAGGGTGAATGAGAATAATTGATGCGGATGTTGTAACAGCAAGGACACCATACGGCGCTACATGAGCTGCGCAAGTGACTTCTTCACCAGCAAGGCCACCGTCAACATCAGTCCAACTGGAATGTGGACTGACGGTATCCCAGTAGCGGATAACACCTTCAGGACTAACTGCAAGACATGATACTGTCGATGGAGAGTGTTTCGATCTGAAAATAGGACCATCTGATGAGATGAGAGCTCCAATTCTGACAAGGAATTTTGAAAATAATCCAATGAAAAGTTTTCTTTTAAAAAATTGATGAATCGAATGATAGCTAACATAGGAGTGGATTTTTTCTTTGTAAAGTTACCATTGATAAGTAATAAAATGTGAAATTTCCATTGGTTGTTTTATTTTTCATTTATTTTATTTTATTTAGTTTTATTTATTTTTTTTAAGTTGCAATAAATTGATTTTTTCGAAAATCAATTGATTTAATATATTCGAGAGATGTAGAACTCAAGTGAATAATAAAAATTTAACATACACATTTGACCAACTCACAATCTAACGGTTTTTGGTAGAATCTACTTCTTGTTCAGTCTTCACTAATCCCTTATTAGTTCAATTGCACACTATTTTATTCATCTATTCTATTCACTAAACAATAAGCGTACCTGAACACTGTAACGAGGTTAGCATGGTGCGGTAAATCGCTCTTCGGCAGGAGCAATTCAACAGCAATAGAGGGCGAGGATTTTGATTCTTCGCTAGGATTGAACCGCCAGACGAGCAATTTCCTTTGATAAACATGCCAAGCATATCCGGCCGATGCAGAGGCGCCGATCGTAGCACCGTCTCTGGCACTTTGCGTTCCATCTTGGGCGCTGAGGACAGCTACTGGTGGACGAGGGCCATACAATGAAAGTACATGTTGTTTTGTCGTAACGAGATCGTTGACGTCTTTGCCGCTCATATATCGAGCGCGCTTGATCTGCTCAACATCGTTAACCATACTCATCGACGTATCCATGGTAATCTGGAATGTAAAAACGTTGAACGTCCCTACAGTGGTTTATTATTTATAAATAAAAAATAAAAAAAAAAAAACTTTTTTTTGCTACAATACGGATTTGTGGAATTTTATTGTTTCTGGGCGACTGCGATGGTTAATTGTCGAGTAATAAAAATAATATCAACTATATGACAAATCGCTACAGGAAGATTTAAAAGAAGGAACAGCGAAAAGTGGGTTCATTTAAACACGGGGAATATTATTTTGAAAAACATTGCATCGGTCCAATCAAAGCAGTAATGACAACCGTTATCTATTAAGCCATTATTTAATTAAGAGATTTCTCCTAATTTAATAGAAGGTTTTAATCATCATCAATCAGGTTTTTATGAAGAAGAATAGAAAATTTCGGTAGAAAATATCGTCGGGTGATTGCGAAAAGTGACCAAGTGACATTTTCTCGAAAATGAGGTTTTTATGCCAGATGATAAAACATAACCTTGTCTATACACCTGTAAGAGTATAAAATGATTACTTTTGTTCATCCCTAAAAAAATGAGGGTAGTTCACTTTTCGCAGCCGAAAAATTGAACAATACATGACCAAGTGGCACTTGGGCACCTCGACCTGGGAAAAATCAGTCATCAAAACGAGTAAGCGTGTGCTGCGAAAATTGACCATTTATTAAAAAAACTATTTTTTGCAATCAAGCGAGTACGTAATAGGATTCGTTTTCTGAACCAGTATAATTATTACCGTAAAGGTAATTATGTACCGAAGAATATTACGGGTTTTGCAGGACTGCGATCAGCAGCAAAAACTAAGGAACGCGCCCCCGAGCCCAGTTTTTCCGAAAATGATGAAGACGTGGAAGTGTAACGCACCATTCATGAAACTTTCTTTTTTTCTTGGTGCATTTTTCTGGAAACCTTCCTTTTTTGAGTTTGTTCTTGTTTCGTTTGAGGTTCTCTAAATTTGAACTCTCACTTTTCGAGTCCTGTGCTTGATCCTAGTTTTTACTCAAAATTTTCAAACGTTTACATTCATTTTAATGAAAACTTATTCAAGTAGTATTGAGATTGTGAGTTTCGTTTCTATGTATTTCGACAGCTGTTTCTCACAGACAGGACTGGTCTATTAAATTATTGTAATCACTGGGTATCCACGGACTCTCAAACAATCTCGTTTCTTGGAGAAATTATCAATTACTTAGTGTGCTAAATATCCAAAGAATCATTTTAGCATATTGCCCATGGATATCCGGTGATGAAGACAAATTAATAAACTGCCCCTAAGTTATCTTTAACGATGAGCATTGATGATGTTAATAATGAGGTTTGCCAGTACACTCCAGAAAAACCCTATGCCTACCGTTATTATGGAGTTTTCCTCCACTCTGTCCTCACTGCAGATAACAGCCTAATAAAAGCTCTTGTCTAAAATGTCATTTTGATGTAGTTTTCTTCGGGCATTAACGGAAATACGATCGTTTTTCTAAATGATGATCAAGTCCTTTTATCAGGCCAGAACGTTCTGGAAAAACTGACCAAGTAGGTTTTTGTCAGTATTAAAGTGTTATAACAGTAGGAACTCATCGAAAACTGATGACGTTCCTCGATGAGGTATTGGTTTAACAATAACGAAAATTCCGTAGTAATTAGCCAACAATAATTATCGGCGTTCCTGTTATGCGAGAATGCCCAAGTGCGAGTAATCTCATGAAATTTCCCCGAAAAAATGACCAAGTGCTCTACTTACAGAAAAACGACTAATAAGTCGAAAAGACTGGGAACGTGGATTGGATACCGAGTTTAATCAGCATTGATAGATAAATAGGAATAATGGTGACACAATTTTCAACGCTCACAATGTTTTTTTAAGGTTGATTTTTAGCTCTGAAAATTCGGTAAACTTTGGGAAGCTCTACTGAAAACTTGCAAAAAGTCACTTGGTCACTTTTCGCAATCACCCAACGATATACTTTTAGGTATAACATGTAGAAAAATACTGGTTTTTATGCCGAAGAATATTTTGTGCGGGAGATGGCTTCACAATGCTGATTCTTGGTTGTCAATCTATTGAACGGATGCAAACTTTGTCACAAACGACTTCGCTACTCGCTAAGATTCAAAATAATAGTAAATTGTAACAGTATACTTATACATACCTGTTTTGAAGAAAGCCGCTAGAGCCAGGCGCGAGGTGTAACTCACTTATTTTTATACAACTCGGGCAGATAAACTGGGAGCACGAACTTTAAGTTAACATAGCATTGAAATTAAATCAGCGACCGCATCATTTTCGAATTGGAGTATTACGCGTTGCCGGTTGAAAATAAAGCGGAATGGGAACAGGAAAAACACGGTATTTAACGTGAAGAACTTGGCAAACAGTGACGCTAGAACCGCCAAGTTTGCGAAGTAGTCCGAAACTGTACTAGAAAGTGGTGATGGTAGACATATTTAACTGTTAGTCATGGTAGACATATTAAACTTTTTACTTACGGCTGTAAGTTGCGGGGGAAGAAACAGCTCACAAGATGAGATTATCCATTTTCTAGTAGGTAAAACAAATTTTAAATCGCAAACTAGGTAGCAGTTGTTGAGAAAAAATCTACACGATTTATACTTCGGATATTCATAAAAATGGCAGGCTAAGTAGTTTATTGTTGCCATATAAAATTACTGAAAATTGTTCTGCCAGGAAATTCGTTGTCACCAGGATTTGACCATATTGAATACAAATTATTGCTGTTTAACACAAACACTGAAAGCATCAAGTACACGTCTAGGTAAAAGCAGCTTTTCGCTCTTACAGGACTGACGGCTGCTAAATATGGTCAAACCGAATCGCAAAGGTGGAAAGGAAGGGAGGTCAAAATGCGTATGCGATGAAAGAGAAAGTAAGAAAAGAAAAGGGCCGACTATTCAGAAGGAAGATCTTCTCTGGGCGTATTTTTGCATACGAATGGTGAGCGATGAATTTTTTTGCAAATATTACAATTTATTGTAATTGAGTAGATTCTATCTCATCAATTCCAATCACTACTAGACTGAAAACCAAAACACCGCAGGTGTCTGCAAAATACAGACGAAAAATCCACCATTTCTAAATAAACCACAAAATACAGAATTTTCAATTTCGTCCCAGAATTTAGCCTAGTTTTTTTCTTCCAAGATGGATTTCCACTTTCACAGATCAACGAAGTCATGTCAAATCCGGGGACGCGGGCAAAATTGCAAGAATCACACAAAGACGGCCCTGCAAACATGTTCGAACTTGCAGTGCTGCAAACTGCCTTAGCTCAGCCGAAGGATGAGAAGAAATCAGCTGAACTACCGAAGACGGCGAAACCAGGACAGAAGGGATCGGTGGGGGGAAAGCCACCAGCAGCGCCTCCGGCTGCAGGAAAACCTCCCCGAGCATGAACTTCGCATCTCGGCAACACATCAAATGAGAACTACTTACCGATCGTTTAGCGACATGATTGACCACCTAATGATGTGTTCAACTTCAGATCAATGCTAAACGTAATAAACAGATGGAAACGAATCGAACTAAATGACGAGAAGCAAATTTCAAATATTTCAGCGACCAAGTTCCTCCGCATTTTGATTTCAAACATAGGACAGAAAATATTTCAATTGCACCGTTGAAATCGATTCGTAATCTGATACAATATAGTATGATATATGTATGATAAAAAAGTACATATTCGATATTTTAGACTTTATTTCACTGAACATAACTTTACTTAAAGGATACAATTTATTCTGAGATATTGCAGAGTGCTGAAACCTGTTAAATATGAATGTCGAATTGATAATAAATAACGAAGTTATTTACGATTTCTTCTTGGCCCCGCCGAAACCTGAGAAGCCCATGATCGACGCCAGCTCAGACGGAACGTCCCCGCCCGACGGGTCGTCCAAATCGTCCAGTTTCCTTTTCTTCTCTTTCTTCCTCTCGCGTCTGTATTCCTTCAGTTTATCCTCCTGTAATCAAGGACCACATGAAGCAAGTATGAATTAAAACTAGTCTTCACATAGTTATTGGGGTGAGTGGGAGACAAACTTGGCGACTCTATCTCCATTGTTCCTTTTATTAGCCTAGATCTTTCGTCCCTTAGGGCATCTTTAGGGCTTCATAAGTACCTGATGGACCAATGAAGCCCTGAAGATGGCCAAACGGGCGAATAAAAGGAACCATGGAGAGGAACCATAAGAGTCGCCGAGTTCGTCTCTCACACACTGTGGAAAATGTGACAAACGAAAATAAAACAGTCTTGATCCTTGAACGAATCAATTGCTTACCTCTTCTTGTATTTCCTTCATCCTCTGCTCCAAATCGTAGTCGCGTTTTTTCTCTTCCAATTTTTTCTTGTTCAGCTCAAACCGTTTTTTCACTTGGTCCAAACTCGACCTCTCGACTCGCATCGACATACCCAAATTGCGTTGATGTTTCTTTCCTGTAGAAGAAATTTTAATGAAGAATTTTTGGATTAAAGCATTCATGACTATAAGTGGAATTTATTAATGATGTACTAACCATTGATGTGATCCAGGAAATTGATGGAATCCTTAACGATGCAATCGCAGACATTGCAATAGTATCTGTGGACAGAAAAATGATCAAAATATTCCGAAAGCGTTCCAGGAAACAAGAGCTATTGTAGTTCTTGAGGATGAATCGTGTATTAAATGAGTAAATCTGAAACATTACCCTCCAGTCTGCGAGGAAGGTGTGTTCTTTGTAATGACAACACTTTTCCCAAGTTTGGAATCGAGGTCGACCTTGTATTCGCGCTGCCTTAAAAAATCCCTTTTGATCGGTGGACCTGAAATTCGTTCAAACACCATGGGACGATTTTATAGACATTTGAATCACTGTACATGCACTATCTAATAAATTCCCAAATAAATTCAAACCTTTTGCTGAGCTTTCTCCTGCGCTTCAAGTTCAGCCTGAAGTCGTTCGCTAGCCAATCGCTCGTACTCTTCTGTATCCCATTTTCTACGGTGGTCAGCGATTCTCTGTACAATCGATAAATCTATTAAGATATTTAAGCCGATGAAAAAAAAAAACATTCAATGATTCGAAGCTTTTGAGCTGAAAATTCCCGCTTGAATCAAGTACGGAAATCTGCTGAACTTAGATCGCTTAAAATTTATACCGCCTACCGATTTATGATGAAAAAAGACCGGCAGACAAGCAATTAAATATACATAATATATAATATTCATTACTTACATTAGTATTAGACGAAGAAGACATTATCAAGAGTAGCAAAGATGAGTGGCGAATTCGTCAACTAAAAGGACTATTCAAATGACAAATCACATCGAAAACGTATGAAAACTTGGAATAGTTGAAATGATCAAGGATCACGTAGTCAAATAAAATATTCAACGATCACTTATTGCAAAGGTTTTCTACTGATGAACAACACAAAGAATAGAAAACAAATTATTTGATAAGACAAATGCACTTTGTGATTGTCGTTAGGTGAAAACATGACGAACATATTTAAAAATTACTGACGAGGAGATCATTACTTTATCACCTAATTTAGAGAAAAATATTTAAAAATTCCCAATGAAAAAAACGCTGCAAATGATTGTACAGTGGTTTATTATTCCTTCGCTTCAATATTGATTTAGAAAGACTATCCATTTGTGATAGTAACTATTCCGATCATTTGTGACGTTCCCACCGAAAAACAGATTGGTAACTATCAGGGAAAAATCCGTAGCAACTAGTAAGGGTTGTTATGAATTCGATATAATCATCACAATCATGTTCTATGATTTTTTGGTTCGTTTTCCAAGGCGAATTGACCGAGTCGGCAAAAATCACAAGAGACATTGGTTGCGGAAAATTTTACACTAATTCGAAATGGGTAACAATGAAAGGAAAAATTGAGGATCATCAAAGCTTCAAAAAATATGCTAAATACCGAACAACTGATCTATGAAAAAAAAGAAATTATAACGAAGAAACTAAATGTAGAAAAATTACAATTACATATGATAGGTTTTTTTCTGCCTCTAGCCACCAAATAATTAATAAAAACCGACAATTAGAAATTTCTAAAAGCATTAGAAATTTTCAAGAGGATCCACGTTGTCCAATAAATTAAATTCGACCGAAACGCTCGGTCACCGGAGGGAAATAAATCGTTACGTGCGCCTTCATACGAAATACAGCCGAACCCGCAATACATAGCTGCACTTGCGGGCGTTGCCTATGCCGATGATTAAGGCGTCGAGCGGACGCCGGATAGGATTTTCCGATTGTACGGTATCGCGATCGATACTTCCTCAGGCTCAAATATAAATAGAGCATTTTTACTCGGTATTTTCAAGGAATATTGAGGAATTATTCTATTCAAAAGTTTCGATATTATTATGGTGAAGTTTGAACTGAGTGGAAAAATTGCTATTGTTTTAGGTTTTTCTACCTCTAACCACCAAATAATTAATAAAACACGAGAATTACACATTTCTAAAAGTCTTAAAGTTATTCAAGAGGATCCACGTTGTCCCAAAAATTCGACCGAAACGCTCGGTCAGCGGAAATAAATCGTTACGTGCGCCTTCATATGAAATACAGCCGAACCCGCAATACATAGCTGCAGTTGCGGGCGTTGCCTATGTCGATGATTAAGGCGTCGAGCGGACGCGTGATAGGATTTTCCGATTGTACGGTATCGCGTTCGATACTTCCTCAGGCTCAAATATAAATAGAGCATTTTTACTCGGTATTTTCAAGGAATATTGCGGAATTATTCTTCTCAAGAGTTTCGATATTATTATGGTGAAGTTTGAACAGAGTAGATAAATTGCTATTATGATAGGTTTTTGGTTTATTATTCAATAATAAACCATTGTAATCGCCCAAGAAAAAAAAAATTTCTAACCCCCCCTCAAAATTTGATGTTTTACGTTTCAAGGCATGTAGAATCCGAATATCCAATAAAAAACGCTGCAAATGTTTGTACAGTGGTTTTTTATTATTTTTATTTTTATATTTTTATTATTTAGAGTGTTTGACGACCATTCCAATGAGTATAGAACGATTTTTATAGCTCCAAGAACTCTCGAGTTATACCCTCATGTCAAATTTTTAAAAATCTCCCAAATTCGGCACAAAAGCTGCGATAACTCGAGAACCAATAAAGCTATCGACCCGGCGATGGTCTCATTCAATTCAGCGTCCAAAAATCTATACAATTTGATACTACGTACACATTTTTCTGAAAAACCTTGGAAAATATGAATTTTCTCCCCCTCAAAAGCCCCCAAAAATACCCTTAAAATTGAGCTAGCAAGTTGGTTCAAGAATTGGGCCGTCGTAGGACCGAGATTGATTTTTGGTGAAAATTTCGAATTTTCAGCTCTTACAGTTTGGCCGGAAAACTGCTAACGGCGTACGGCGTACGGACAGAATTTTTTTTATTGGATATTCGGATTCTCCATGCCTTGAAACGTAAAACATCAAATTTTGAGGGGGGGTTAGAATATTTTTTTTCTTGGGCGATTACAATGGTTTATTATTGAATAATAAACCAAAAAGTAAAAAAAATAAGGATTTTCCGGTTAATGAATTATAGCCACGACGTTTTTCACGCTCGGAAATGACAATTTTTTCAGCCGCTTTTAGCGCTTGTATTAGCAGTCTTTTAAACATCTATGATAGACATGGCTTCATATTTTCCTTGCAAGAGGATGGCGTCCTTTCTCTTCTCTATTGTTTTACTGATTTGATAGCTCAGTGATATTGTGAACTGGATTGTTTTCTTTTCGCGTATTTTATTTAGGCAAATTTAATTATTAAACATTTCATCATCAATAGATTTTATGCTTGTGTACCGTTTTAAATTAGTACAGCTTTATTAATTCCGTGTGCGTTGATGGAACAACGGTAGCAGTTTTGAATTTAACCAATGCAAGTTGTAGTCGCTCAGCGTGAAATGTTGTAATACTCAAGTGCACGTATTGATATAAAACTCTGGTTCTCTGTATAATCGTATGATGAAGATCACCGTTAAAATTCTTCAAGGGCAAGAAACAACGTTGGAGGTTAGAATTATTTTAGTAGTATTTCACAGATATATTTTTTTCTTTATTAAGCCGCGTATACACAAGCGAGCGAAGAGCGCCTACATGCTTATTACTCTGAGCAAATTAATAGTAAAATTAGGAACGATTAATTTTTGCGAATTTTTCATCATCCTCAGCATTTTCGATTTGCAGGTATCTGATCAAATCAGCGTTAAGGATTTGAAGCAACATGTTTTTCAAGCTCTCAATATTCCAGTTAATCAGCAGAAACTGCTACTAACTGGTAAACCTTTGTCAGGTAAGGTTCAATTACATTTTTGCTGTTCTTCTTCAAGGGCCTAATCGAGCAGCATTGATTCGGCGCCTTAGCAATAATTTGACTCCATAATGCTAAAATATCACTATAAAACCTTGAATTAATCATCTGCTCTAGTCTCATGTAATTCTTGATTAAATTACGGTTTTCATAACTTGACAGACGAGAAATTCCTGGTCGACTATCCGTTGATCAAAGATGGCACAAAAATAAATCTAGTCGTCAAGAAAATCGACGAGGATTCGGTCCTCCATGCGGCTATCGCGAACTTCCTTCGCAAAAATTACAACGAACAAGATTCGCTGAAAATCGCCGACGAATTTATGAAGGTAAATAAGAACCCGACATTTGATTTTTTTCCCAACCGTTAATGGGGAAGATGCCTATTTTTTATTTTTGTTCCTTTTGGCCTGAATTCTGTTATTTGGTGTCAACCGAAGACGGAATGACCAATTTTTCATGAAAATTGTGAGTTTCCGCGGAGAAAATCGCTAAGGAAAACCGATGATTTTGAACCAAAAATGAATAGTTATTACGTCATAACTAGTCAGTCGAACGTGAATATCGACACTAGCGCTTGTATCTTCGGAGAATAAACTAACTAAACTAGCAATAATTTGAGGTTGCTGTGACATTACCAAACCTCCCTCAGCAATTTATTTGCTTTACGAGGCATTTCGGGCGGTACTAACTCGACGATTAAAAAAACCTAACAAGTAGCAGTGAAGTTAGCGTCATTTACTCGATTTAGCATGACTCCAGTCTTAAAGACCGTCTTGTTGTTACTGTCTGTCTTTCAGCCGTCTGCAGAGCGCTCTAGGGAGGTACTTCAATCGGTTGGAGTTACATCTCCGGGTTTATTCAAACCGCTGATTTTCCTTAGCGATTTTCTCCCCGAAAACTCACAATTTTCATGAAAAATTGGTCATTCCGTCTTCAGCTGACACCAAATAACAGAATTCAGGCCATTAGGTACGAAAATAAAAAATAGGCGTCTTCCCCATTGACGTTTTTCTATTGAAAATCAACCTTGTTCAACTGACTGACTTCATTTCCACTTTTAGGAATTTTATCGCTCGATGTCGACTTTGAATTTGGAGGACATCGAACGGTTAGCTACGTCTCTCTACGCCGACGACGAGTTCACCAGCTAATTCAACATTTTTGTGATTCGTATCGCGAAAAAAATGACAGCAATTGATTTGCTTCAAGCTTGCACGGACATGACAACTTCGAGTGATTAAAATTCATCATGGTTTAACGTGCTGCCGTGTTCTTGACTGTGCGTGCGTAATAAAAGATTAATTCATTCTTCTCCACTCCTTAACTGATATTCTACTAATATTGCGCACATTTGTTCAATTCCGATTGATTTTACGCCGTAAATACATTTATAAACTTACGTTGAATAATTTTTCAAAAATAAAACTTGCGCAAACGGATTTCAAATTAATCTAACATAAATGTAATGTTTGTTACCTTGTACAGCCGACGTGAATTTTATTAGGTCAGGGAAAAAATGCAACAATCTTTCATAATCGTCTGTATTCCAATATAATTTACAGATAACAACTGCGAGAATCAATAGTCGTACGAGACCAAAGATGCGATAGGTTCTCAACGTAGGAGTCTAAAATATGACTTTTCTATAACAATGATGCTTGCGGTATGAAAGCTGTTAGTAGATTACTTTGAATTGATGTAGCGAAGAGGAAATAAAATACACGGGACGATACGGAAAAGCAAGGAAACGACGAATAGCCGTTTTTAGTTAGCGACGCGCGTGGACATTGTAACCGCTCCAAATTACGAGATACAACGCCGATGGCGTTAAAAAAAGAAAACATTTACTCCCGATTATTTTGGAGTCGAGCATTTTGTCTTTCATTTGTTCTTCTTCGACTTTTTCTTGCTTCGCCCTCCGGCTGAGTTGGGCGAGTAGAGTGAGTTCAGAAGATCTTCGATGTCGGGTTCAGGCCTACAATCGACATGAATTACAATGCGTTCATGTGGTAAAAAAAAAATGTCGACAGGTTGTTTCCGGGTGAAGAATGAAAAACAGTTAGCACGGTCTAGTCAATACAATTTAGTCCAATTTCTATGTTACTCACGGTGGGTTATGTTGTGGAGCTCGTCCCATCAAAACGCGGTATTGGACGGAGTGGGAGTCCGGTTTGACTTTCTGTATCGTATTCCCTTGACAATTGGCCCATTGCGTGATATCGTAAACACTGCCTTCCATGCAAGCGTAATAGCGCACACCCCACCAGCCGCCCCAGCCTTTTGACTCTGCCCACATGTCGCCCTGGAACATACATTAAATTCTAAAATTCGGCAAGTGTTGAGCAAAACTTAAATTAAACGATAATGGTGAAAAACCGCTCGGTCGCAACTAAAGCCTGTGACAATTGGAAGCCGGCAAGTAAGCGGAGAAATTTATTACAATTTAACCCTTATTTTTTTGTTGGACATTTTTTTACCAAATTTTTATGGACTAACATCGACTTCAGAAAGACGGAAAAACTACTTTGAAAATTCCTTTATTGCCCAATGTAGGTGGGTCTGATATGACACGTCCAACAAATGTAAGCATGGAAGGAGAAGTTGCTTCTCCTAAACAGCAGAGATATACTATCAAGTACTCCCCAAGTTAAAACTAAAAAATGCTGAGAATAGAACGAGCTGTAGTTCTATATGAAACACTACCATTTACTATGTCAACATGGAAGTAAAAATAACATGATAACAAACATTTAAAGTGAAATAACTTTCTGTTATTTCTGATGGGTTTGTCTTACGCTAATTTCTTCTTAGTTAGGAGTGTTGGGGACCGAATAACCTTCTGCTCTGATCTGGCTGGCCAAAGAGCTCGTAATTACTTTGACGAGAAGAATGTTGCGCAAAAAATCACACTTCTACCTCGAAAATAACGGCAGATTTTAAACGATGCGACAAATATATACTGGCTGACTGAAGCGCGTGTGGAGCGGAGAAATCAATCCTTGCTCTTTGCTTGCACTATTTTTCCGCTCCACTCTGCATGTACACTAAGTCTTAGAATTAAAGGTTCTTGAATAAACCTGTATACAGCAGAGCTGGCTCAATGAAGGCTAGAGATCACCACCCCTATAATATGATGGTTAGAAAGCACTCAAATTATCATTATCCGAACATAACACAGTCGAACCTCTTTAGCAGAATGATGTATTTTGCATTGAGCGCAAAACCTCGCCGCGTAACTTGGCCGGTCAGTCATTTGTCGCTTGTGTCGTTTGCCGCAGTTGTTGCACCTGAAATTTGTCAACATGTCAATGGCCGACCAAAGGAACAATATTTAAATGATCAACGTTCGACTAGAAACGAGTGTTCACCTGATAGTGTTAGCTGCGTATTCCATTTTCTCATGCAGTTGAGAAAGAAGGTCGCTGAGTTCGCTCCATGCTTGCTCCACTTGGTTAGTTTCAGCCACATATCGATTGTATGCGGCTCGTTTATCCTGATAAAGAAGATGTAGGCTTAGTAAAAATTCGCATCTAGTCTTTCAATATATTTGTACACACTAGCACACATTTTCAATCTATTTATACACACTATAGCACTTACGGGTTCAGCGATGAGATCAAAAGCGTGTACAAGAATTTTGAACGCCTCTTCCGCTCCGGGTTGAGAATTTTTATCAGGATGCACTAGAAGCGCTTGACTTTTGTAGTATTTCTTGATTTCCTCATCGGTACAAGTGCTCGTCACACCGAGTATGCTGGAAATAAAAACATTAGGAATCATTAGCCGAGAAAAGTCCATAATTTAATATAGAACTCAAAAATTGAAAGAAAAAAAAACTGCAACACTGGCGCAACTTTTAGTACTACATTCAGTTGAAAAAAATGGAAAACGGAAGAAAACTAGCTTAATTTAGAGTTCCACTGGTCTCGCCAAATATGTGCTAGTAATTTTACACTAGGATGAGACGCACCTGTAAGGATCTTTGCCTTTACAAGACAGCAATCGTTTCATGGCCTCTTCACCAGTCGTCGGCAATGATATATTGTGCGTCAATGATCCTGGCAGTGGCGGCGCGTCAACGGATGGTTTCTTTGGAAATTTCCGCTGCTGCTCTTGCTGCTCGTCTTCCTTTTTCCACCAAGTGATCCAACGCCAAGAATTACGCCACCAAACATTCCACCAACGCTCAGATTTGCCATTTCCTCCGTTCAATCCAGCCCGAATTCTGTTCAGCCAAGATACAGCTTTGTTGCAACCGTCAGTGAACCTTGAAAATTAATGCCACGATTCGCTGTAAAATTCTTTATATTACTTATGTTATTGGATATATATACATGTATAAATTAATCAGTACTCACATCTGAAGTAGGAGTGACGACGACATGGCAGTTACATCCCAGAGAAGGTTCAAAAGCCATGTTGCCATATACATCACATACAAAGACCCTTGTTCTTTCCATTTGTTCATCAAAGCTCCTAAAAATTTAACCGGTAAACAAAAATTAAAAAAAAAGCAGCAACAATATTTTATTTTTCAAGCATTAGTGCTTTTATTAAGGGCAAAAATTTCATTATCTGAAAATAGCTAGAGGTTAGGACAAAGAGACTCACCAAAATTATTTTCCCGTCGCCTACATGATCGCTGATTGCTGCGTTTACTCGCCACTTTACGCGCTGATTGGGTAGTTCTCTCACTCCTGTTGGCTGTTCCTGAAATTACACCAACACGAATTTCAGGAACAGAATTTTATCTCGACACCAAAATAGAGATCAATCAACAATAAAATTAAACCAACGAGTCGAACCTTTTCTTTCTTCGCGAGTTTTGGTCTTTGACGAAGAACGTTCTGGTGTGGCTGTGGTTAAATTCGGCCCAGGCGACGAGTCTTTCCTGCGAGAAAATTTAATTTCCGCTTCGTTGTTCACATTTCCAACTACTTCTTCTCTTTCAGATGCTGAGAGGAAAAGATTTTATTATTATAAATCATGATTGCATCAAAATCTCCAATATATTTAGATTCAAATAAACGCATTACTTGTAGGCGATTTGTAATTCTTCTTCTTCTTTTCTTTCTTCAGCTGATCCTGAGCTCGAGTCGGTGGCGCTAGATTCAAATCTTCCGCCGACGACCATCGGCTCAAAGGGATTTTGACTTTTTCCAAAAGCGCCTCCTCACTGCCGCTCGAGTTTTGACGTTTCAACGTGCTATGCGGTTTTCCACCTAGTTGAACCAATAGAGATAATAAAATATTGAAATACAGAATAGGATAGTGTAAACATTCTTCACTCGTGAAATTGACAAACCATTGTTGTTGGAGGACTTTCCTTGGATCGTCTTTTTAGTTCCTCCTTCCGATTTTGTGGTTTTAATGTCCTGAGGGTTAGGGACGGGTTTGGTCGCTGCTTTTGCCGTCGGCGGAGGCGTCAGAGGTGGAGATTTTGCCAGCACATCCGAGTAGCTCGGTCTCATAGGCTTCACCTGTTGAATAAAGCAATAAATTGAGAGCTCGAAAGATATTTCGTGCAATTCAAGAGCTGAATATTTATACATTGATACTGATGTAAATAATTTTGCTGTTACGATTGAATTTTTTACCCAAAATTCCTACGTTAATTGCCAATAGTAGAAAGCTATTACCTTGCTTTTAGTCCATTTCATAATCGATCCTAGCTTTGTGAGTCGAAAATACGAATTAAAAATTTTGCCCAGGTTTCTCCAATTGCATTAATAAAAAATAAAATCAAGAAAGAAAAACTAGAAAGTTAAAAGCAGAAACGTCGACCAGGAGTTTGCTAATTTTTATCAACCAGCATTGCATAATTGGAGGCGAAAAATCAGACTTTTAACAAAGAAAATTTAGAACTATTCTACAAGGTTAAAAAGCTCGACATTTTTAATAATCCAAGGCATTCATCAGTTATAAATCGAAAGCAACGCGAACTAACGAATAATTTTTCCAAGCCCGCCATTATTTTATAGGAAATTGTAATTGAATCGGAATAATGTTCAATAGCCGGAAATGCTCTCCCGCCGTTTGAAAATCTAAAACATCCACTCGAAATAAAGCTGGCGATCACAACAGGAGACCGAATACTTCACTGCTCGGCGATCTTGAGCGACTGGAGCGGGAAGGAGAAAGAGGAAAAAAACTGTCAACTCATTGACTTGTCAATAAGCCGAAACATCACTGCTCTATGGGAACCGAACGCTATTTACCTGCCTACCTATTCATCAATGCGGCTGATGTCTACTAACTTCGGTAAATAAGAAGCTACTTAATTCAAGTTTTATGAAAAAAAATATTCGATAAATATACTATGATTGCGTTCAAATAATTATGTGCATAATATGGATAACCTTGGTTTGAGTTGAAAGTGACGGATTTGAAATTTAAAAATATTCAACTCGGGACACATCGTTGGCTGAAAGGGAAAAAGAAAAGTTGCATGTCTAGGGGGAATAATGTTCCCTAAATAAATGACCGCTCGTAACTACAAGAGATGGGAAAAAAATCTAGAAATACCTCCTATGTTTTGTCATGAATAAATCGAATTAACTGTAGAATTTTTTTAAACTATTTTTTAATGAATCTGAAGCAAATCTATGACAAGAGTGAAGCTCAAATTTGAAAAAATCAAATGTGCGAATGCGTGTCCTGGATTTTTATTAAGGCGCTCGTAGAGAAAACACAGTGAAAAACTTGTTGAGAAACAATTAGCAGCAGCGCAAGTAGAACATCACAGAATGAGTGCTATACAATTTTGAAATCCTGTGAAAAATGAATGATTTAGCAATGAGCAAATTTGGAAGAAAAAAATAGATATAAATTCTAGTCTGTGTGGAAACCTTGACAATAAATGATTCTTTGAAGAGGAACATGATAGCTCAAATTCGAACGTATGAAACTCGCAGAGCTCCAACAACTTCGTTCATTCATTATTCGTTTATTGGCAAAATAATAACGATCCTTACATTTCAATAGTCTTTTTTACTCTGGACGTTTCGTCACATATGAGGAGACCTTTTCATTTAAATTATTTTCTAAAATCTCTAAATATATTTCACGATCTCCATTTCTTGGAAAACAATAATTAATTAAAGTATTTTATAATTAATTTAATTATCCTCTTCAGTGCATTGTGAGATTTTAATAAATTCAACTAAAGAGGTCACTTCAGGACTGACAAAACGTCAAGTGTGAAGAAGACAATTGAAGTGTATGGATAGTTATTATATTCCTGATAAATGGACAAGAAATTTAGATCCTGAATGTCAACCTATCCGATGAAACAACTCTTTTTTTTAGATTATGATAGCTGTAAATGTACCTCCGCAACGATTCTCTGCTTCTTCGGAGGAGCGCTTAGAGGGCTCTGCTGCTGATCAGCCAATTGTCCTGATCTGGCGACTGGTGATGGCAATGTCACGTGCTGCTGTTGTACACCACTAGAGATTGGTGATGTAGGCTCGTCTTGACCTCGAAGGCCACCAAATGGACTGTAGGTTCCGTTCCTATTTGGGGCCCAATTGCCAACGACATTCTCGATCAGACAACCACCGTTAGCTTGTATGTGGTCATTGAATGGTCTAGAAAAAAAGAAAGATTTTTTTTTTAAATTTCATTACTAGTAAGTTGATGGTGGGGCTGATGAGGCGACTCATTCATTGCGTAACTTCTCTCTCTTAAACTATTTGACTTCTCCAACCACCTTATGTACGCTACCCAACAATTAAAAAGAGTAATAATCATCCAAAATCAGTTAAAAATCATAAAAAAAAAGATAATTCAAATTTTTCAAAATTAACCTGTTCGTTGAGTAGTCAACAAGATGAGGCGGCTGAGGGGCTGATGGTGGTTGTTGGAGACCCGATAAAGTTTGCGGAGCCGGATAGTGTATAAATCCCACCGGTTGAGTGGCGCCAAACTCAGGAGCTGGTTTCGTTTGGTAAACCACAAAATTGCCGTTACCAACGTCCATCATACCAAGCTCACCGGACTGAGGGTAGTAAACCGGAGGAGCATTTGACAACCCAGGCGGGGCTGCACTTGTAGGCCCCGGGAGATTGGAAGTCGAGAGTACGGCTGGAGGAGCGGGCCAGGGTGTTTGTGGAAGCTGAGGTGTGGGCGGCTGTGATAAAAAAGGATTTTTTACTTCCATAGGTCAAAAATAGGTCGCTTGAATATTAAATAAAAAATGTTTAAAAAAATTACCGGCGTGTTGATGACTTGAGTTGCTGGCGGCTGCGGTGGCCCGTTCAAAAATTGTATGTACTGGCCCTCATAGCCGCCACCAAATTCAGCTGTCATGTGATCAATAATGTCATCGATGCAGCCTCGCTTTTTACTACTTTGTTCCTGCATTGGCGGTAGGCCGTCCATTTGTGAGTGTGTTTTAACGAACAAGATAGAGCAGTGGCCCCAATTATTAATAAAGCGCCGCTCAACAGTGGATCTATCTGGGTGAGATAGAATCCGAATAGTAGCGGAGCCTTTGCAGGCTTCACCTGAAAAATATAAGGATAGTTTTATCCAACATATAGGTTGAGTGAATTGTTTGAGGGGGAATAATAGGTAACCTTTTCACGCGCGTAGGATACAATGGTCCTACATAGCCCACATTAGACTGCAGGGGGAAAGTACTCAGCCAGGAGATAAATATACTCGAATAAATTCAACTAGAGGTGGCCCAATATTTCTACTGCTTGACCAACTCGGTGAATGGGTCGCAGGACCATATTAGGACGATCCAAAAAAGATTTTCAGCAGAGATGTATAGATCCTTGCCAGATATCAGCGTCAGAAAATATTGACTAGTTATGTTTACTTATCGAAAAGTGTTCAACAGGAACCAGTATTGATTATCATATTATATTCAGATTATTCGATATTATTTTTTATGTATCATGTTCCTGAGATAGACCTGACGAATAATTGTTTAATAATTTTCGCTGTCAGAGTACTTTCGCCCCTTTTGGCATCCTCATGGCAACGCAGGACGATTAATAGTCACCCAAAACCATCAAGTCTTCAGATAATGGTTCTGGTTTCGCTTGTTTTGTCTTCTTTTGCAAGAGGGAACTGGAGTGGGATAACTTTTCAATCTGTTCATGGACAAATTGATAAGGGTTAGATAAGGCGGGTACAAAGGCCTCGTAAACAGTTTTCCTTGACTACTTCAGAACAATGGCAGTTGGTTATTGATGACGTTGTACCAACCACGTGACGAATCGACGAGAAATCGTTCCTTTCATAATAATCAACCAGTTATTGAAAACGAAGGCAAGCAAAGGAAAGTACAACATTGCAAAGTGCCACACATACAAGGAAATCGTGGAATTATTATAAATAACGAAGGCAATTATGTTCGACGACAACGTGAACATTTTTACATTGGACGTGATCCAAACGCAGATGAAATCAAGTAATTTGAAAAGCCAATAAACTCGGAACAATGCGTAAATCCTGACGAAAACACTCGATTCACCTTCTGTTACGAGGATTTCCGCGACACTTCACCAATTCAGCCAAAAACTCCTAAATAATATAGACGCGAAAAAACGTGAGACAAAATTTTTTGTTTTTTCATTTTACGTCTCAAAATTAGATATAAAACCCAAACATTGAGGAAATGAAAAAAACGATCACTTGGCAGCAAAACTATCTGACAGCATGGAGGAAGGAAATATCGTAGTCGGACAGATGAAGTTGAGTTGGACTAGATCGGACTAATACTTAGTTAAAATGTCAACCGCTAGAGCTGTTTATATCAGTGCCGGAACTGCCAGTTTTTCATTTGAACAAATTTATTAATTCTAACTAAAAGTATAAAGATAAATGAAGTTCTTTAAAAAAAAATTAAGTTGAAAATTATTTGTCTTTAATAAATAAAAGTAAAATGGTAAAAAAACAAAAAAGAAAAAAAAAACAGATTTTTTCTACTCGCTCTGCTTACTTGAATCGATGTAATAGTATCGATTCAAAGAATCGATTTATCAGTGAAATCGGAAAGTATCGAATGGGCAAGTCACGATTTTGCCTTCGTGCTTTGTGGTACTCATAATCGCATAACCGCAACATCGCAAGGCGGCCAGAGTTCATTTCAGTTCCTCCTTTCTAGGTGCGGGTTTCGTCTCTTGGTTTCTCTCGAGTAGCGGACGAGCGCGTAATTGATATTTCAGTTCGGTTCGCTTCATGTATTTTCTACGTTAGATTTTCCTCGCATCCTACGCTCATCATAATGGCCAATTTTAGTAAATACGCGACGCGTAATAATGCGATCGGAGCCGCATCAGCCGCAATCGTCGTCTGGTTTCTTCGCCAACAGTTCAAATCGAAGCAAAAAAAGAACGCAAGGTACGTATTTAATTTGAGTTTGGTCATGTGATCGATTTAGAAACCGCTGATAGCGACAATTAGCGGCAATTACAACGCAATTAGAGTCAAGGCGAGTGAAAACTTGGAAATACCTTGTTTATTTGAATACCGATGTCCGTGAGGATGATTTGGCATAATTTGTCATCCGCAGTTTTACCTATTACTCGATTAGCCTTCTCTTATCGGACCGCTCGAGTGGTCCACCGTTTTTGCTTTGTAACGTTTGAAGAAAATGATCGAATTAAAAAAGATCTATTTGATTTATGAACGATGGACTTGTTGATCAGATATGGCGATTGTTGAATAAAAACAATCAGTAAAGTGTCGATAGATATCAATATTTTAATGATTGATAAATGAAAATGGATAAAAGAGCCGAAAGATTTGCAAGCATTGCACCTATGGGCTTGACAAAAAAATATTGTGAGTAAATTGAGCAAATTAATTAAACGATCTGAAGTTAACGGCGCTTTTAAGTATAATTTTACACAAAATCGTATTCGACAACCGACGTTTTTTTCTCAGATAAGGAACTATTCCAATCATATGTACGAACGGTTTTTATCGCCTTTTTCAGTCTAGCCAAACGATTGCGAAAGAGACTATTGCGTCGGTTACGATGTTACAGATTTCTGTTGCGGTTTATATCTTTCTTCAAGACTGAAACACAATTGGAAAAAAACTTTACAATCCGCGAATCGATTTTGACTTAACCGAAGATAGCGAAAACTGCAATGAAAAGTCGACAACCAGTGATCTGAATCCTCTACGTTCACTTCATGGCACAGTTTTTTTTATGATATCCGCTACTGCTTTTTGCCTCTTTTTGCCCCGTTGTAACTGATATAGAGCACAGCGTAGTGATGAAAACATTGAAAGATTTATACCAGGTCGTATTGGTGAGGGGGAGAAAAAATAGAAGACTGATATTCATATTTCATAAGCTAGCCCAGCACTCGCCAATTAGGGCATCCTCGGTTTCCCCAGCCGAATATGGAATGAAACAAGAAAAATAGGATTTTGTTTCAAATATCCAGGCATCATTTATCTATATTGAAAGCTGAAAACGGATTTCATTATCAGCTGTTGACTCGTGATGGAAAACTGATATCGATATTTTCTTGGGTGACAGCGATCGAGACATGTTTTTTGGAGACCTAGCTATCTCGAAGATATCAATAACGATTTATCATAGTTCCTCAAGAGATCATAAAACTTGAGACATATTGAGATCGAATTATCGAGTACCTTTCAAGAGAGATGCAGGCTATTCTGTAACACACTTGAACGATTGATAATTTGTTCAGTTCTTGAATTATATTCATTGATTGAAACCAAAATATGGCTTTTTTCGCAATTAAGTTTATCTCTAAACTTATTTGAAGGTCGATGCTTGCTAACGTATAACTACATTATAACGTGTTGCAAATAATATTACCAGCCTTTTTTTTCATAAGATTATTTATATCAGTTTGAATGTTTTCTTATTTTTGACCAGGTTCATTTAGTAATTTCGTTTGTTTATTTACGTAAAAATTCAATTTTTTCAGAAATAAACCTGCTGTTCCTGATGTGGAGTACGTTATCGGCGAAGTGAGTATTTCATTGCAATTTAATCTCGATTCGCTCGTGTGTGTTTTTTAAAATTTAGTTGTTTTGTCGAGTCGTTTTAAACATTTTAATTTCTATAAAAGAATATCCGAGCGGTCGATGCACGAAGGAATATAATTATCTTCAGGAAACCGACGTTCAAGAATTGTGATACTCTTGAAGGATGAATACTGCGGCTGATTTTTTCGGAGCTCCAATCGGGAACCGATTTCCATACAATTCCTTCATTCGACTTTCGAGCTAATTTCGTTCTCACAATTTAATCAGTTCGACGCTGTAATGCTATTTGAGCCATATAACATTGCTTATCCGAGTTGCATCTTGTCGTGCTAATAAGAGTTGCCTTTTCCCGTTCAGATAAAATAAAAATAAAACAACTATTGTCTTTTTTTTTATTGAAAATCAAACTAGCATCGTGATGTTCCCATTTAGTAAGGAATATCTGCAAATATGAAAGAGCTGGTGCTATATATACTATGCTCCAGAATGTAATTGGATGTAAATGACATGGTGTAAAATGCTAACTGGTTTGTTTTTAATCACCAGCTGCTGCCTTAGATGCTATTTTTTCTAAATTTATTTTATTCTATTTATTTAATTTTTTCAATTTACTTAGTTTTTAAAATAATTTTTGTTGGCGAAAATTAAAAAATGGTAGTTAAAACGTGCTGTCTACGCGAGTCTAATTTATTACATTTTTTCAGACAGCGCCGCCGACGGCCAAAATGAAAGCGCACGTAGATCGAGCGTTTTTCCGTCAACTATCAGTTATTCTCAAGATTGGCATCCCTGGATTCTTCAGTTTGGAAAGTGGATTCATGGCGCTTGTTGCTGTTTCGCTTGGAGCGCGAACCCTCTGCGACATTTGGATGATCCGAAACGCTACAGCTATTGAAAAGTGAGCTAATGTTACATCCCAATTAATTCCTTGTATTTGGGATCCTTTATAAACAGTTGCCATTGGTCACCTCATATTTTTTCTTAAAATTAATATGATTAAAATGTAGACGAAATAGACAATTATTAAAAATGTATTTCTACTGAACTGAAAAAAAAACGAGTTTGACTAACATTTTTCCAATTCAGTTAGCACATTATTTGATTTGTCATGCTGGAAATTGCTCGAATATTTTCTTGAGACTTGAGCCGATCAATTTATGGTTTACGATTGGAGCGACTAGTGCATTTATAACCCATCAAGTGTTCATAAAATGTTTTACAACTGGGCTTCAGCCTGTACCTGTGACTGTAGAATTATTTGTATCTGTCCGATTTACGACTCACTAAGCTATTCCACATGGTTTTTTTTACCACAGAAAACCATTAAATTGCAGTAAAATGTGGCACCACAATTTAATCCCATATTTCTTGTCAGATTATTAGGTTTAAGATACATGTAACCACCCGTAGTTTCATAAAATCTTGAAGAATTTTTGCGGAATAGACTGCCTAAAAATTGGTGTAATTTTGGTCTCATTATTGATACCTAATTTTCATTTTTTCAGTTCAATCGTCACCATGGACAAACCGAAATTCCATAGAGATCTCTTCCGTTTTTTCCTCGCGCTTCCATTCGTAAGTTGAAAAAAATGCCTTCTATGTATATCATGGTGCCCATTAAATATTTGTTTTTCTAGATAAATTCATACAACAATGATTCCTTTCCAGATAGCTGTAGTCAATGGGGTACTTAAAGTAAGTAGAAAACTTTCTACCGCCTACTGCAAATTATGCGAATAAACTTGCTTATTGTCGAGTCCGGTTGAATTTTTCAGTGGAGCATCGGCGAGCTCAAATTGCGCCTGCGGACCAGATTATCACACCATCTGTATGATCAATATCTCAAGTATGTTTCCTTATATTATTTCTACTCATTCAGAAATCTCGTCATCTCCATGTACTATACTTCCGTAATCTTTAAATTGTTTGCGTTATTAGGTAAAGGTGGAATCCTATAATTGATTAATGACATTGGTCGGAATTCAGTTTTTCCTTAAAGCGCTCTTTTCTTTGTCTTTTTTCTTGTTTGAATTCTTGTGACACTATTACTTTTTGTGCCACAGAGGATTCACATATTATCAGATGAGCAACCTGGATACACGGATAGCGAATGCGGACCAGCTTCTTACAACGGATGTTGATAAATTTTGCGAAATGTTCACCGACCTGTATTCAAACATGTGTAAACCGCTTTTGGATATTTTTATCTACGTCTACCGTCTCACTACAAACCTCGGAGGCTCCGTAAGTATTTTTTCAATTCAAAATTCTCTTGTTACAGCTCGAACTAGATTAGTTTTAGCCAATTATTATCCCTAGAATGGAAACACTAGAACAAATCTGTGTACAAATGTAAGACTGGGACAGATTTTTATACTTATTGATCGTTCGCAGACTCCTGGCGTCATTTTGCTGTACTTGTTGATTGGAGGTTCTTTCACTACATACTTGCGACGACCTGCCGGCCGCTACACTGTTACCGAGCAGAAACTTGAAGGCGAATACAGGTAAAAAAAAATTTAAGCCATAAATAATTTCAAGAAGACTATCAAAATAGATCAAATAGATGAATAGATTTCAAATAATCAAACATTTTTGGCTACTTGACCAGCTTTTGCGAGTTCTTTGCTTCTCAATTCTTTGCTTCGCATTCTTAGCACTGTTATTCGGCGGCCAATTTAAGCATCAATAAGAAAAACAATAACTGAGAGAGGCCAGTAATATTGAAACACTTTGCGAGGGGAAACAGCTTTTCTACTCATGTTTTTCATAGAAAACAATGTTTCAATCGATTTTATGTTACCCAGGTACATCAATTCGCGTCTCATCACGCATTCAGAAGAGGTGGCGTTTTACGGGGGTAACAACAGGGAAAAGCTCACCGTCCTCACATCTTTCAGAAAATTGGTAATTTGACAATATTCATCTTTAATTGCTTCCTTGAGTGATTCATTGTAGGGTTGCCTTTGAGTGTGAATATATAATTATTAAGGTGGTTATGAGGTTGTAATTGTGTAGTTATAATTATTAAAGGTTGCTTTTGAGTGTGAGGTTATGGTTAACTTGAATTTTATTCCACAGATTACCCACTTGAGGAGGTTCTTGGAATTCAAAGTTATTATGGGAATAATCGATAACATTGTTGGCAAATGTGAGTATTTTTCGCTTCAAATTATTTGTAATTGTAAATTTTATGAATAATTCATCAAAATGAAAACAGTTTGTTCATTAGGGTTATTGGTGAACGTCCAATGCTACACCCGTGTTGACATTATGACTGGAAATAAATTTATTCTGGAAGCCTGATTCAGTTCTTAAATATGCTCATTCTTTATTTTATTAAATGACTCTATTTGTTTGGGTCTCTTCACTTATCCTTTTCTATCTCAACTTGCTGATCCGAGATTTAAATTGCTCATTGGTTAGCATTACGTATTTTGTTACCCTCTTGGAATTGTCTGGCGTTTCATACTGGCCTGTGTTTTTTAGATTTCGGAACCATCATTGGCTTCATCGCCGTAAGCATTCCATTTATGAAAGCAGACCATCATCTGCTCGGCAAAGCTTCCAAAGATGCCCGATTTATGGTGAGTCATTAATAAATATTTATTCTCAACAATCATTATCTGTAAATTATTTATCAAGCTCTTTAATTTGGTTAGGGAAACACATGTGTGAGTCCTTCTGATAAAGTTGGTAATCAGAGCGATAAGGTGTTTTAAGTCTTTTATTAACAAAATTAATTACAGGAATACTACACAATGGGTCGAATGATGGTGAAAATGGGTGAAGCTACAGGTAGAATAGTGATCGCACTAAGAGATCTGAACAGGTTGGCAGGACTGACTGCTCGAGTCACACAACTCACAACAGTGTTGGCTGACATCAACGCCGGAACCTATCAGAGGACGATGCTTGTCGGAGGTAATGAAGCACTGGATTGCAACTGTCTGAGTGCTAAACCTGTGACATTTTTTCTTAAAAAAGATGGGACTTTTGGTCGATTTGGTGTTATTGTTCTTATACCCTTATATTATTATCATAATCATGTGCTTTTATCATTCTTACATATTACTCTAAATTATTTGTCATCTGTATGTCTTTTTTAAGAACTCGATGGACTGAAGCCTGGAGCTGGACGAATCTTATGCGCAGATCGGCTCATAAAATTCGATCGTGTCCCTCTCATCACACCCAATGGAGACATTCTCGTCCGGGAACTTAATTTCGAGGTATGCCATATTCTGACTAAAATAAAAAGAAAAAAGATCTTTTGCAGGCAGATTTGACTTTTCTTTCATTTTAGTTATTATACGATAGTTTTACACTTGGAAACAAATTTTATTATTTTAGGTCCAGTCTGGAATGAACGTGCTTGTTTGTGGACCGAACGGCTGCGGTAAAAGCTCCCTTTTCAGAATCCTCGGCGAACTGTGGCCAGTTTTTGGTGGGACGCTCATCAAACCGCCAAAATCAAAACTTTTCTATATCCCCCAAAGGCCGTACATGTGTCTTGGAACGCTCAGAGACCAGGTAGGACATTCTGAATGTTGATAATATTTTTCCCAGCGTGTATTCTGGTGGGAAATCATGTTAAAATTATCAGTGTTTCTTCAGCCAGAGTCATCTGTGGAAATAATAGGTTATCTTGAATTTGCTGAGAGAATGAATTTTATACAGTACATGTGCTGTTTAAATTTTGGACTTCTTATGAATATCTCACAACTATTATCTTCAACTTGCTATTGATTAGGTGATCTATCCGCATACCAAAGATGAAATGAAGCGGAGAGGAAAATCTGACGAAATGCTGTTACGTCATCTTGAGCGAGTCCAACTTTCTTATCTTCTTCAGCGTGAAGGAGGTTGGGATTCAATTGCCGACTGGATCGACGTTCTTTCTGGCGGTGAAAAACAGAGAATAGCTGTAAGTCAAAGAGGTGAAGCTTTTTGAAAAAATTCATCCCGAGCAAGATGATTGACGTTTGCTTTTTTCTAGATGGCAAGACTGTTCTATCACAGTCCACAGTTCGCTATATTGGACGAATGTACTAGCGCTGTGAGTGTTGATGTGGAAGGTTCTATGTACCAGTACTGCAAAGAAGTTGGCATTACATTGTTCACAGTATCGCACAGGAAATCCTTATGGAAACATCATGAGGTAATTTCCTTTGTTTTTGATAGTGATGCTGCACTAGAAATTGGTTCGCCTCGATTTGTTTGGATATTTTCGATTAATAAGTTCTCTGATTTAAGTGCCGTTTTAATTTATCTGAAATTAGGTATTTTTTAGTACATCAAGGTGACCCAAGGAATGTAGAAGACGATTTTGTCGCTTTTTTTTTAACTTGCCAAAATTAGGATTAAATATAATTTATTAAAAAAGTTTCTTCGCTTTTTCAGTATGTGCTGTATATGGACGGGCGTGGATCGTTTGAATTTAAGAAAATCGAAAACGATACAGAAGAATACGGTTCTTAGCCGCTATCTTTGGGGAGACAGGTTTAAAACTCAAAACTGCAAATCAAGGTCGTTCTTCAGTGGAGGAAAAAAGTGACTCCATACAATGTGAACGTAAGATGTTTTGCAACTTTGACGTCATAGGAACAAGGTCATTTGAACGAAGAAATGGCATCATCAAAAGTAGCGGCCATTCGCCAGCCGAAGTTGTGAAAAAGCCTGTTTCAATCGTTAACAAAGTTTTTATTCTGTTATTATTCTAATTCAGTTTTAAACAAAATTAGGAGTGTCTATGTTATAAAATATTTAATCTAAACGTTTGTTATGTTGCTAAGCAAAGTCGGACGTCTACTGTAACTCTGTAGTCAAAACGGAGTTTCTACTGTATTTTCCCCTTGGTAGTTGTACCAAGGGTTGTTACCTACTGTGTGGACGGTATGAGCTGCTTCTAAAGCATGGTTAACGTGAGCTTGGTCATCGAGAATCTTAAACGGTGATGTTTGTCCTCAACGGAGACAGATCCCCGGGTTCACATGATTCTCTAAACCATTCACATGGTATTCTCTAAAGTCTAAACCGTTTACCTGATATTCTCTAGCTCTATTGTAATGCGCAGAATGGACGAAAAAGGCTACGCAGTCTGGGTTGATTAAGGACGTTGTTACAACTTCCCTATAATATTTCTCTTCGAGATTCTTTATCCGCAAGAACCTCCCCCACCAGAGCTTTGCTCTGGCTTATCAGAACCAGAACAGATGACTAAGATCACGTGAACCCCGCTTTATGGTTATACTTAATGGTAAATTATTGCTCGAGAGCGTGAAAAAGCCGGAGTTGGCCTTATTTGCTTATTCAATAATCAATATTTTAAATTATCGTTGAAATTTATTTTCAAGGGCTTTGCAATCCTATAAACTTGCAGCCCAAACCACAGTTATGGAGAGCTAGAATACTTAAATAGTGATTGGTCAGGGATATTTATCGCCTCCTCCTCTCCAGCTACAGTTGGTAATTTTCTCCCTCCAGTTGGGATCTATTGACTCACATCCAGGTAATCACTCTTCAATCAAGGCCTTGACGAGCCCGCCTAAGTACACTTTTTTTATATATATTTTTTTTTTGAATATGTAAAGATTTCCGTGATTGAATTTATCTTGTTTCCAACCGGTATGTTGAGGTGTGAACTGGATCATTGAGGAAATAGGAGAGACTACCTACACCTTTTGGGTTAAAATTTTTTCCGAATGACATTTTTCGGGGACTAGGTTGTTGAAGTAATTGGAGAGGAGAGGCGTTGTTTTCATTATGATGCCTACGAACACAGGTAAAATTCCGGTGCCAAGCATACAGTTTCTCAGGCTGCGTACTAACTCCGTGCTGGTAATGATCGTCTGGTGCGGGCGATGTATCTTCTCCGGCCTGAAAATAGTCATAATAAGTGCAAAATCCATGCGGAAGTTTAGGGTTCTGGGTAAAAATTCTATGCGGCTGTTAAATGCAGGTTATCATTGGTTAGAGCACATAACAGTGTTAACCAACTATTTGGTGCGTCCCTTTTTATTTAATTGGATTCTAAACCGTTTTAATTCTTTGACTTTTTGATTAGAACAATCATTTTTGAGTTTCGGCGTCCAAGTGTGCGCACGGAAAATTGGCCATTCAAAAAGAACAAGGAATTTTTGTAGTTCCTTTAGATTCATGTTTCTTACTAAGAAAAATCTAAAATAAAGTTAACAAATCTAACTCACTTAAAAAAACCTACTAACCTTGTTTTTTCCATTTCATCTACATTGATCTTCTAGAAATAATTGGGCCACCCTCGTCAATCCAGCCGTCTTTATGATCGCTCAAGCCCATGAAATGGTATAATTTTTTTCTCTTCCAATCCAATTTCGCTTAGAACGTTTTCTTGTTCATAGAATTTTAGTGTGACGTGGCTTGTTCTCTTTCTAATTTCTATGATGTCTATGTACAGTTTATGTTCAAATGCTATTCGGAAAACTGACGCCAAAGCAATGTTCCAAATAATCTGAAATCGAGTCAAACTTTTTTCCAATGCTCTTCAAAAAGAGCTATCCTTCCATTTTCCAATCCGAAACCATCCTTCCATCGTTGCTTCCTCCAACTTGTTTTATCAGACGACCTTAAATGTTTCCATTGTCGTGTAAAATGTAAAGTGCTCCAGTGTAAAATTTATTTAATCTTATGGGTGATAGAGGAAAGTATATTTTTTCGAACGGCACCAAGTGCCTTTTGGTAAATGTGGTTTTATTGTTAAGGATCAAAACGTGCAAAGACTAGAGTGATCAATTCAAGTGTGATACCTCATAATGTGATTATTCAAACACTATTTCCTTTGTTAAATAAAAAAAATTGGGTAAACGCGTCTATTTATTTCCTGCGTAACTTAGTTCATCTCAACTCTTAACTCATCCTCTTGACCGAGTTCATCAGTTCTACATAAAAAGTCTAAGTTTGTTCTGCTTATCGTTTATACTGAGAAAATTGAACACATTCAACGTTATCATTAATTTATGTGGAAGCTAGAAACTTGTGATAGAAATTACCATTTTCTATAAATATTGCAAATCATTTTGATTCGCGCCTTGAAGGCAACTTCCACCGAGGGCCTCGAATATTCATAGGAATCCAGGTGCCCATTTTCGGTTCAATTGATACTTGGACACCAAAGCGTGCGTGAAATGGCATAAGCTAGATGCTTTTAATTGCTACTAGTTTGCCTATGATTTAGCACCATATCCGTATCTAATCACATGGGCGCTCATGCCCTTGCTGAAGTAGCAGAATTTTTTTTTTTAAGAGTGGGGTGCGCTAATATAAACTCGCATTGCTTTTGAAAAAAATTGCCATTCTTTTTGAACATTGAGCGCAATAAGAAATTCAAGATGATGATTTTCGCGCTGGTTTTGGCCTCATTGATGATAGGGAGCAAATGCGATGACGATGATCTTTACTACAAGGTAATCCATATTATTTTTCTCCTGGGAGATATTACTATTTTGATTGCGAATATTGACTTAAATTTAAAACTGTACGAATTTCTTTCCGCTGATGCTTAGGTATTTTTGTATCATGATACAGTTCATGTTTTATGTGCAGTTTATGTAATTAGTATTTTTCTCATCGTATATTTAGTATCTCATGTCCAACTGAAAATCTGGGATGATTTAACTGCCCGTTTGTAATCATGAAGTCGCTTTTCTACAGGTTTTCGAAGAAGTTGATCCCGATTTTATTTTGGACAACGAGCGAATACTTCAAAACTACCTCGCTTGTTTTTTCAACGAAGGCACTTGCAACACTCACGCCCAGCTTGCCAAAGGTAAAATTTTCAGCTTCTTTTAATATTATTTTCGGCGTCTTTATTTACCTATGAATTTTGTGTTGTTTCTAGCTTGTTAAAATTGAGCTGAATAATTTCCTGAGGTACTGTATGTTATACTAGGTATCTTACTGGACCACACTTGTTAGATAAGGTAGAGAAATACTCTGTTTTTACTTTTCACATTTATATTCCTCTCCAGTTCTCAAACCACAGCAGAAATGAATCGTTGTTTTTGTTGATTGCTTCAAAAACGGTCAGGTCGATTATGATTCGACGAACGACTTGAGTTTCGGTGTTATTTCACCTGTGGGATCGTAGATCGACAGAATTTTTTCCCATTCTTTCGGATGCGCTGGGATGAATTTGCTGAGTGAATATTTGAAAATGCTTTTCTGCTTGTCGGTGCATTGGCCGCACAGAGTTGAGAAGACGTCGGCGATCGAATCTGCAAGTGAATGAACTCGTTAAAGTGTGTTGAATTTATCTTTTAATTCTACATGTTCATGTTCATTATGGGGACTTTTTTTCTAACAAGGCTCGCGCTTGGTATTGCAAAGGCCATGGGAGGACGAACAAATGCCACGAAATTTCTTAGCTGAAAGGCAAATATTTTAGAATGAGTGTTCCGTTGCTTCATTATTCTTAATAATTTTTTTTTTGCCTTTTATCAACAATCTTTTATTCTACCATGGGTCCCTTTTTATAAAATTTTCCACCCAATGCCTCCGTGATCAATTAAGCTCTACTTATGAGCTTACTTCCTTCTGAATTCACCCTGTATTGGAATATTCCTATCTTGCCTTCCTATATAATATATCCTATATAATATCTTGCATTACAGATGGGATTGATTCCATAAACTGTGGAAATTCGAGAAAAATCTCCCCTCCGCTCTTGTTTTGGACAATAATTCTGTTCATGAGCTGTTGCATGAATAATGTTTGAACCCGTTTTCGCAACGATCACTACCCTTCAACATATTGCGATGGAGATATGGCCATTTGAAAAAGAGCAACACATAGAAAGCGATTTCACGTTAAGTCTGAGTGTTTCCTTTTCCACAAGGGGTGCGAAATATATTCTTCTCCAGCTTGAAAATATTTCAGAGCTTCAAAAAAAGTCATTACCGGAATATGAGAGTTTTCTGAGAGAAAAGCGCAACAAATATTATGAAAGAGACAGTTTTTTCACCCGATGATGTAAGTTAATATTAGAAAAAAATTAGCAGCATAGATTACCACCAGCATAATTACCTTTCATAAGTTGGGCATGTGGTACGCAGCTTCCGGTTCCGTAAATGCAGTTCATGTAACCCTCGACGGTCTTAGGGTCGCCCAAAAGTTCATCCCAGTCGACCTCTTCGAACATTTTTTTATAAATCGAATCGTCCGCCATACAACAGCCGGACAAAGCGAAAAATGCGACAGCCCAAATCCAAATCATATTGCCCGTGATGTTTTCTTGCTGCACAATTAAGGAACGAGTGAACGAATGATTTCAAACACTGAACGGCACCGTTTTATAGCAAACGGTTATCTTAGCTAAACGATTGCCTATTTTATCGGGGGTGAAATTTGGTTAAAATATACGAAATTCTCCGATTGCTGAATGCCTATCGGACGACTTACTTTGGACTACTTTTTCAACGTAAAAGACGTTGAATTGCTATTCCACAGATAGAGCGAAAGTCGCATATTTTGGGGATTAGCAATTCAAAATTCTAACTTCGACTGAGCTTCAGTGGTTTGCTTCAAGCAATTGTGTGAAAAGAATGAGGTGAGCTGCAACTCGCTCGTTTCAAAAATATTGAGTTGGCTTTAATTTCTTTCCGATGGTAGACTCATTTTGAAGCACAACTCGCTCCTATGAATTTAGGCGTTGAAAACCTTAGGACCCTTTCGTTCCAACAGTATCACTGGTGTCAGTAGGATTATTTGTTTTTCGATTTTATTTCATGTTCAGTTTTCTGACAGGTGATAAAACCTGTGATAATCTTAAGAAAATCTCAAGTAGTAATCTTCCTAAAATATATAGAAATTAAGTATGTATAGAAATTAAGTAGTGAAAATCAATTAAGGAAAACCCCTGAAAATCAAGTGAGAAAAAGGCTGCGAATGACAGGTTTACTCATTACTCCCTCTTCTGCTCTGCCAAGTGTGCGGCAAATCTCTCTTTTCACTATTTTGTTGCATAACTAGCTGGTTCCCAATTTCATTCTGATTTTCTTAGTCTTTCCTCAATCATTTTAAACTCTTATTCCAGGTTGGAAAAAGGCAAAAAACACGTATTTATTCGGGCAGTAATATTTTTTGCATCTTCTGGATATTGCATTGAAGTAAAAAGAGCAATATTTGCAGCTCACCTCCCCAAAATATTTCATATTTTTACTCAATTTTGAGATGGTTGATTTATTCATTTTCATTCGGTGTTGAAAGTCAAATAAAGCGCGCATTTTTTCGACGATTTTCTTTGTCTAATTCTGGCTAGACTGGAATGGGAATTGTCTGGTCGCAATTTTTCCCCGAAGGAATTTTTCTTTCTTATCTTCTTTCTAAGGAATTTTGTGAATACGAATAATATATCTTCTTTTTTCTATAAATTTTTCTTTCTTATCTTCTTTTTAATTTTATTTATTCATATAATTTATTTATTTATTTTTCAATATTTTTATGTATAAATTTTAAAAAAATTATAAAAAAATTCTTAAAAATTATTTTTTTTACATTCATTTTTATAGTATTTATTATTCTTTATTTTTGGTTTATTTTTCTTCTCTCTTTTTTGGTCAAATTTATATTATTTTACATTCATTTTTATATTAAGTATTTATTTATACTTTATTATTTTTTGTGTGTATATTTTTACTCTTTTTTTATTTAATTCTTTTTTATATTACTATCTCTTTTTTATTTATTAATTTTTTTTATTTCTATCTCTTTTTTACTTCCATGTTTCTCTCTTGGTTTATCATTCAATAATAAACCATTGTAATCGCCCAAGAAAAAAAAATATTCTAACCTCCCCTCAAAATTTGATGTTTTACGTTTCAAGGCATGTAGAATCCGAATATCCAATAAAAAAAATTCTGTCCGTCCGCCGTACGCCGTTAGCAGTTTTCCGGCCAAACTGTAAGAGCTAAAAATTCGAAATTTTCACCAAAATCAATCTCGGTCCTACGACGGCCCAATCCTTGAACCAACTTGGTAGTTCAATTTTAAGGGTATTTTTGGGGGTTTTGAGGGGGAGAACAACATTGGATATTCGGATTCTACATGCCTTGAAACGTAAAACATCAAATTTTGAGGGGGGGGGGGTTAGAAATTTTTTTTTCTTAGGCGATTACAATGGTTTATTATTATAATAAACCAAAAACTTATCACAATAGCAATTTTTCCACTCTGTTCAAACTTCACCATAATAATATCGAAACTCTTGAGAAGAATAATTCCCCAATATTCCTTGAAAATACCGAGTAAAAATGCTCGATTTATATTTGAGCCTGAGGAAGTATCGATCGCGATACCGTACAAACGGAAAATCCTATCCGGCGTCCGCTCGACTCCTTAATCATAGGCATAGGCAACGCCCGCAAGTGCAGCTATGTATTGCGGGTTCGGCTGTATTTCGTATGAAGGCGCACGTAACGATTTATTTCCCTCCGCTGACCCAGCGTTTCGGTCGAATTTAATTTATTGGACAACGTGGATCCTCTTGAATATTTTTAAGGCTTTTAGAAATTTCTAATTGTCGGTTTTTATTAATTATTTGGTGGCTAGAGGCAGAAAAAAACCTATCATATATGTAATTGTAATTTTTCTACATTTAGTTTCTTCGTTATAATTTCTTTTTTTCATAGATCAGTTGTTCGGTATTTAGCATATTTTTTGAAGCTTTGATGATCCTCAATTTTTCCTTTTATTGTTACCCATTTCGAATTAGTGTAAAATTTTCCGCAACCAATGTCTCTTGTGATTTTTGCCGACTCGGTCAATTCGCCTTGGAAAACGAACCAAAAAATCATAGAACATGATTGTGATGATTATATCGAATTCATAACAACCCTTACTAGTTGCTACGGAATTTTCCCCGATAGTTACCAATCTGTTTTTCGGTGGGAACGTCACAAATGATCGGAATAGTTACTATCACAAATGGATAGTCTTTCTAAATCAATATTGAAGCGAAGGAATAATAAACCACTGTACAATCATTTTTTTTCTGTCAAGAATGGGACGATCGCTAGATTGAACGATTACGAGGTTCCTAGGATAGTAACCAAGTTGGCCACCGAGGGAATTTATCATGTCTGCGCGGGGAAATTTCGCCCATCGTCGAGCTTGTTATCTTATCAATTGCGAAGGCGACCATGCGGTGATAGCTAGTGAAGTGCGTTAGAACGAAACTTTGTTTATTTGGCAAACAGTGTTTATAATTCGCGCAAGAATAGTGCAATTATAATTGAAACGAGTTTTGAAATTCGGAAAATCGTGCGTTTATGTTATGTTGGTGTGGAAAAATATCCCGCTCGGTAAGCATTTTATGAAATATGGAAGGCCTTATGTTGAATATTGACTTTTCGGGTGCCAATTCGGCCAAAAATTCTGACAAGAAGACGAGCAAACTTGGTAAATCTAAGCCGAATAAGCTGCCCAAAGTTACGAGAAAAGCCCCTCACGCGAAGCTCGCTTCTGATGCCAAACCGCGAAAATTGACTTTCATCAGAGCCAAATCGAGCAAGCCGTCAGAATCTAAAAGTTTTTCCCTTTCTCGGCACATTCAATGCGACAAGAACGTTCCAGAAATTAAAAATAAGACAGTCTCTGAGACGAAAGAAAATTCAAACGAAGAAACTCCTTTCACTGTGTCATTCGTGAAGCCGAAGATTCATAAAGCTCGGAAAAATCGAAAAATCCCGCCCGTGCCTCAGATATTGAACAACGGCAAAGTGTTCGATTTCGACAACAGTTTCGAACGGCGGCCGAGCGAAAAATGGTTCTCCGGAAACGCCGACCGTGAAATACGAATCGATTTCCCCGCGAAATGGAAGGCGAAAAATTCGGAGAGTAAAAATGCAAACGTCGAGCTTCGAAACGACGGTGAAAATTTTGCCGAATCGCCAGTTTCGACAACTGTCGACGCCGAATCTCGAATTGCAGGGTTTGAGCGGCTTGAAAATGATGCGAAGAAAGAGAAACCCGTGAAATGGACGCATCTCGGCGATTCGAAATTCGGCAATGATCGTCTCGCGCTAAGAAAATCGGCTCGGGGTGGAAAAACATTCTCGAAATCCCAAGAGAGCGGACTTCGACATGGAAAATGGACGACAGCTAGCTCGTCGACACGAGGAAACGACCGATTCGCAGCGGACGTGAAGAAATATGGCGAGAAGTCGGACGCCGATTTCGAGCCCGTGGAAGAGAAATTATTTTCGGAAATGTCTTTCACCGAAGCGAACGTTCACCCTCATTTGGTCGGCAATTTGGAACAGCTTTTCGGCATAAAAAACATGACTGTCGTCCAGCAGAAGACGATACCCGTACTATTGGCCGGAAAAGACGCTCTTGTTCGGTCGCAAACGGGAAGCGGCAAAACTTTGGCCTACGCTTTGCCGATGATGGACAATTTGCAAGCCTGCAAGCCCAAGTTGACGCGAAAAGATGGCGTCAAAGCGTTGATTATTCTTCCCACGCGAGAATTGGCCACACAGACGTACGAGTGTTTTATAAAATTAATGCGAGCCTTCACATGGATTGTTCCCGGTCTCATCATCGGCGGGGAGAAGCGTAAATCGGAGAAAGTGCGACTCAGGAAGGGAATAACGGTTTTGATCGGCACTCCAGGTCGTCTCCTTGATCACGCGGAGAACTCGAGCAATCTGAAACTAAATAATGTCTCTTGGCTCGTTATCGACGAGGCCGACCGTCTCCTTGAAATGGGGTACGAAGAAAGCGTCTCCAAATTGATCGATAAGATAGACAGCCAAAAATCTGCCGCCTCTTGGACGGATTTGCCTGACTCGTCGTCTTCAGTTGATTGGAAAACCGAGGAATCATCGGAAATTAAAAAACGCGGCGATTCTTTTAGCGGAAATAATCTCCAGAAATCTCAAGCGAAACAGGAAGCGGACGGAACTGTTGAGCCTGGTATTTCTGAAAGACGGATTCCCTCAAGGCAGACTGTCCTCTTGTCAGCCACGCTTACCAAAGGTGTCGAACGTCTTGCGGCTCTTGCGCTAAAAAATCCCGTCCATGTTGACGCCGCTTCTGACGGTAATATCAACGATATACTCGTCATTCCGCAAAGTCTGGAACAAAAATACGTCGTAGTACCTGCAAAACTGCGTCTTGTCGCTTTAGCGTCGTATATTTTTGACGTTACGGAGAAAAAGTCAAAAATCTTAATCTTCATGGCAACGCAGGATATGGTAGATTATTATACGACTCTCTTGACCTGCGTCTTGGACACTTCGAAATTCTACAAACTTCACGGCAGCATGACTCAAGGCGATCGCACAGAGGTGTTCAATTCTTTTCGAAAAGCCGACAAAGGAGGTGTACTGTTGAGCACGGATGTTGCAGCTCGCGGGCTGAATTTCCCCGAAGTCGACTGGATCGTGCAGTTCACAGCGCCGACGACTCCAGCTGAATATGTACATCGCGTCGGTCGGACTGCCAGGGTTGGAAAAACCGGTCACGCATTGATCTTCTTGCTACCGTCTGAACTCCACTTCATCTCGTTGCTTCAGTCGAGCCGAGTTCAACTGCAAGAAATCAAAATCGACTCTTTCCTCAAATCGTTGCTAAGAATTAACCTCGAATCGAAAGCCGGCCAATGGGGAGGCGGTTTGGACGGAGCGGCGACTGTGCTTCAGCATAATTTCGAACACGCCGTTCTCGACGATGAATCGCTTCACCTTCAAGCGTGCAACGCTTTCAAGTCGTGGGTCCGTTTCTACGCTACTTATCCGAAAGATCTACGTATCGCATTCGACTTCAAGGCGCTTCACCTGGGTCACATAGCCAAAAGCTTCGCGCTTAGAGATCCACCTAAAACAATAGGCGGTATCGGTAAGCCGAAATTTCTTCATACTGATGCGAAAACGAAAAAACCGAAGAAACGAAAAGCGGAAGGATTGGGATTCGTGTCGGAGGGCTCCAGAACCAAAAGGCTGATCACGTCCGAGTTCGATTCCGGGCTCAAGCCGACGAAAAAGAACAAATTCTGGTAAGATTTTATCGAATTTCGTTGATACGGTTTATGGTTATCAGCAGATGCTTATCTCTGCATATCTGTCTCGACCAGTGTTGCTTGAAATTAATCGGCATCTAAGTTATGAAGAGAGTATTTGTTGAATAATAAACAGCAAATTAAAACCGGTAAAATCTATCAATACGAGTTACCACGAAACATTATTAAACTCAGGCTTATTCGCATTTTTCGACGAGCTTTTTACTATGGTAAATTATTGTAATCGCCCTAAAAAAATCAACCCCCTAAAAAACCCTCCTCGAAATTCGATTTTTCACATTTCAAGGCATTTAGAATCCGAATAGCCAATAAAAAAAATTCTGCCCGTCCACCGTCATTAATTTTCTGACGAAACTGTAAAAGCTAAATTCTTGACATTTTCACCAAAAGTCAATCTTTGTCCATTCTTTAACCGAATCGCCAGCTCAATAGTAATTTTTTTTTTTTTTTTTTTTTTTTTTTTTAGCGTTTTCTGTGCATTTCCGTTCACTGGAGCTGTTTTTCACTGCTGTGAATTTTTTTTACAGCCGACGAAAGCGAATTATTCCCTTCAAGCCGCTTTTAATTACCCGAGCTTGCAGCTTATTTATTACAGTCACGATTGACGCGATTGTGCGTTTTTTCATCGGCTTTTAGCTCCCGTAACTGGACGTTGAATACGTTTCAAGTTCGCGTGACGCGACTTGACAATTTTCCTCGCAACTGTCAATCACATCCAATGACCACGTGTATATAATCGTCTGTTCATACGTGATCGTTAAGCGTTAACCATTTCCGTACGAATCTTTTGCGTTCGAAATGAATGAAAACTTGTCATTGAACCAAGCCGGTGTCTTATTGATGCGGTTGAAATATATCCGTGGTACGAAACGAGAGACTAAATTAAACCTGCGATTGGTCGATTTTATGTCGTCAATTTTCACGAACCTCTGGTTCCACGATTTTATTTTTAGCTGTTACCTAATTCGTACGCAAGTTCTTTTATTTCTCGTTTATGTAGATCAGAGTGTTGTGATTGTTCAAAACTGAAATTCGGCACGAGGAAAATAATTATTGCGAATGCTCGAAATTCAAGACTTATTTCTGTGTCAAAAATGGCCAAAGTCGTCATAATAGCCGTCAAAATCAAGCGAATTTTGTACAGTTGTCGAAAAGAAAATATTCTGCGTTTGTAAGGGTGACAGAAATTTCCCATACTCCGAAATTTATAATACATGCCTTGAAACGTAAAATATTTAATTTTGAGGGGGAAAAATTTTTCTTGAGAGATTACATAGGTTTATTGTTGAGTAATAAACCAAAAGACCAAACCAGGACGCTCACCCGAAAAAAGGACGCTGAAAATACTGAATTGTGCTCTGAAAATCGCCTGCAGTCATTTGCAAAAATTATTGGAAATTTCAAAATAAATAAGCTTGAGTAAACTCATTTATTTATAACTTCACCATTTGAGATCATGATCCCAATATGGAAGAATCAAACTTCCTCTTTCAAAACTCTAAATTATTCTATTCGATCGACGAATTGAAAAGTGGAGCGAAAATTTTTTCCCCGTTTATAGGCAAAAGTCAATTTTCGACCGAGAAAAAGTTATCGGCGGAAAACAGATTTAAACTTCGATTGCGACTAGAATAATAATCAGTAATTAACCGTTTCCAACGAACTCGTGAAAGTAAAATGCTTGAAATATTGGTAACTCGGTTGAGAAACAATTTCTTCTAAAAAAACGTCTGTCTCCGGTTTAGAAATTTTATTTTGGTTTATTACTCAATAATAAACCATTGTAATCGCCAAAGAAAAATCTAAACCCCCCTCGAAATGTGATGTTTTACGTTTCAAGGCATATAGAATCCGAATATCTAATTTAAAAAAATTCTGTCCGTCCGCCATTGACGTTTCTGAAGAAAAAAAACTGCAAGAGCTTAGTTCTTGAAATTTTCACCAAAAATTAATATTGACTAGACAATGGCTCAGTTCTTTCACCAGAACGCTGTACCAATTTAAGGGTATTCAAGAGTGGGTTTGAAGAAGAAATTGGAATTTTCCAAGGTTTTAGAAAAAGGCTTGGTATCAATTTCTGTTGATTTTTGGACGATGAGTTGAATGAGACCATCGAGGGGTCGATAGATTTATTGGTTATCGCAGCTTTTCTGTTGAAATTGGGAGATTTTCAAGTTCAGTTTTTAATTTGAAAATTAAGAAAAATAAAATTGATTGAAATTACAATATTGCTTCGGATTTTTCCCTCGTAGTTATTTATCTGTTTTCCGGTGGGAACGTTTGGAAATGTTTGGAATAATTACTATAAAAATGGATAGTTTTCTTAAATCATTATCGGAGCGAAGGAATAATAAACCACTGTACAATCGTTTGCAGCGTTTTTTTCACTTATTTTCATGCAACATGTTGAAAAAAACATAATTCCCATGAAGACCCAAAAAAGGGCGATTATTCTATTATACCTATTCTAGTTACTCGTCGTATTTTCCTATTTCGCCCCATCTGTATATATAAAACTTCACAATTTAATATACGAATGAATCTTGCGCCGTAATTCCGCACCGATGTGAACTTGCTTTGTTGGTTTTCCGTCTGAGGGGCGAATCGTCGAAAATGAAATAATACCCGGTTGCGTTCAACAATTCGTATATAAATCGTCCACACGACAAATCCATTCCTCATTCGTGTTGCAATTCTAGCTATGCTTCGCATATTCCTCTTGTGCCTTTACGGCTTCTGTGCGATTTTGTTGTCCGCCCGAGCTGCCCCAATGACCTCCGATGATATGGAATTCTACCAGAAAGTTTTCGAAGAAGTCGATCCCGATTTTATCCTGGACAACGAGCGTATCCTGCAATCGTATCTTAAATGTTTCTTCAGCGAAGCCGATTGCAACCAACATGCGGCCATTGTTAAAGGTACTTGACAAGTCACATCGAGTGCTTTTTTGGTTTATTATCCGATAATAAACCATTGTAATCGCTCACGAAAAACCATTTTCTACCCACCCCAAATTTGATGTTTTACGAATATCCAGTTAAAAAAAATTCTGCTCGTCCGCCGCAAATACTTTTTCGAGAAAAATAGAACAGCTAAATTTTCGAATATTTCATCTAAAGTCATTCTTGGTCTGACAATATCTCAATTCTTTAGCCAAACTGCTACCTTAATTTTAGGTTTTTTTTTTCAATTTTCTAAGTGTAAACAGAATTAGGCAACGAAAACCTTCGAAAAAATGCGCGTTATTTGCCTTAAATCGCTTATTGAACAGAAATGACACAGAAGGAAAATTCCTCAGAAAGAAAAGAAGATAAAAAAGACGATGTAAAAGGAAAATGAGAAATAAAATATACGACAAATAAATTATAAAAAAATAATACAAAAACGGATGTAAAGTAAAATAAATTTTAAGAAAAAATAAAATGTAAACATCTAAGGTATATAAGTATAAAATTTAAAAAAATAAATTAATCAAGTACAATAAATAAAATGATTTTTTAAATTTTATTTATTTTTTTAGAAGTCTTGATTACTTTGTAAAATCATGTTTCTAATGGCGGTCACATGAGAAAAGTATCATTTAACATTGACGATGATATAATAATATGATACCCCTAAGTATATTTATGATTAACATTTAACCATAACTCCTTATATTATAACTATCGATTTATTATATTTTTATAAATAAGGGGAAAACGGAATATTGTCCTCTATTAATTTAATAATATAATAATATTTAATAATAATAATAATAATAATAATATAATAATATAATATAATATTTAATAATAATAATAATTTTTTCGGATATTATTTATCTCTGTATACATAAACTAAACATACTACAATTGATTATATTTTTGGTCCCATCTCTCTCATATTGAATATTATTTATTTATATAAATATCTATCTGTCTGTAGATAAAGTAAACATATTACAATTAATTATATTTTTTATTCCATCTCTCTATTGAATATTATTTATTTTATAAACAGTTCTAAACTAGTATAACAATAATAAGTTATGAACCGTTACCAACACACAACTTAAATCTCTATAGTTAACCCATAATCTGTAATTACTTCAAATATCAGTTGAAAAACGTGAATTCTTTAAAAAGAGGTCTGCTTCCATTCGAAAACTACACAAGTCCACGTTCGGGGGCTTTTCTAAGCAGCGATTTCGTCTCCATTTGGAGAATGCGGGCTGAAATTAATAATTTACACCGTTCTTCAATCAATTGGACTATCTATCTATATGAATATTATTTTTAATGGATTCTACATTAAATTTCCTAAATTTTCTTCCACAGCACCTAATCATTCCCATTTCGGGAACGTGACGAAAAAAAATTCCGAAGTTGAAACTTCATAAGTATGAAAATCGAAAAAAAATTCGAAAATTATTACCAATTGTTCGAATTTGATCGTTTTCACTTTGAATTCGAATTCTACGTCTAATTTCCTATAGGAATCATTAAATAATCGAATTTAAACAGTTGTGTAAGTATTTGCAAGAAACCGCGTAGTACTAAAACCTGGAAAAACTGATAGTTGTCGTCCAATTTCCGCCGTTTTGACGTCATATTCGGATTCAGCATTAAATTTCCTATAAGAATAGCTATCAAAATCGCTCGAAAACGAACATTTAATTTGTCACTATTACCGATGCCAGCGGAGCTCGGAATTTCGGCCGGCGAAAAACTCGATTTACGGAAAATAATTTCTCTGGCTCTGTTTAAATTTCTTTCGCCAAATTTTTTGCTATGTACGTGTGTAAGGCATTCAAATGAAGACTCCTGCATAATAAAACAATTGATTCGCATTTATTTTGACCCCGAAAATCACGGTTAAAGTCCAATTTTTGAGCTTTCGAAAACCGATTTTTTCGGACCAGTTGCAGATTTTTCCGAGAAATAAAAAAAATCACAAAAATACATCTTGGCAAGACACAACTTTCCTGAAAATTTCAGATTTTTATCTGTATTGGAAGACGAGTAAAAAATCGTTAACTGATCGGTTGAAAAAAATCGCAGGGGTCCCCCTTGGATTTTTTGCGGAAAATTTTTTGAAATAGATTTCGCTCTAATTCAGCATAATGATAGTTGATGATGTGTATATCAATAATATATGCTTCATTCTTTGTTTATTTAGCGCTAAATAGATGAAAAGAACGTTTAAAGTTGAAAAATGTCATGTTTTCGTGTATAGTCGACTAATATTGTTGAATAACGCAAAAACGGTTGAAAAATTGATAGGTACATTACATTGGGAAAATGTGGACAGTTAAATTACCTATCTTTTGGTATATTCAAACATCTGAATTGACGACTTTTTGTTTGAGTTATCCACTCTGCAAGTTACAAATCTTGGAAAACTTAATGTTGTTATGTCTAATTTTGCTCCTACTTTGCTCCAGTTGAAAAACCCAATACTTTATGATACAAAGTACATTCAAACACCACCAACTACGTACCAAATTATAGCAATTATAGTGAATATATAATATATCATCGAATATATCTATGGAATATCTATCGAGGTTCTTGATACGCGTCACTATCCGCAAGAAACCGCGAAAATTTATTTTTTCTGTTCTTTGTCATCTAAAGAGTTAACGAAAACACGCTCTGGGAAAATTTCGAAAATATTTTATAACTCAAAGTGCGCGATTAGGAAATTAAATCGCCGGATAGTGCTAAATTGAAAATTCCACGTGTGCTTATTTCAGTCTATTAGCCATTGTTCGTGTATCCGATTATTCTCGGTTGAAAAGCGTCATATCCAATTTTCCCACGGCTCATCGCAAATTCTCCCCTAATTATTTTCAGTTTATTTGCTCGATGGAGATCCATGGGAAAAAATCGTCTCAGGTAATTTGTAAATACACGATAATTTCACGTGTTTAATAAATCCGCGGTCCTTTCAGTCCAAGAATCATTTTCAAGTCTCGCTTCCTAAGAGCAACATGGCAGCGTTCTTGTTTCTTCTCGCGATTTCCCTAGTGGCCACTTCTTTTGAAGAAGACCTGACTATCTACGAGGAAATATTCGAAGCGGTCGATCCCGACTTGATTTTAGACAACGACCGAATACTGCAATCGTACTTGAAATGTTTTTACGGTGAAATCGAATGCGGACCGCACGCGAGCATAATGAAAGGTAGGACAATTTAATATGGTCAGCCTATTGCTCATAGGCGTGTAAAATCAAGCGCAAAATTACCTTGGGGAAATAATAATAATAAATAAATTAAATAAAAAAAATTATATAAATAATAATATTGATTATTCATATTGGCCTAACTAGTAGCACCTTCGTTCCTCTGGTTAATTCACTATCAGGACAAGGCACTAGCTCAAGATTTCCAATCAGGCTATTCTTATCGGTCCCCAATGAGGCTTCCCACAGTACAACCGAAATTGGCGTACTTCACCGGAATATGTAGTGTTCCTCAAGGTACTGTGTTGGGTCCTATTCTATTCATGAGTTACCTAAACATTATAAAACTGAGAGCGGATGGAGATTTCGCAGACGTCTCTCGTAATAACTGCAGATTTACGGAACGAGGCATTCCAGACAGCGGAAAAAAGCGTCGATATAGTGAACAAATTTGTAACTTTAAATTAAAAAAAAAGTTTTGATTTTTTTTAGTTCAAACAATTCTTCAAAAGCCAGTTTTGATTTTTTTTTAGTTCAAAGAATTTTTTTTAAAACCTGCACCTTCCTCTTTGTATACATATTTTCCAATTTTGTAATGCGCAAATCTGTGATTTTCTTGCAGAATCAATCCCCGACGTTTTGTCAACCGTTTGCGGCAAATGCAGTGAAAAGCAGAAGAGCATTTTCAAATATTCGCTGAACAAATTTATCCCCACTCATCCGAAAGACTGGGAGAAAATGCTGTCCATCTACGATCCCAAAGGCGAATACTGGCCCAACGTGAAGGCGTTCATCGAATCTTAGTACGCCAAGACGGCTTCCCGAATTTAAAAACCGATATTCAATCTCGTACGCTATGCATTCGTTTCAGTTTCCAATGTCAAGTTCATTTCAGTTGCAATTGTACTGTTAATTAAACAGAATGCCAGATGAATTTCAATGTCTGCCTTCATCCTATAGAAAAACGGAGTCTGAAAAATTAACTAATAAAAAAAAGAAGGAAAAAAGTTGATATTTATCGTGAAGGTCGTTCAGTTTATTCTGGTGTATTATTTGGGAAGTTCGTCACGTTATCTGAAGATGCTCGAAAGGGTGAAGTAACTCTAGGAGAATCATAAAATGGAAAAATCGTCGCTTGGTCCCACTCTCTCAACCTCCCATGGAAAAAATATTCCCCATTAAAAATCTAAAAAAAAACCCTATTGATTGTTCTATTAAACGCCATGAAGATCATCAGACGTGAAAGTACTCCTCGAGAGTGAACTTCAGGAAGGAAAAAACAACAGAAATTCCAGTCAACGTTTAATTCATCGTCTAGTTTTTGATTCTTCGTTCTTCGAAAATGTGCGATGCAAAAATATCGTTATAAAAATATTTCACAGCAAAATCTCATCTACTATTCTCATATCAGTCGCGCCGATAGTAAAATAATTTATTTGACGCGGGGGAAAAATGTGAAGAAAACTGAAAATCTACAATAACGGTATTAACATGCGAAACAAGTTGGAAACAACTGGCGAATTTAAGGCAAAATGCTACTCGAGCGTACCGATCAATTTCTAATCAACAGTTTTTCTTGCAGTTCTTTCAATTTTAAAACCTCGACAATTATAGGCTTCAAGAGGAATTCGCTTTCAGAACTGGAAGAAAATATGATAGACATGAGCTTAGAAGTTCAATAAAATTTAATAGAAACTCGAAGAATCCTTCATATCGAAAAAAATAAAATAATCCCAGCCGCGAGGAAAATTGGCAACTCATCATTTTTTTTTAACCTAAGATTATTCGATTTTAGGCCACAATTATCCAAATAAGAGTAGTTACTAACCGGTTGAGCTTAATAATAAAGTCAAGGAGAAAATTCGCTCGCACAAATAGCAACTCGAATTTCCCCGACGATTTTACGCAGATAAATAATAGGAAAACAACGCAACGCCTTCCTTCGAAGGGCACAACAAAAGCAGCGAAGGCGAACCAATAAAACGAACCAATTCATCAACAGAAAACAACAACAAACGTATCGAAAATTGATTTTTCTCTTAACAATGAATTACAGGTATTTTGAGCAGCAGTAAAGCCTCGAAGGCAAGGTAAAATGAGCCCACCCTTCATCTACAAATTGACTTATTGATCAATAACCGAACACATGAGATACTCTCACAAAATACAAAAATTACAATTTCAAACCCGCTCAACCTCATCACAAGTACCAACGCCAATTTCGATGCGGTATCTATTATCGATCGATTTCCGCAGCTAACGACGAACAATTCGAACTAAGATTATAATACAAGGCGCCTCCGAATAAAGCTACGGTTACAAGGACAATTTTTACGGTTGAAAAGAGAGAATTTCGAGCGCTGAAAGAGAGTAAAATTTTCAAGAGCCCTCGAGCAAAAGCCGCTTGAGAAAAACTGTAAAACGGTTTCGGAACTCGTTCTCGTACCAAAAGCTGTGGTGAGGAACGTTGAACGGTATAGTCTCCCTTTCCAACTGTTTTGCTGAATGCTCTTCTAACTGCACAAATTTAATAAAAGAAACCGCAGGTTAATTATACAGTGTAATGAAAATATTTTCAAAATAAATGCTGTCGAAAAAAAAACGAAAGTAGTCAAATTAAAAACAAAAAAATACAGAAAATATAGAGAAAAAAAAAAAAAAACAGAGACAATCTAATAATAAGTTAACGCTGGTTTTTTTTTAATTTAAAAATTAAAATTTTTTAAAAAGTTTTTCAACAACGTTAAAATTTTTTTTTTTAAATATTTAATCTGAACAGGCTACTTTTCGTATCACCATTCCAAAAGCGTACTTTTTTCCCCAAAAACTGTCAACACATTTTTCGGTACTCACTTTTATTTTTTCGGCGAACATAACAAGGATTGCAAGATTGAAGACGGACCAATGATCGCCAATTGACAGCGCAAGCAATGCTTGACGAGCGTCTTCAGGCCATGGATTTGTATCTCCAAAACGGTCCATTTCTTCCGGTGTCAATAGCATCTGGAAATACGTTATCGATTTCTTAATGGCTTGAGTACTAATATTGATTGAGGAGCTTTTTATTTACAAATCTGTGCAAAAATAGTAACATATGGTCCTCTTTTACTTTTTACACATGAGCAAATTATTAAGAGAAATAGATTCAATGGATTTAACTCTTCATACATTGCCTAATATCCAATACGCCATGCAGTGCTCTTTACTCAATGTTTCCACTTTATGACGCAGCGATACGCGCTCTTCCTCGCTCTGAAATCAAAAGAACCGCAATTGGATATCAGGGCAAACAAATATATAGGCAGTAATAAGCGTGGGCTTATTCGATCGAACTATTGTCTGTCCTCAGTGAAATCACCAGTGAGCGAGTGGAGTGAATTCCCCTCTAGAATAAAATCGCTGCAAATAATTGTACAGTGGTTTATTATTCCTTTGCTTCAACATTGATATAAGACCAAACATAGTAACTATTCCGAAGATTGGTAACGTTTCCACCAAACAAAAGATTCGTTGTGGAGCAACATATAGGACCTTCTTTTGGGTGTCGCTATTTTTCTGATATTGTCAGGATGAGGGGGAGGCTGTGAGTGCGACTTTTTGTTCATATTTTTATTATTCGTCGGCCGAGATATTTCGCCCATTCGGGCATCTTCTGGACTGGACTGGACCTATGAAGCCCTGAAGATGCCCGAATGGGCAAAAGATCTCGGCCAACGAATAATAAAAAAAAATGGAGAAAAAGTCGCACCCTCAGTCTCTCCCTCATCCTGACAATATACAGGACCTATTTAAAAAAAAAGTTTATACAGAAGATGTTTCTTGAAGAGGCCCAGAAGGGCGAAAGCGCTAGAAATATAGAAATTCAAAATGAGATAACGTCGCCGATAATGTCTCAACCTCATCCCTACGTTGTAACAAAAGATTATTTGTAACAATAAAGAAAAAACCAATGCAACTACGTAACTTTAATCATTCTCATGAATAATAAACCATTGTAATCGCCCAAGAAAAACATTTTTCTAACCCCCTCAAAATTTGATGTTTTACGTTTCAAGGAATGTAGAATCCTGAATAACCAATAAAAAAAGCTGTCGACACGCCGTCAACACTTTTCCGACCAAACTAAATACTTGACATTTCATCCAAAATCAATTTCGGTCTCACAACGGCCCAATTCTTGAACCGCATAGCTAGCTCAATTTTAAGGGTATTTTTGGATAGTTTTGAGGGGGAGAAAATTAGTATGTTCCACTATACAATCATTTGTAGCGTTTCTTAACCTTCAAATTAAAAGCAAAATTATTTGCCTAACAGTCCGACGGTCATTGTTTTTTCTGTTTTGATTTCTACAGGCAATAAGAGTAAATATTTTTCTGCGTTAGTGGTCTTAAAATGTTTGTTATGGCGAGCAGAAACCGCTCGATTTTTGTACATTGGATCACACACCGTACCTCCTCGCAATGAGTTGACTTATTTTAAACGGACTAGATATTAATGCACCTTGATTAAATTAACTTAGAATCCACTTTCGATTTAAAATGGTGCAAGTACTTACGTATTTCCAGTCTTTGAACAAATCCTGGTGAATTTCGTGAACCTTCTCGCGGTCAGAAAACGAAAAATGCCAACAGTCGCCGTCATTGCGGTTATGTTCCCGATGTGACGACTGGTGTATGAGCATTCTGTCAAGCGGACTTCTGTACCGGCGGCGGCACGGCGAAAACTTGTTGGATGACACTTTAGTCGAATAAGTATCATTGGGTTCCTGTAAAAAAAATTATAAAACTCATCACTTTGCAAAATACGAATATTTGAGAACCTTATCTGTCAATTGCCCCGTTACAAATACGGATTCAATCCTCACACATGTTGAGTTTTCAATATTGAAGGGAAAATTTAACCAACTTTGAGGAATAAAACTATTCGATTTCTTTTAATGGATAACCGAGTGAACTGAAGAAATTTTATTCGCAGTGATTGGCTCGGGTTTGTTCATATTTGAAAATAAAAACGATGTCAAGGAGAAAAAATCAATCGTATCATCAAATGCGAATAGTTCCAACCATTTTGTCGTTAACTGGTTCATTGTCGTCCAGGATTATTTCATCGATGACCTGCATTTTTTCCTCAGGTCTCTCATCTGACTGAGCGTTGGAAAAATCTGAAAAACGAACAAAACATTTTCTTCCATTATTCAATTATGGCGAATAAAATTTTTGCCCGATTAATTCGGAAAACTTTTCCCATCTTATTATTTGAACGATTTTTTCCGGATTATCAGAAACGCGTTTATTTGCTGGTAAACCGTAGGTAAAGGTTTTAAAAAGAAAAAAAATGCTAAACTTAATGTGAATTTCGAAAAATTAAACTGCTTTTGAAAATATTTTCACTATAAAGCCAATTTATCGCCAAATCTGAGAAAACCAATAGTTCGTTCTACCGTTTCCCCCTTGATATATTTTTTCAATGAATGTATGAGTAACAAAAATACTACAGACTGAAAAAAGCTTCTTTTGAATGAAATCTGCCACGAGTGGGTTTTTTCAATTCGTTTAAAAACTGAAATTTGACATTTTTCGCGTTCTAGATATTCTATTCATCCAATTAAAACTCATCAAACTTACATCCTCCTAGAGGGAAATGCGTCAGCAGGCCGATAATTTGAGGTTTACTGATCTTTCTTGGCATCTTGAAAAATTTTTTGTCAGCCAAGCGTAGGAAAAATATATTTGGACGTTAAAAGAACTCAATTTTACATCCAACGTTCTTAGAACTGATCTTTTCGCATAAAAAACCCTAAATTTAAAATCGATTAGAAAATTAAACGATGGGAACTAACATGAAAAACATTAATTTGGTAATGATAACAGAGAACTGAGCAACAACACTAAGTTGAGGCACATCAAGGTACAATAAATAGAGATGAGGTTGTAGAAACTAGGAAAATGGGAAAAGATCAAATTATCGTCTATACTTTTACCTAAAGAATATCAAACATGTATAATGAAGTGAGAGAAATAGGACAAAGTATATCAAAAGTTCAGGATACAAATGTTTGCGACAGAATGGACATTGATATAGTTCATATTTTGGCAGATTATCTGTTGAGCACTTTTTACCCCCTGATAATAGAGTCAGTCTTCTTCTTCAAGTAAGGTCGAGTCTTTAGAAAGATAAAGTGAACAGAAATGATGTGAGATTTGTCATGAAGTCTCCTGAGCTCATTAAGAACCTTAGATCGCCATGCAAATACTTCTCAACCTTCCCATCCCAAACCAACCGAGTGAATAAGCGAAATTAGCTTTTATTGAATTTTGACAAACACACTGTGCATTTGAAAAATAAAGGTTCAAATTTTTTTTTTTACAGGCAATAAGATTAAATATTTTTCTACGTTTGAGGTCTTAAAATGTTTGTTACGGCGAGCAGAAACCACTAGATTTTTGTATATAGGGTCACGCACAGTACCTCCATGTTAATAGTTTTTTTCACGATTTCACTATTTTGTATTTTGATACTTCCAGGAAGCAAAACTGAATGTATTTGAACGTTCAAGGTCTTGAAATGTTGGGGACAGCTATTGAATGAAGTATGAATCTTATCACATGGGTCACATACAGTGCTTCCTTTTATACACATTTTTCGGACTGCAAAAATGGTTATATTTGAAGGCTGGGGGACTAAAAATGTTTCTTACATCAGCTGAATGTCGTTGGATTTTTATTATTGATGTCACACACTGTACTTACTCATAATTTGCATTTTCAGTTATTTTATTTGTGCACTTCTGTATATTTGAGTCTACTTGCTTTAATATTGACTCCATTTCACAAAACTTGTTATGTATTGATTGGATCACACACCGTACTTCCACCTTATGTGGTTTAATGAGTATTGGATTTTTATAGGCTGTGAAAAAATAATGATCTATGACGCGGGAGGCTCACAGAAATTATCCCATTTTAAAAACCTGGCTTGTGTCATTGTTAAGCTCAGATACTGCACTTCCGCATTATCAACCTAACAGTCCCCTTAGTAGGAGCTTCTTGATTTTATTATTGATTATTCCAGTTACTGACTCAAACATGGAAGTACTGTGCGATCTATGCACACCACCGGTTTTATTTACCTTCGCATGAGCAATGGCGCCACTTTCTCAGACGTTATTGACAGTTACCGCTATGCTAAATAGGAAACCTCAAATAAAGCACAACTTACCGGACCGGAACATATCGCGATCTTTGGAGTTATCAAGATCGTTATCCCAGTTAGGCATTTCTTCGTCCAATAGCTGGTCGATCGGTCGGGGGTCTTTTTCAAGCTCCTCCGCCAAGCTACCTGTGTTTACTTGGAAGTCAACACCAGGCGAATGACCTGAAGTAAGAACAAATTAATCTGTTGATTCTTATGAACTACTATATAAAAAAAATTCTCTTAAAGCTTCCTGATAATAAGACTAATTGAATTTCCCTACATTCTGATTCCGACGAATTAGATGCAACAATAAGAAACATGCGAGAAATAAATATTTCTTTTCTACCCGAATTTCTTCCATAAGTCTTCACGACTTAAAAAAAAAACGCTCATCTACTTTTCGTTGATGAATATTCACTCCTTGGCGAGCATATTATTGAAATCTAAAAAATGCATTAGGACGAAATGACGTTGAGATTTAAAGGCTAAATTTGGGCAAAAAAAGAAGTTATTTTCCTATAAGTAATTCTGCAATAACAGGAGTATATCATTATTAAAAAATAACGATATATGAACAAAAACCGATTTTCATGCACGTTCCACATAACTATTCCCGCTTTGCCTAATATGTGAACATTTGCAGCTCACTTACAGACATGTTCAGCGAATATCAACTCGGCTGGCTTATGAGAATCAGTGTACGATTGCAGGCTTGCAGTATCCGCAAAATGGTCCGTCATACTATGAACTTAAGATGACTGTAACAATAAGAAAAACTGACACTTAAGATGGCAAGCGCTCAGAAACTAACTCGAAATAAATTTTCTTCGGGAGAAATTATATTACGAATATTAGTAAAAAAGTTTTCTACGTTCCAAGACTATCAGGGAATCATAGGGAGAACTTACCTCCGTTCATCGTATACGGTAATTATGTTTTACGTAGTTTATTCTTGAAAATTTTCATACGTCAAAGTCCATGCAATGTTTTTTCTAATTATTCTTTGCTCATGAGTGACAGTCAATTCCAACCACCTCAACGAAAACAAACGTACCCAAAATTATGCCGGTACCGTATGTTGAACCACCTGTTGAACGGTTGTTAACAGTTGAAAACTGAAATCCGAAAGTTTCTACAAACGACAGATGAAGCGGCGCAAATACATCAATTTAGAACCCACGAACGAGAAATTTCGCAAAGAAAATAATAACCAAGTTTCGAACAATTATGACCGGCCGGCAAAATGGAGAAAGCAGACGCGTGGAAATGTAAAATCTATGGTCAGGGTTGATTGGAACCATCGAACATTTTTATTATCACAACTATCGATTAACTATCGATACAACTGATCGATACTTGAATGTCCCCGTTCGATTTGTAAATTCCATCAACGAGTTGTGAGATAAGGTGGAAAAACGAGTTTTCGGATATAAAAGAACAAGTATTTAATACAATTTGGAAGGTTGACAGCGAAATTGTTCGTGCATTACTCGAAAATGTTCTTAGTAGGCATTACTCTGTTCGTGATAACTATCGATAGGTACTGACTACGATAAATTAGTATCGAAGCAAATTCACTGATAAACCGCGTTTTGTTGTTGTTGTATAATATTATTGTCTCTCCAGTAAAATCATAAGACACTAAAATATACCGTTCGAGAGATTCGCGTTCAATGCTACGTCCGTAGCAGCTACTTTAGAAAGAATGTAAAATTTGAAGATTGAAAAAACTAATAAAAAATAACAGAAAAGCTTCAGAACGTTAAAAAGAAAAAACTGCGGGAAACATTGTATGCGACTGCAGCGCTGTAGCCTCTCAAAGCTCGAAAGGGCCGTTATTAAATTTAAATGGCAGTTGGAGCTTGAAGTCCAGTCCGGTTTGTTGACGTCCGGCAATCGAGTGTGAGGCGTGTCGTCGGCGTTGAAATTATCGGCATCGGGTCGTTTGTCGTCCTCAACTTGAACCAAGAAGAAATCTTCACTCCTGTTGAGTATGCTTCTTTTTACGCCCGAGCTAAAGTAAATTCGTATCTGTGAAAATAGTATTTGAGTAGGTAAAGTGTTGAAGTAAATCAAAGATTCGATGTTATCAGCTTTGGGCCCAAAGTTCCGATGAAATTTTACTTATTTCAATGCTTTCCGCTTTACTAGGGCATCCAAGTGTCGAATATTATATTAATTATTGATCATTGTTTGAAAAAATGCTTTCCGTTCAGTCTGCAGTGTATAGAAAAACTCTCCAATCGGCGTTTCGAATGCTTTCGGGAAGTTGACGTCTTTTCGAATTTTCGCCGATCGTTTTCGACTAGGAAAGCCTTATGATGGAATCTCAGTTTCAAAGAGATGGCGAAAGGAAGAATTTTATGTACCACGAAAGCCCAAAATCTAGCTTACTTTTTTCTGCGCAGACACGTTCTTATGAAAAACGGTTCAAAAGCGTTCGCAGGGTAAGTGTTTACTTCTGATGCTCAAACCAGTTAGATTTTCGCCAGTTTGGCGACTTTTCGCGCAATTTTTTCATCCTCCTGCTATTTCTTGGTGTTGACAGGTTAGAAATCCGTTCGAACCGGACGATCCAAGTATTTTGGAAGAGGATACTTGTTCCCCGAATATGCTCGTTGTTGGACCTGAGGTAAGTTGATAATGGGGAAGACGCCTATTTTTTATTTTCGTACCTAATGGCCTGAATTCTGTTATTTGGTGTCAGCTGAAGACGGAATGACCAATTTTTCATGAAAATTGTGAGTTTTCGCGGAGAAAATCGCTAAGGAAAATCAGTGGTTTGAATAAACCCGGAGATGTAACTCCAACCGATTGAAGTACCTCCCTAGAGCGCTCTGCAGACGGCTGAAAGACAGACAGTAACAACAAGACGGTCTTTAAGACTGGAGTCATGCTAAATCGAGTAAATGACGCTAACTTCACTGCTACTTGTTAGGTTTTTTTAATCGTCGAGTTAGTACCGCCCAAAATGCGTCGTAAAGCAAATAAATTGCTGAGGGGGGTTTGGTAATCTCACAGCAACCTCAAATTATTGCTCCCAATGTTAGTTTATTCTCCGAAGATACAAGCGCTAGTGTCGATATTCACGTTCGACTGACTAGTTATGACGTAATAACTATTCATTTTTCGTTCAAAATCATCGGTTTTCCTTAGCGATTTTCTCCGCGGAAACTCACAATTTTCATGAAAAATTTGTCATTCCGTCTTCGGTTGACACCAAATAACAGAATTCAGGCCAAAAGGAACGAAAATAAAAAATAGGCGTCTTCCCCATTAAATCAATTGATTACTTTCTAAGGGTGCGATTTTTTACGATTTCTCCTCGAGTTTTGGATTTTATACATTTTCTTTGTGACAAAAATGTTTCACACGAGTTTAGTAGCGCGTCCACGCTACTATTGCTAATATGAAACATGAGTGAGTTAGGACCAGTTAGAGACCAGCTAAATATTGCCAAAACTAAAGCATTGGTCATTTCCAAATCGGGCAGCATGGTTGTCCATTTGGTCGTGTATGGCCAGCCCATCGAGCAGGTTTCAGGTATCTGGGTCAGTTGGTGTCTGAAACTTGGTCCATGGAAGCGGAGCTGCGTGGTCGGATTGAGATGGCACGTGGTGACGTCTAGAGGCGTTTGAAGAGCAACGTGTTCAGGGCCCTACAGACGGCTTTAGGCGTCTGCCTCTTCTGTTATCACAGTCCCGGCGGACGCTTTTCAGCGTTTCATAGTTTTTCAACCTTCTGATGCGATCTGCGGCCGTATTTCTGTACTAATCTTTTCCATTCGGTTACCATCGTGTAGGGGAGAAGTACACCTTTCATTTTCACCCTCTTCCAACAGATTTCGCGGCAGTAACAATATCGAGGATGGCGAAACTGTCACCTCCTCAGCCTATCTTTTCTGTGACCTCGGCGCTCTTTTCCCCTTCAGTTTGACGATTGGTGCCTTTGATCTTCATAGCAATACATGTATGAATAGACATACATGTAACAAACTCAAAAATCATTCAGTTGAGAAATAATGTTGAGTGAAAGTGGGCGAAAATAGAGAGACAAAGGGAGTGAGCGGGCGGCAGGATGGCAAATTCCTTTGGTAGGGGGTTACAAGTGGCTCAAGCGCCCGGGAGGGTTCTCCAGGTGGTAGGGCGCGTTTCGGCAAGAGAGGGTTAATATACGTGTCGATTTGGCCTGGTAAATGTTTTCTTTCATCGTGGATACATGCAAATTTGAGGTTGAGTTCCTCGAGAGTAAACTATCGGCATCTTGGCAGCCCTCCATGAGGCTTGTCGGATTTATTTTTGGGTATGAAACAATAGGTCTACTCGCAGCCGACAATTTCTGGTCTTCAAAATCTTCATGCCATTGAAGGAGACGGAGTTTTATCTTCAACGCTAGTATAAAAGGAGCTTCCAAGGTTTCCGAAATGCTAGTCAGGTCTACTGATAGGTTTCAAAAAACTACTGATTTAGGTTGAATAATAAATGGGGAATGACACCTTTTTCATATACTCATAGTCCATCTTAATCTATATTGCTGTTGAATTATAGTTCTATGGGAATTGTCGGGTATAAAACCTTCAATTATCATTAGAAATATTACAAAAAATGAATGCTCCCATTGCTCGCATCTCCAAGGAGAAAAATACATCAAGTACCACTTCAACTCAACTTGTAGATCAGAAGTAACTGATTTTGAACCGACTCAAAACTATAAACTTTTAAGTATTGCCAAAATGATAACAATTGGAGGAAAAAATTCAAAATCTGCTTATACTAGACACATAAATTAGAATCCGAGTGAGTAACTCTCCTAAAAATATCCAGACAAGCAATAGAATTAGACTACCAACAGAAGAACAAATGACTATAATTCCCTGCTTCTTTTCCTTGTCGTCGCATTTTTTGCGGTTATTTTTCCATGATTAGAATCAAATCGTGGATTCAGAGGTTACCGATAAGGCCCTAGCCTCTCCCCTCTTGAATCGGATTGCACCCTCGCACTCTGTTGGGCTAATGGGTAACTGGCCTTCAACAACATCCGCCCATTGTGCTGTACAATGTTTCGATTGTTCAGTAATTTTCCTCGTGTTAATTTTTATATTGGCTTTTTAATCGTATCTCGCATCATGGAAATACATTTGTAACTCTACATCATATTGAACTCTACGCTGTATTTTGCGCACAATAATTTAATCAGCCAACTCTCTATTTCTCGGTTTATCAGCCCGATGAATTTTCCTGGTCTATTGACAACATATCAAAAATCAATCCGGCGACATTTGAATCGCCTCAGCTCATTGAAGAGGAAACAGACGATCATATGGAATCACACGCTCAAGAAGCCATCGTCAGGTATCTCTGCTGTCTAGCGAAGTGCTACTCGCCTCATGAGCAGCGGTAGTTTTCAATTTGCCGGGTATGTTGCAGATATTTTTCTTCCACGCACAGCGTCATGACGCCAGAGGATGGCTACAAGGCTACTATGGATTCACTGGCGTTTTCTACTCCGACTGCGCCTAATTCGGCCAAAACTATATCATCGACTACGTCAGTGAAACCCCATATAGTTCAGAAACGTGATGGTAAGATAATTTATTATGAAACACGATTTACTAATAGGTCGAAAATTTCATCTGTATTTTGTTGCCGTTTAAGCCATTTTGAGCAATGAGGTTGAAAGGCTCCCTTTTTCCTTTCAGTTGCCGTGCAAACGGCGTACCGATTTCCGCCAACTCTGCCTCCGGAACTTGAAGAGATTCTCAAGCCCTATTTGTGCAATGACGTGAGTGTATTGTTCAGTATTTAATTTTCCTCCCCGTATTTCTCGTTTGAAATATCTCGTGGAAAAATAAATCAGCCCTATCATAATCCTGTGAGGTTTTATGGGAATCTTTGCAATTGTCTTGAACTGCTAACGAAATTTTTTTTCTCAAACGGAAATTTTGCACGTTCTTCTCTACTCGGTGTCAATATTATCGTTTGAGATAATCTTGTATGTTTCAGGTCGACAATGTCGAAATAGACGATTACAGCCTCCTCAACTCGTCAAGCTTGAGAAGAAAATTATTTTTCAACAATCTGAGCCCTGTGAAGTGAGTTCTTCGATAAATTTCTTTGAAAACTGCGGCTATATTAAATATTTATTGCTTCCTCTTGTCGACTGTTTTTGCAATTTAGTAATGGGAAAAAGTGTATTGTTTGCCCAAATTAATTGGTGGTTGATAGCAAAATCAAAAAATTATTGAGAAAAAACGTTAGTAAATTGAGGAAGTCTGCAATGACGTCGTCCTCATTTGGTTTACGTAACAAAACTTTTTTTTGTTCACTAAAAACTACGCTCATTTTTAAAAACTAAAGAACTCTATTGGGTTCAAAAATTAATTTTGTTTTCCATGCACGTTCCTCATTGCCATAGTAATAAGTTTCGTCATAATCAGTAATATACATTCATAACTTATTCTTTCAGAAGCACTGCCGACATGTCACCTGCTCTAGCAAAGACTGATAAGCTTCCAAGACTGGTGAGATATAGTTTATTGAATTTCCTGATATTTTGCGATGGCTCGTAACAATAATAGTTCTAAATGTTTCCCGAAATTTCGACAGTTTCGAAATAAAATGTTCAATTCATTTTTATAGAGTTTCTGCAGCGATGATGGACAACCGAACGGCTTGTCCTGTTTGTCCAGCCCAAATCTTTCACCAGTCGAAGGTTCTTTGAATATTTCATCTATTTCTAATGCCGGTAATTATACTTACTTTCTACAAGATACTTCCAAATATTAATTATACTTACATTCTATAAAATTACTTTCTATAAGATGCTTTTAAAAAATACTTTTTTAAAATTGCTAAATTACTTTTTATAGAATTGGTTATTGAACGGTTCCAGAAACTTTAAAGTTAGACGAATCAATGAAAATATTTCATAGCTTTTTCTTTCATTTTTTTCGCTTTCTTTTCCTGCTGGACACTAGTATTTTATTTTTTTATTTTTAGAAGTCTCCATGGCGACTGTCGGAAGCCCGAAAGTTGACGAAATGGAAGATATGGCAATTTCCATGGAAGATCACAATCGTATTTTCTCGTCGACCGTAATGACGGGAAAGGACGATTTCCGAGATACGAACGGCTTTTCAGCGGAATCAGGCTTCGGCACAGTTTCCCATGAAGGATCCACTTCTTACATCTGAGACAGGCAAAATATAGACCTTAAGCATACTTGCACTTGGCCATGGCCGTTGCTCAATTTTATTTACGTGGTAAAGTTTTCATAATTTTTTTTCTTCATATTTCAAATATCGCATTTGGAATAATCATTGTGTAGGATAACCATTTTATAGCCTTCTCTCATGATGACGAAAATCGAATTGTGCTTTCTTGCGATTTAGTTCTTAAGATGTCATCAGCTTGAGACTGCAGTGACGATAGGAAATAGTGCAACAAATAAATGTTATTATTTCTTACAACCGACTAGTGTTAAGTGCATTTGTGTAGTATATACAAGTATTGAAATAGTTGAAATATGTTAAACACTGTGGTAAGGGATTCAATGTTGAATTGAAGAGTGATATTGCACAACGCTCGATCGGAAATGGCGTTGTTGCAGAATTTAAATGAAATTGTCTCGACTCAAAATTTATTCGGATACAAATATGAATTGAGAAATGAGAATTTTTCTCTTGCTGAGAATTATTTATATGTTGTTACCTGAAATATGATTCATCGTGGATGTGAAGTGAGGAAAACGATGCGACTCATTCCGAGGTATTATTGACTGACAAGCTCGGAAATTAGTCGCATCGTTTTCCCCGTCGCAACCATGATATATTTAAGAATGCGACAAGATCAATACAATATTATGACTATTCGGTCTGAACGTCTGTCATACATAGGAGAAGTTGTGGAAAGATGGAAATTGACTAATTGATTTTCTTGTAGGCAACGACAAATGCCAGCTGTGTGAAATGACCTTTAAATCTAGTTGGCTTTCCTGAGAGGTCAATTGTCGATTTACTTCGTATCTACTCTTAACAATAAAAACGCTCGCGTTCTAGACTGAATTCTTCCTATTTTTCTTAGCGTTTATCATTGCAAACCGGAGCGGATTCGTTGAGTATGGAATCATAGAATTGACAAATTTCTCGGCCCGATATTATGACGTATTTTTTCAACATTGTATAAAAAAACGAATTGTCGTGCAAGTGAACCAGAGCGGACAATGTTGAAAACAAATTCATGGTTATTGTTTTTGTACAGTGTGTCCCGCAGGAATAGACCCAAAAAAATAATAAATAATTGGTAGGGAAATATAGCAATTTCAACTGTTTAAGATAACATTGGACAAATGCTCTTGGACCCTTTTCGGCGGTATAAATGACTGATGAACCTTTGAGATGGTTGAAAATTCATCGTATAATGAGAAAAAAATCGGACGTTCGGCTGAATGTTTTTTTTTCGGATTAAGGAAACGATCTTTCTATTGATTTAAGTTTATCTCTGCTCAATATCTGATAAAGCTGAAAGAAAAACCATTGGATTACGGTTTTGCCTCCTCCAAAAAGTTCTTTGTCTCTTAGTTAATTTTTTTTTAAATTTTCCCTTCTTTATTCTTATATTTTTTGCGGCTGCTGGACTGAGAATTAAACCTTGTCCATCACAGATTTCTCTCAGGAGCTGGTTATAGGATTGCCGATGCATTCAATATCTTACCTCTATATTTTTCTTTTGTTTGTCGCATTTTTCACGTATTTTTTTGGGGTAAGGGGGAGATAAACTTGGCGAACTCTTTCTCCATCGTACCTTTTATTTGCCTGAAGATGCCCGAGTGAAAGATCTAGGCTTATCTTCCCCTCACCGCAACTCTCTCTTTTAGGTTAGTGATAAAGAATATACGATGCGTTGCTCGTATTAGTGTATTAATAATGCCAAATATGATTTTTTTTCCACCCATGCCGACAAATTATATTGTCCGGTCTGTTAGTCGCTGCTAAACAAAGGTGTTGATGAGCGAATATCTGTAAAGTTCACTTGCTGAACTGTACTAAGGTCACGAGGTAGGTTGACACGGCTGCGATCATCTGAAATTAATTTTCGCATTATAGGCTTTTTATTTTTTTCGCAAAAACAAAAAATTTTTCATTCTACAGGTTTTTTTTAAACTAATAATTTTTCAATGAAACCATTTATAAATTATAAAATTGGCTAACGTTAACTGCTACTGTTAGTATAATTGAGCGTATAACATTTTCAAAGCTGGAAAATTTCTGATGCATGAGCGAATCGTAGTTTACCGTTTTAAATCTGTTAGCCTTGAACCTTGAGTTTACAATTTTATACAAAATGTACGGTTTTTTCTCGTAAATGTTTCAAGAAATGGTGGTCCTAAATTGAACTATAAAGCCCTAATGATGTAGAATGGGTTAGCTACCCTAAACTCAGAATAATAAATGGGAGAATTTCGACTTTTGGTTTATTATTCAACAATAAATCATTATAACCGCTCAAGAAAAATTTGTCTAACCCCTCGAAATTTAATGTTTCACGTTTCAATGCATGTAGAATTCGAATATCCAATGAAAACGCATAATCCACTTTTCCAGAGCAGTGAGAAAAAATCAAAGTGGCCTAAAATCAACACCAGGTTTCATTGAGCCCCCTTGTAAAATTTCAGCTTCAAAAAATCATTCCTTGGATCGAGAAAGAGTAACAAATAGACAAGAGAGACTGACATCCTTTGACTTTTATTTATAAAGATTTAAAAAAATTTTTAGGTGTTTTCTTTTCTTTTTTTTTCATTTTTGGATTATTATTTTCTCATTTTATCAAATATACTTACTGACATGAGAAGACCGTTGCCGATTTGGACGAATCCTCCAGCCGTAAAACTCACCGTCTTGTTCATTTTCAACACCAGGGTCAATTTTTTCTGAAGAAGAAATAAAACAGACTTAATCCGCGTTTTTCTGAGAATTACCGAATCTGATGTACTCAGTGTATCACGGGAATAGACCCTAAAACAATGTAACTTCAATGGTTTTAGTCATAAATTTTTTTTATTCATATTAGTTTGTAGGGAAATGATAGCAATTCAACTGTTGAAGATAATTAAGATTCTCTCAGACTGCAAAAATGATCCTATTTAAACGCTAAGGGACTTGAAATGTTTCTTTATGACAGCTGAATGTCGTTTGGTTTTTATTATTGGTGTCACACACCGCACTTCCTAATAATTCGCATTTTCCATTATTTTATTTCTGCACTTTTGTATATTTGGGTCTTCTTGCTTTAAAAATGACTCCATTTCACAAAACTGGTCATGTATAAATTGGATCACACGAGATAGAACTTTCAAAACCCTACAATTTGGTATATTTGAAACTATATTTATGTTAGGTCCCCGCGGAGTTATTGGCGTTTGAAGAAAAGTAAAATACGTTTTTCATCGTTTAATACCGAATAATACTGGAAAACAAATGGAATCCACGTTTATTTTAATATTTAATCGATTCTAAATTGTCAATGCGGGTTTTTTTTTTGAAAATTCGCAAAGTCGTCCAAAAAAATACTAAAGTTGAAACTTCCAAAGTAGGAGAATTAAAAAAAAAAAAAAAAAAAAAAAAAATTGATGTGAAATTTTTGCAATTTGCCATTTTCCACTTGAAATTAATTCCCTGTAAGAATGAGTATCGAAATATAACTAAACAGTCCTGTAAGTATTTTAAATTAATTTTCAAAGTGTAAAACTTAAAAGCGGTGCGATACTAAAAATGGGAAAAATGGATAGTTGTCGTCAAATTTCTTTCGTTTTGACATCGAATTCGGATTCAGCGTTGAATTTCCTGTTAGAATAGCTTTTAAAATCACTGGATAACCAAAGTTTAATTTTTCACTCCTGCCGACGCCAGCGGAGCTCAACATTTCTGAGCTCGATTTACGGAAAATAATTTCTTTGGCGCCGTATAAGTTTTTTTCGCCAAATTTTTTGCTTTGGACGGGTGTAAGGCGTTCGAATGAAGACTCCTGCACAATAAAACCATTGATTCAAATTAATTTAGACCCCGAAAATCACGGTTATGGCCCAATTTTCGAGCTTTCAAAAACCGATTTTTTCGGACCGCTTGCGGATTTTTCCGAGAATTGAAAAAAATCACAAAAATACATCTTGGTAAGACACAACTTTCCTGAAAATTTCAGATTTTTATCTCTACTGAAAGACGAGTAAAAAATCGTTAACTGATCGGTTTAAAAAAATCGCAGGGGTACCCCTTGGATTTTTTTCGGAAAATTTTTTGAAATAGATTTCGCTCTAATTCAGCATAATGATAGTTGATGATGTGTATATCAATAATATATGCTTCATTCTTTGTTTATTTAGCGCTAAATAGATGAAAAGAACGTTTAAAGTTGAAAAATGTCATGTTTTCGTGTATAGTCGACTAATATTGTTGAATAACGCAAAAACGGTTGAAAAATGGATAGGTACATTACATTGGGAAAATGTGGACAGTTAAATTACCTATCTTTTGGTATATTCAAACATCTGAATTGACGACTTTTTGTTTGAGTTATCCACTCTGCAAGTTACAAATCCTGGAAAACTTAATGTTGTTGTGTCTAATTTTGCTCCTACTTTGCTCCAGTTGAAAAACCCAATACTTTATGATACAAAGTACATTCAAACACCACCAACTACGTACCAAATTATAGCAATTATAGTGAATATATAATATATCATCGAATATATCTATGGAATATCTATCGAGGTTCTTGATACGCCTCACTATCCGCAAGAAACCGCGAAAATTTATTTTTTCTGTTCTTTGTCATCCAAAAAGTTAACGAAAACACGCTGCCCTTGATTTTTCTGTGAAAATTTTTTTGATTTCGATTTCGTTCAAATTTGGCATAATGATAGTTGGTGATGCGTGTATCAATAATATATGCTACATTCTCAGTTTCTTTTGCCTTAAAGGGATGAAAAAAATGTTCAAAGTAGAAAATGGAACTTTTCGTGCATATTTCACTAATATTGTTATAAACGGTTGAAAAACGGGTAGGTATATTACATGGGGGAAACGTGGTCGATTTAATTACCCTTCTTTTGTTATATTCGAACATCTGAATTGACGACTTTTGTCGAAGCACCGGTGCAAGTTACAAATCTTGGAAAACTTGAAGTTGGTCATATTATCTCGGCTAAATTTCAATACTTTATGATACAAATACATGCTGTTATACTGTAGCACGCACAACCTTCCTACCTATTTATAGTTACTACTATAAAAGCTAAAGGTACATGATTGCTCCTCTATTCAGAGGGGAAAACTATATAGGGAAATATATAAGGATAACAATAAGTGGCTGGACGGATTGGGTTGAAAAACCTACGGAATTTATATTTTTAACCCCGGTTTTCCAAAAAAAAAAAAATAAAATAAAATAAAATAAAAATAATAATAAAATAATTTAAAAAATAAATAAATAAAAGTTGAAATGTATTGAGAAAAACGTATTTTTTGAACATTTTTGGCTTTGCAGAATTTCGTCTAGGGGAGCTGTTATTTTTTAAATATTGGCTTTAATATATATTGGTACTTTATGTATACAGAGTGCATTGCAAAGTTGTATTCAGATAAATTTCTAACATTTTTGTCGTTAGAACTTGTCGAATTACTCTAACCTTCGCGAAGCTGTAGCCCTTCAAAGTCAGAATTTTTTTTAGCATAATTGTGGAAAGATGAAAATTATTTTACGAAGTTTTCGTCAGTCAAATCAAAATTTCTGATACCCAAAAACGACTAACCTACTTTTTCATATAGGCCTTTGACTTTTCTTGAGGGAGAGGCATATAAATTTTTCTCTTTTTCTCACCAACAGGAATTCGAAATTTGGATGATTTTTTCCGGACTAGAACGGTTTGAATTTGAATGCCAATAATCTTATGTGTGAATTGATTAAAAAACTGGGATGATTCGAACAAAAAGTGGAATTATTGAATTATCTTTAAAACTTGAAACGGCATTCATTTCCCTACCAATAATATGAATTAAAAAAATTATTTAATAAATATTAAGTAAATACATCGTTTTTTTTTGTCTACTCTCACGAGACTCATGTGCCAACTTACGTCTCCGTACAAATTCGAGTTCCTCATCGTCCGAAAAAGTTGCCTGTGGAATCTTTTCGCCTGAAAAAAAATTACATTATTATACACTCTTCAGTATAAATTTTGGAGAAGAATTGGCACATAGCGAAATCTATCATATCGACGTGCAGAATCAACATTGGCCAATTAGATTTTTTTTGCGATTTGGAGTTAAAATAATTTGAAAAAAAATGAACTGAAAATAATCATATTTCTACAAGTAATCTTTGCTCTTACTTTACGAAGATATATGCCTATCGTACATTGTTATTTCACATTGTTATTAAACCATATTAAAGTGAAACCGGGGAACATCTTGAGTCTAATGTTTCACTCTTAAAAATATTTTTTCCGTTGTTAGGGGATTTTCACGTAAAATTTATGAAAGCTTCATGTACAATTGATGAACGCTATTTAGACATACTTGAAGACAGGCTTTTTTACTGAGCGTGGTGTATTATATTTTCTACTGTTTGAGATATTTCTAATTCCTAAGGCGAAAGGTTGATAAGGTCCTGAAATTCGTGAAACTCGGCGCAATTGTTAGAAATATTGGAGAGTTTTAGTGCATTTTGCCATTTTTGAAAACTTAAACGTAGGAGTATTGCTTTCTGCAGGTTGAGGGGGAGAGTAACGAGACGACCTCTTCTCCTTTTTTTTTCTTTTTTATTACGCCGAGTACTTTCGCCCGTTTGGGCTTCTTCAGGGCATTCTGTTACAAATTTGTAAGCAACTGTTAGGGAGGTACAGGTTTTAACATTATTTAACCGTACATAATTTAAAAACTTACATAGGACCAATGGTACCTATGGCCGAGCCTGGCGTTCGCTAACTTCACCTTTCCTTCTCAGTCCTGTTTGGATCACAGTTATATTAGATAATTCAGGTACTACATTAACACATGCTTAAGCCTATTGACATTTTTACTTACATTTATATTGCTGAGTTACCTATTCCTAATATCACTATAGTCAAATAAATGAGAAGAAGCCCGAACGGGCGAAAGTACTCGACGTAATAAAAAGACAAAATGGAGAAGAGGTCGTCTCGTTACTCTCCCCCTCAACCTGCAGAAAGAAGGAATACGACCACCAGGAGAAGAAAAAGTAGGAGTATTGGTTACTTAATTAAATCATACGTTTCTTATGGTTACCGTCTTGTGGATGGCGGATTGTTGTGACCATTAGAGACATAATTATTATGATTTAACAAAGTAACCAAATCTCCCACGTTCAAGTTTTCAAAAAACGCGAAAGTCACTAAAACCCTCTATTGATTTTACTTCCAACGCTTGCAAAGCACGACAGTACGATCGTTTCTCACGTTATTTTGAACGACGTAACAAGTGATAGTGATGTGTATCAGCATGCCCGCTTCCGACAATATTGCTGCGACGGCGTTGGCGGTTTTGTTGACGTTGAAATCGTAATTCGTCAAGAGAAAATAGCCGAATATGACGAGCTTGTAGAACACCTCGGCCATCACGAATATCATCTGCCTCGAATAGATTCTATTGGTTTCCTCGATGTTCGATGCGATTTCGAAGTACTTCCGCCGGCAAATTTCGCACGCGCTCGACCCTTTTCGAATCAGAAGTGACAATATTGATGAGGAATGTAAGATCGTCGGGAAAAAATGTTGAGAAACGTGCATTTTCCAGTATTATATTATTTTTTATTGAGTATGTGATATTTAATTGTGACATCGTTAGAGGATTTTCAACATATTTTGTTACTCCGTGGTTGTCTTTGTTCTAGAATCGTAAAAATCGGATCTTCTTTTGGGCGAATTTTGAAAATTCGAATTTTAAATTTCCACAGTGGAATAGGATAATGTCCCAGGTCCGATTCTTTTGGTATAACGTGGTAATTTGAAGGAGCAGAAAAGCAATATTGATCGAACTATGTGAAAGCAAAAAGCTAATAGAGGCCACAAGTTGAAAGCAATAGTCTCAAAAAGGATCATTTCGGCCATAGAGAAAGGGACGTCAATTTTTTCGCTATTAGAAGGTAAAACATGTTCACCATCTATGACATCCCAACCTATGATTTTACAGTTCAAGATTTTTCTTGGTTCAAAGATTTTTCTTGGGGCCTCCAAATGTCAAAAAGTTATATAAAAAAAAAAAAAAAAAAAAAAAAAAAAAAACTAATCGAGATAATGAAAAAAGAATTTATTTATCAAGAAGATGACGTTATGTAGTTTGTTCAAACCTTTTAAAAATAATATCGTCTAAATGATGACCGTCAAAAAAAATAATAAAAAAATAAAATAAACAAAATCGTCTTGGATGAAGGCTCAATATCTGTATTGCCCAGCAAGGCCATCATTTAGAAGATATTATTTTTAGAACAGTTTGAAAAAAGAACTCTGCATATGATAGCTCACTGGTTTATTATTTTTTCGCTTCAATAATGATTTAAGAAGACTTAATATAAGAGTTTTAATAAGAATTTAATAAGAGATTCATTTGTAATAGTAATTATTCCGAACATTTGTGAACATTTCCACCGAAAAATGGTTTGGTAATTATAGGGGAAAACTCCGTAGCAGTAAGTTATTGTAATTTTAATCATTTTTATTTTTCTTAATTTCCAAATTCAAAGCTGAATTTTTTCCGCCTAAAGCTGAAATTTTTAGCCTAAAGGTGCAATTGAAGAGAGTGTTTTACGACCATTCCAACGAGTATAGAACGATTTTTATAGCTCCAAGAACTCTCAAGTTCCCTCATGCCAAATTTCTGGAAATCTCACAAATTCAACACAAAAGCTGCGATAACTCGAGAACCAAAAAAGCTATCGACCCCGCGACGGTACCATTCGATTCAGCGTCCGAAAATCTATAGAAATTGATATCAAATTCACCTTTTTCGCGAAAACGTTGGAAAATACGAATTTTCTCCCCCTCAATCTCCTCAAAAATACCCGTAAAATTGAGGTAGCGATTGGGCTAAAGAATTGAGCCATTGTCAGACCAAGATTGATTTTTGGTGAACATTTTACGAATTTGGCTTTTATTGTTGCGTCAAAAAATTTTTTTTTTCTTTTTTCTTCTTCAAATTCTACTTAGGTAAATATTAAATATATTACCTTGAAACGTAAAACATCAAATTTTGTGGGCATAGAATTTTTTTTGGGCGATTACAATGGTTTATTATTGAATAATAAACCAAAACTAAATAGCGTCATCTTTTTGATGAATAAATTATTTTTTCATTATCTCGATTAGGTTTTTTTTAAAAGAACTTTTGGAAATATGGGATTGTCCCAGTCTGTAGATTGTGTAACGATGAAATTTTAAAAGGGTAAATGCTTCTAAAAAATATAAATACCGATGTACCTTGATTCCTCAGTTTTTCCGTCAATCGGCGAATCCTACAGCCGAAGTGCTCGAGGAAAGCGCTGTACTGAACTAATATAAGCATCGCCAAGTACGTCAGTACGATTCGAATCACCGCCCCTGCGATTTGGAGCATTTTAGGATACCTTACTACGATAAAATTGGCCACCGACGTTGTCATGCAAGCGATTTCAAATGCCGCCATCAACGACGAATTGCGCTTCCCTTGGTCGAGATTTTTCAACAATCGCCCCAAAGTTGACGAACTTCTAGCGGCGATTACGTTGTGCAATATGACGCAGACGTTTAAATTAGTCGCGGCCAAAATGAGCGCGAAATCGTTCAGCAAATCTTTCACGTTGGCCATCCATTTTTTGTAGTCGCGGTACGAATTCAGAGCAATGCTCGCGACGTTGATCGACGTTAGAATTATTGTCATCGCAAGCGGCCAATGCTTCCAGCAATTTTGTCGAATCCTGCCGATGGGGAAAATCCCGAAAATCGCCGATAACTTCAAATAGAGGCAGTTCAGTTCGAATTCTTGTCGCGAACTGATTTTCGCCTTTGTCGATCTGAGTACGGTATTAGTAGATGTTTTATTTTTCTTACCGTACAGCATGATTTTGAATTTCTAGCGTTGAACGGGCGTGCGGAAAATTCCTTTTTATATTCAATTCCTTTCTTTACCGGTTGAAGGAAGAGAGGAATCGACAATAAGCACACAACAAAGTGTAAGAAAAATATTAAAAATAAAATTTAGCTAATAATTAAAATCAGCCAAAAATTAAACGAAGCGAATGATTACAGAAAGCCATCCATTTGGTAACATTATTGTGGCACGTTTCCGCATAACAGATTGGTATCTATAATGGGAAACTCCTTAGCAAATATTGTAATTATAATTATTTTTATTATTTGGTTTATTATTCAATAATAAACCATTGTAATCGCCCAAGAAAAAAATTTCTAACCCCTCAAAATTTGATGTTATGCGTTTTAAGGCATGTAGAATCCGAATATCCAATAAAACAATTCTGTCTGTCCGCCGTACGTTGTCAACACTTTTCATCCAAACTATTATAGCTACATTCTTGAAATTTTCATCAAAAATCAATCTCGGTCCTACGACGGGTCAATTCTTGAACCAAATCGCTAGCTCAATTTTAAGGGTATTTTTGGAGGGTTTTGAGGGGGAGAAAATTAATATTTTCCATGGCTTTTTAGAAAAATGTGAACTTTTTATCAAATTATAATATAATTTGACCCAAAAATCAATATATCAATATATTATATTGATTTTTGGACGCTGAATCGAATTAGAGCATCGCGGGGTCGATAGCTTTATTGGTTCTCGAGTTGTCGCTGCTTTTGTGTCGAATTTGGGAGATTTTCAGAAATTTGACATGAAGGGTATAACTCGAGAGTTCTTCGAGCTATAAAAATCGTTCTATACTCGTTGGAATGGTCGTCAAACACACTCTCGAGCTGTACGGTTGGGCAAAAAATTTAGCTTTTAATTAGGAAATTAAGAAAAATAAAAATGATTAAAATTTGTTTTCTCTTATAGTTATCAATCTGTTTTTCGGTTGGAACATTCACACATGGTCGGAATAATTACTATCAGAAATGGATAGTCTTCTAAAATTATTATTGAAGCGATGAAATAATACTCTACAATTATTTGCAGCGTTTCTTAGCGGTTTTTTATCAATCGTCGAGAAAACCGAGATACCGTAGAAACCTACTATTAAATAAAAACCTAACCACTTGTTTCGCTAACTGAAGTATTATCTCATATTTTCTACGATCCATAAACGATTTTTATAGCTCTACGAATTCTCCAGTTCAAGCCGAATTCCTCAAAATAACGAATATGCCGCACAAAAACTGCGATAACTTGAGAACCATCAAAGCTCATCTTTTCAGCGTTCAAAAATTAATATTGATATCGCATTCACCTTTGTATAAGAAACCTTGGAAAATACGATGGTCCCACTCTTGAAACCTTTTAAAAATACCCTTCAAATCGAGGGAACGATTTGGCTAAACAATTGAGCCGTAAAGGATAAATTTGAATTTAGGTGAAAATTGCAAATTGAAAATAGCTTTAATATTCTCGTCAAAAAAGTGTTGACGGAGAGCATTTTTTTGCGTTATTTAGATTCTACCTACCTTGCGACGTAAAATATCAAATTTTGATGGGGGGTTGAATTTTTCGCGAGCGTTTAGAATGGTTTACCATCGAATAATAAACAAAAAAACGCAATGTTCTATGACGACTTTGAATAAATCAGCGACTACCTATTGCTATAGTAGTTAAATCACTTCGAAAGTGAGCAATTTTTCAAACGATTTCCTACGATAATTTAACATCTCACTGATTTGTAATTGATCGGTCGACATTTTCTTAACCGTTCTATGTAACATCGAACTGTGGCGAGCTGAGTTGAATAAACCATCGAGCGAAGCTAAGCGATGTTTGCGTTGACTTTTAAGCACCTGATCAATGTCACTGAAAGCACTTCGGAAATCCGGTCACAATTTGGCTTTTGTATGAAGCTCTAACGAGCAGTTCGATCCTAACTAGTAGTCGAGTGGATCTATTCTTTGTTAGAACATTCGACAAATTCAAGCAAGGCCTCTGTTCTTGATTTCGAGCTGACATCTTTGTAGAAGTCACGTTATTGTCTCGTATAGAAATTCTATAGCAAAATATAACACAGGTTTGCCATTTAGAGATTTCAAGTATCGGGTGTCTCCGAAGGGGTGGAGTGAAGAATAGTTTTCCCCCGTTATTTATGATTTTGGGTTAATGATATAAAACTATTTAATAATAAACTATTTTAGTCATCCGAGAATTTTGGTTTATCATTCAATAATAAACCATTGTAATCGCCCAAGAAAAAAATATTCTAACCCCCCCTCAAAATTTGATGTTTTACGTTTCAAGGCATGTAGAATCCGAATATCCAATAAAAAAACGCTGCAAATGATTGTACAGTGGTTTATTATTATTTCGCTTCAATATTGATTTAAGAAGACCATCCATTTGTCATTTTAAATATTCCGAAAATTTGTGAACGTTCCCACCGAAAAACAGATGGTAACTATAGGGGAAAAATCCGTAGCAACTATTGTAATTTTAATCATTTTTATTTTTCTTAATTTCCTAATTACCTGTTGCCTGACGATACAGCTGGAGAGAGTGTTTAACGACCATTCCAATGAGTATAGAACGATTTTTATAGCTCCAAGAACTCTCGAGTTATACCCTCGTGTCAAATTTCTGAAAATCTCCCAAATTTTTCACAAAAGCTGCGATAACTCGAGAACCAATAAAGCTATCGACCCGGCGATGGTCTCATTCGATTCAGCGTCCAAAAATCTATATAATATATTGATTTTTGGGTCAAATTATATTATAATTTGATAAAAAGTTCACATTTCTCTAAAAACCTTGGAAAATAAGAATTTTCTCCCCCTCAAAACCCCCAAAAATACCCTTAAAATTGAGCTAGCAAGTTGGTTCAAGAATTGGGCCGTCGTAGGACCGAGATTGATTTTTGGTGAAAATTTCACATTTTTAGCTCTTACAGTTTGGCCGGAAAACTGCTAACGGCGTACGGACAGAAATTTTTTTATTGGATATTCGGATTCTACATGCCTTGAAACGTAAAACATCAAATTTTGAGGGGGTTAGAAATTTTTTTTTCTTGGGCGATTACAATGGTTTATTATTGAATAATAAACCAAAAATTCTGTCCGTCAGCAGTTTTCCGGCCAAACTGTAAGAGCTAAAAATTCGAAATTTTCACCAAAAATCAATCTCGGTCCTACGACGGCCCAATTCTTGAACCAACTCGCTAGCTCAATTTTAAGGGTATTTTTGGGGGGTTTTTAGGGGAAGAAAATTCATATTTTCCAAGGTTTTTCAGAAAAATTTGTACGTGGTATCAAATTGTATAGATTTTTGGACGCTGAATTGAATGAGACCATCGCCGGGTCGATAGCTTTATTGGTTCTCGAGTTATCGCAGCTTTTGTGCCGAATTTGGGAGATTTTTAGAAATTTGACATGAGGGTATAACTCGAGAGTTCTTGGAGCTATAAAAATCGTTCTATACTCATTGGAATGGTCGTCAAACACTCTCTCCAGCTGTATCGTTAGGCAATAAGTTTAGCTTTTAATTAGGAAATTAAGAAAAATAAAAATGATTAAAATTACAATAGTTGCTACGGAGTTTTCCCTTATAGTTACCATCTGTTTTTCGGTGGGAACGTTCACAAATGTTCGGAATATTTAAAATGACAAATGGATAGTCTTCTTAAATCAATATTAAAGCGAAATAATAAAAAACCACTGTACAATCATTTGCAGCATTTTTTATTGGATATTCGGATTCTACATGCCTTGAAACGTAAAACATCAAATTTTGAGGGGGGGTTAGAATATTTTTTTTCTTGGGCGATTACAATGGTTTATTATTGAATAATAAACCAAAAACCTATCATAATAGCAATTTATCTACTCTGTTCAAACTTCACCATAATAATATCGAAACTCTTGCGAAGAATAATTCCGCAATATTCCTTGAAAATACCGAGTAAAAATGTTCTATTTATATTTGAGCCTGAGGAAGTATCGATCGCGATACCGTACAATCGGGAAATCCTATCCGGCGTCCGCTCGACGCCTTAATCATCGACATAGGCAACGCCGGCAAGTGCAGCTATGTATTGCGGGTTCGGCTGTATTTCGTATGAAGGCGCACGTAACGATTTATTTCCCTCCGCTGACCGAGCGTTTCGGTCGAATTTAATTTATTGGACAACGTGGATCCTCTTGAATATTTTTAAGGCTTTTAGAAATTTCTAATTGTCGGTTTTTATTAATTATTTGGTGGCTAGAGGCAGAAAAAAACCTATCATATGTAATTGTAATTTTTCTACATTTAGTTCCTTCGTTATAATTTCTTTTTTTTCATAGATCAGTTGTTCGGTATTTAGCATATTTTCGATGAAAATTTCAAGAATTTTGCCATACTACTTAGTTTGGCGGAAAAAAGTTGACAAAATACGGCAGACGGACAGAATTGTTTTTATTGAAACGTAAAACATCAAATTTTTAGGGGGGTTAAATTTTTTTTTCTTGGGCGATTACAATGGTTTATTATTAATAATAATAATTTTAATTTAATTTTATAATTTTAGTATAATTTTATTTATTTAGTTAATAAATTAATTTTAGTTATTATTATAATTATTAATTAAATATTAATTACTAATTAATAAACATTATTAAACATTAAACTAACGAATCATCATCAAACAAATTAAACAATAATTAATAAATTATTAATTATTTTTAATTAAAAATTAGATTTTATTTATTCTATATTTTATTTAATATAATTTTAATTTAATTTTAATCTAATTTTATTTAATAATAATTAAAAAAATTTAACCCCCCTAAAAATTTGATGTTAATATAATTATTTTGATGTGTTATTATTAATAATAAACCAATAGGAATACAGGGCCGTGTATATTTCTCCCCTCTATATTAAAAAAAAAAAACCGCGTAATTTTGTCCTTATCTAGTCAGGTTTTCCCTCCAAATCTCCACTTGAGACCTGGCAACACCGCTACGTCGTATCGTCAAAACGAAAACCGCGACTTACCTCATTCTGAGCTGTTCTGCAGGTGTTGGTCAAATAGAAGAAAAGAACGCTCTTGTAGCCCACGATTACTATGCATTTGATCATAATTTCCGTCGGTCTTATTCGATCCCAATTTCTGACCGAGCGAATGAAAGTGTAGCAGTAGGAGGTTGATTTGATCGTCGTTTCTAACAGGACGAACAGCATTTGCGTCCCGTAGAGGCGATGTATGGAGTCGAAAATGTCGAAAATTTTATACACGCGGTTGACAACGCTGTCGATATTGTTGACGCGGGTCAATTTCCTGTTCGTGCGTGTCAACGTTTCCACGAAGAGTTGCACCAGCGTGCAGAAGTAGATCTGTATCATGGTCAAATTGTACGTCATTATGAGCCTCGGATACGACCAGATTGTCGTCTCGCTTCTAAAAATGGCGACCATTTGGTAGAGAAACCACGTGTTGATGAAAACTAATAGAAGCCCGTTCGCGAATTCGTAGCGGCTCCTCGCGTTCGCCGAGCGTTTCAACATAAGCGCCACCGTTAGACGTTTACTGGCGGAAGTTCTGTACAAATTGTACACCATTCCGACGTTCATGTTGATCCTGGCGAGGATCATTACGTATCCACCGAAGCCGAAATTTTTGAACGGCCTGTTCAAATTATTTATTACTCGGAGGACGTTTAAAACCGTGCAGCACGATATTATCAAGTAGCAGACGACAAGGGAATTATTTTTCTTCAATTTCAACGGCAGTACGCCCGACAAACGGCATAAATTTATTAAAACCGAGTACATTCTCGAATCGGTGGGTATGTTTGCTGTTTTAAATCGACTCGCGGCTCGTTTCGGAATAGGTTTCTAGTTCAGAGTTCAAATTTGGACATACTTGGATGAGATCGTGCGCTAGAAAGAATTATTCTCTATTTTGTTCTAGATGATATGGGAATTCGGTTGAATAAATATTGAGACCGGCGATTTACTAGATATACATGTCGATTTTCCGACCGCTTTGGAAACCGATTGAGGGAAATCAGAGTTTCCAATATCTGGCAAATTGGAACGACGCATATTATGTTCCTATTCGGAAAGGAGCTTGATCGTCTCGGCATACGCGTGAGTGTTGGGTCGGTGGGAAAAATTCATTTCAGAGTTGTTATTGTAAGTAGGGAACTTTGCCGAGCGCGAAATTGTGGAAAAATCTAATTAATTAAATTAATTAAATCTAATTAAGGAATTTTTCGCGGGATACTGCGAAGAAATGTGGGATTCTATATGAAACAAAAAGTTAGTGTGCGCCCTGATCATGTATGAGATCCTCGCGAAAAATCACGGAGTAAAAACTTAAAAAAAAAAAAAAAAAAAACGCTGCAAATGAATGTACAGGTCTGCGACATAAAAATTGTTTAAAATTGAATAAGTGATTTTTATCGTATTTTCAACGCTGATTTCGGGAAAAATAGTGAAAAAATTCCACCACGTATTCCACAAACTGCTTGTCTATTTTTAGCTTTTTTTCGATATTTTTATACATAGTTCCGTACGCTAGTGAGTTTTTCCTGGTTTATCCGAGGCAAAACTAAAGGAAGGAGTCTTTGTCAGACCAGACATTAGAAAACTGATGAGAGATCCCAATTTTGGTGATACTATAAGGACTTATGAGCTTAAAGAGAAATGTAAGTGTACTAGATATTATGTAGTTTATAACATGTATTATACATGAAATAAAATCCTTTAATTAACTTGAGGAAAAATTTGAAAAATTGCTAAAATTCTGTTATAATACCAAAAAGTAATTCTTTTTTGTGAGAAAACCTTACGTGATAGAAAAAAAATGGATTGCATTTTTGCAATCAGCGCTGAAAAATACATAAAAATCAGTTTGTTATCAAATTCCAAACAATTTAAAAAAATTTTTTTTTTTGTAAACCTGTGTAATGCTTCAATAATGATTTAAGAATACATTTAAGATAATAAGATTTGTTATTCGTCATTTTTTGTCAATTGACAATCCCAGCCTTGTGGAGCTACATATGAATGAATGTTTTATTCCAAATAATATTTACAAATTTATAGTTCTCTTCTACATGATGTTGGAATATACCTCAAAACCAAGGATCAGCGGATTGAGGGAGTTATCACTATTCGCAACGATTAATTATAATAAGTGAATAAAATCGCAATTCTTTGTAAAATTAAAAATCGCTTGAGAAAAAAATTCCAAGATTTAGAAAAAATAAATTATACAGCGAGAATAAATCAAATGTATTGTTGTATTTTATCAACGGGAACATAATCATTTTCCTATAGAGCCACAGACTGTTTAAGTTTAAAAAATACGTTTCCTTGATAATTTATACCCGATGGAAAAGTAAAGGGAAAATTTAATTTTTAATATTGTTTTTATGGACAGTAAAAATTACACTTTTCCCGGTATATTATCCTCCGCTGCTCTTCGACTGGTTTCTCAATTGGCTGAATTGCACTAACGTCACGAGATACGTAGCAACGGCGGCGGTCATCTAAAAAGCAAAATTTAAAAATAAATATTGTTAAAAAATGTTTAAAAAAATACGAAGAAAAAAAGAAATAGTCAAATGAACACACGGTAAATGCTTTAACATAATCAGATTGCATTCTAAAATTACTCTTTAGTCCTTTCGCAATTGATAATCACCGTCACGCTGTTTTCCAAATACTCACCGACATGAGAAGGCCGTTTCCCAATTGAAAGAATCCGCCCGCCGTAAAATTCACCGTCTTGCTCATTCTCAGCACGAGCTCCAGCTTTTTCTGACAATTAAAACGCTCCGATGAAACCTCGATAAACTTATTTTACTCCATTGAACCAATGCTGAGGCTCTGCTCCAGCTCATTAATTTCCACACGCCGCAATATCTCACACGATCAGCAAACCTTTTTATGTCCAATTACTTCTTTAATAATCTCCTTCCGAGAGCTCAAAGGTCCCTCAACATGATCGATTCTCTAGTTGAAATTGATATTTTCAACGACTCGTTGAAAGGCCCCTATGAATATTTTTTTACCACCAATTAAATATATACTATTGTTCTACGTTATGTTCCTGTTTTCGGACTCTTTATGACCGTTTCCCATTGTTCTGTGTACGTCTTGTTCGAGCTCGGTGTTTAAGTACTATCAAGTACCACTATATTATGTAATTGCCCGTGTATTCTGAATAAATAAAAAATTAATAAATGGTGATACTCACATCCTCGTATAGTACAGGGTTGTTCCTTATTTTACGGAACAGCTCCCGGTTGAATATGTTCGCCTGAAACAGAAATAAAATCGATGGAAATTCGGCGAGCGGACTTTTCGTCGCAGGAGGCGAATGAGCGAATCATTAAATAATGTTTGCTTGAGTACACGGTAAATAGTTTATAGATTGAATTTTTCAACCGCTAGCAAAAATTAATTAGATGCAGCCATTAGTATATTTTCCGTTGAAATTGAGAAAGAAATCGATAACAGCGTCATTTTTCCATTTATCAGACTTTAAGTTTGAGTTTTAAAAAAATTATTTTTTTTTCTTTTTATTTTAAGGTTTTATCGTGTTTATTATAAGATTTCACAATGCTGGAAATGAATGAAAATAATACAAGATATTTCATTGTAGAGTCTCATGAAAGAAAAGAAATCACTTGGCACAACGTTCAGTCACTGAGATGCACGTCAGATCACATTTCTCAACCTTAAGAGTATTGAACATCTCAGAAAAAAAAAAACGTTGTAGAAATACAAAAACACTAAGAGAAAAATATAAAAAATAGTAATAAAAAAAGGAACAGTAGAGAGATTTTATGGTGAGACTAAAAAACAATTCCTTCGCTGAGGATGGTCGACCTTTGCCTAACAGTGGTCAGAAGATGGCGAAACATGAACAGTCACTAGTTGACGTTGGTGAGATTAGCGACAAAAATTGGTCTCCTGACAAAAAATTGCAATTAAAATACTTCAACCTGTCGCCACGAAACACGGCAAAAGAAGTGAAAGACGCTATCCCACTCCACCTCGTTGCAAATTGGTATCCATGGACTTGAACCAAGCTCCTGTGCAGAAAATGGACAAATGCGAGCGCTCTTTCCCAGCTAGCCTAAGTTGACATATATGAGGCGTTTATAATATAGATAGATAGATAATGTTTATTTGTCCTCTTGATATGACAGTTTTATTAATCTCTACAGATGAACTAAAATATTGATACTTCTTGGTTACATTTTTATTCGAGGGCTGCACTAGAAAGCATCGCAGATGCTGTGCTCTGGCGCAGATTTGGTTTTTTTAAATATAAATTTCATTTCTGTTACCTCCTTCCGTGTTTTCTATATTATGTGTTATTTGTATTCTTATAGTATTGTTATAGTATTATAGTATTATTATTATTATTATTGAAATAGTCCTATTCAATATTTCTTTTAGGAAGAACTATCTCAATTGAATTCTGAACACAAACTCATTTTTTTATTTTAGATTTTCAAATTGCAACCAAGATAGGTTACCATCAACTTTAATGTAATGGTAACCTATCAGGTGGCATTACATTATTAATATTATTATTATTATGATTAATTAATAGTATTAATTAATAGTATTAATTAATAGTAATTATTATTAATAGTATTAATATTATTATTATTGTGCTATAGTATTGTATTCTCAAATGTTCCCTTTATTTTTGTCTCTATTTTTATGTTCTATTCATTTATGTAGTGATCGTATTTTTCGCTATTTGCAAATTTATATCTCCACATATATCTATAGAGAGGTTGGAATTTCGAGGGATGGGAACCTTAAAATACGAGTTAAAAGTTTTTGAGTCGGAATATATACCAAAAAAGACACCCTCGTTCAAATATTTATATTTATTTATATCGCCTCAATTGAAAATTTAGCTAACATTAGATCATGTTGCCCTTTATATTTGCAGCCCGCTGAATCGAAATCGTTCTATTTTAAATACCCAACAATTTTCATATTGGCTTACTTGCGTATTAGCGTTGTGGCAGGTCGCCGTCAAATAGAACATGAGAAGAATTTTGTACATTACTGCCGTCAAATCGGATAATTTTGGAAGCTCGCCTTTGACGGCAACTTCCGCTATTGACAGTCCGTATGCGATGCATTTTGTTATCGAGTCGACGCAAACGAATAGAATTTGTACGCCGAAGAAATTGTCGGCCTTTTTGAGCCCCAAAATTAGCCCGTATTGGTATTCGACGAGACGAGCAATGCTCGAAGGTTTGGAAGTTATTTTCAATTTTCGAACAACGGCGCCCATATAGCGCTCGTTTACCTGAATGAAGACGCAGTATTGGAATTGGATTAGAATCAAAGCGTACGTCATCGAAAGTCGGATTATATCCTCTGCTATTAAAATCGAACGACAGGTCCACAATGATTTTACGAGTCGAAACCCGATCGAGAGCGAAGCTAAAGCGAAGACCGCCGAATTGGTTTTCTTCGAGCTAGGGTTGAGCTGGATTTTGGTAAAAAACCTCAGAAGCTCCCGATGCTTCGATATCATCAACAATTGCCACGAAAGGCCGAAATTCAACGCGACGCGGGCCAAAATGAAGACGAGGCTCCTGATCGGGTTGTATTTGCTACGTTGGAAATACCCAAGAGCTAAATTGCTCAACGTGAGGAGAGAGAGGGCGATATAACAGTTCGCCATTGGGCGTCTGTTTTCGCACATAGGAAGGACGCCCATTAGTCGAGAAAGCCTAAGATGGATCGAAAACACGCCGCGCTCAACGGTCATGATTTTCTCCGGGAATATTTCGACAGTCGAAGCGACTAAAATCGAAGCGAACCCTTCGGTCACTGGGAATTTTTTCTCTCCCTGAGCTGCAAATCGTTCAATCGATTTCCCCGACGCAATCATCGTAGATGTATGCTCAATCGCGGTGTGTATTCAAATGTTGAGCCGCTATATTTTATGCAACAGTCGGGCTGACAAGAAAATGAAAGGGCTTGAGGATCGCTTGAGCCTTCAGTCGAATAAAGAAATTGCATAGGACACAGGTTTCCATGTTTGAGGTGAAAAAGGACTGAAAACCGTAGAATATCCAAGAAACGTATATAAGACTAGGAAGAGGCATATTAAGAAATTTAAAGGCATATTGACGAGGAATTTATACAGTCTGTAGATGAAAGGTGCGCAGTACTTTATAAATATTCTGATGAACAATAAATTTTTCGTAGTAGAGGGGTTGTGAGGGGGAGAAAAACCAGGCGACTTATTCTTCAGATTTTTAATGGCTGTGGACCTCATGGTTCCACGTCGCCCTGAAGATGCCCGAATGGGCGAAAGTGCTCGGCCAGCCATTATATAAAAATCTGGAGAATAAGTCGCCTGGTTTTTCTCCCCCTCACAACCCCTCTCCTACAAAAAATGCGACGACAACCAAACGAAGAATAAATTTTTCCTGATACCCAAAAATACCACTTTCAAAATACAAATTTCGACTTTTCCGAACGCAAATTTTCGCGCAGTCGTGCTCAATTTACTCGAAATATTCTCGTTGGAGTTTAAAATTTTACCGTGGCAATTCGTAGATTATTAAATTCTTCGTACGAAAAAGTACAAGATCGTTGGTTGTCTTTAGTACGAGCTAGAGGGGCTCGAAGTTGATGTTAAAAAACGAGGGCAAGGATTGATTGAGAAACTGGGATGAGGTAATCGAAAAGTTGAACTACATTCGTCAAATTGAAGCCAACTCATCGGCTTTAAAAATCTTATTTTTTTAATTAGGCCTTCTTTTTAGTTTTATTGCGCTTTTAAATTACGTAGTCCTGTTTTTCGCGTATTTTGGCCTGTTTTGCGGATAACTTTTGAACCGATCACTTTTACATAGGTATATTACTCACAGGCGGGAAAGAGCTATCAAAATCCTACAATTTGATATATTTAATTATACATTTATGTTACGTCCCCGCGGAGCTATTCGCGCCCGAAGAAAATAGAAAACACGTTTTTTTTACCAAAAAGTGGAATATATCTCGAATACAAACCATAATCACTGTCCTTTTTTATTTTCAATCGATTCTAAATTAAATTTTTTCAATTTGCATACACAAAACTTATTTTTTTAAATTTGCGAACGTGATGAAAAAACGCTGCAAATGATTGTACAGTGGTTTATTATTCCTTCGCTTCAATATTGATTTAGAAAGACTATCCATTTGTGATAGTAACTATTCCGATCATTTGTGACGTTCCCACCGAAAAACACATTGGTAACTATCGGGAAAATTCCGTAGCAACTAGTAAGGGTTGTTATGAATTCGAAATAATCATCACAATCATGTTCCATTTTTTTTTGGTTCGTTTTCCAAGGCGAATTGACCGAGTCGGCAAAAATCACAAGAGACATTGGTTGCGGAAAATTTTACACTAATTCGAAATGGGTAACAATGAAAGGAAAAATTGAGGATCATCAAAGCTTCAAAAAATATGCTAAATACCGAACAACTGATCTATGAAAAAAAAGAAATTATAACGAAGAAACTAAATGTAGAAAAATTACAATTACATATGATAGGTTTTTTTCTGCCTCTAGCCACCTAATAATTAATAAAAACCGACAATTAGAAATTTCTAAAAGCCTTAAAAATATTCAAGAGGATCCACGTTGTCCAATAAATTAAATTCGACCGAAACGCTCGGTCACCGGAGGGAAATAAATCGTTACGTGCGCCTTCATACGAAATACAGCCGAACCCGCAATGCATAGCTGCAGTTGCGGGCGTTGCCTATGTCGATGATTAAGGCGTCGAGCGGACGCCGGATAGGATTTTCCGATTGTACGGTATCGCGATCGATACTTCCTCAGGCTCAAATATAAATAGAGCATTTTTACTCGGTATTTTCAAGAAATATTGAGGAATTATTCTTCTCAAGAGTTTCGATATTATTATGGTGAAGTTTGAACAGAGTGGAAAAATTGCTATTGTGATAGGTTTTTCTACCTCTAGCCACCAAATAATTAATAAAAAACGCTGCAAATTAATGATAGTACAGTGGTTTATTATTCCTTCACTTCAATAATAATTTCAGAATCCTATCCATTTATGATAGTTCAGAACATGTGTAAACGTTTCAACCGAAATACAGATCGGTAACTATCAAGAAAAATTCCGTAGCAACTATCCTAATTTTAATTAATTTTATTTTTCTCAATTTCCTAATTAAAAACTAAATTTTTTGCCTATCAGTACAGCTGGAATGAGTGTTTGTCGACCATTCCATTGAGTATAGAACGATTTTTATAGCTCCAAGAACTCTCGAGTTATACCCTCATGTCAGATTTCTGAAAATCTCCCAAATTCGGTACAAAAGCTGCGATAACTCGAGAACCAATAAAGCTATCGACCCGGCGATGGTCTCATTTAATTCAGCGTCCAAAAATCTATATATTTTGATATCACGTACACATTTTTCTGAAAAACCTTGGAAAATATGAATTTTCTTCCCCTGAAAACCCCCCAAAAATACCCTTATAATTGAGCTAGCAAGTTGGTTCAAGAATTGGACCGTCGTAGGACCGAGATTGATTTTTGGTGAAAATTTCAAGAATTTAGCTATTATGGTTTGGCCGGAAAAGTGTTGACGGCGTACGGCGGACGGACAGAATTTTTTTATTGGATATATTATTCGGATTCTACATGCCTTGAAACGTAAAACATCAAATTTTGAGAGGGGGTTATAAAATTTTTTTTCTTGGGCGATTAAAATGGTTTATTATTGAATAATAAACCAGAACGAGAATTACACATTTCCAAAAGTCTTAAAGTTATTCAAGAGGATCCACGTTGTCCCAAAAATTCGACCGAAACGCTCGGTCAGCGGAGGGAAATAAATCGTTACGTGCGCCTTCATACGAAATACTGCCGAACCCGCAATACATAGCTGCACTGGCGGGCGTTGCCTATGCCGATGATTAAGGTGTCGAGCGGACGCCGGACAGGATTTTCCGATTGTGCGGTATCGCGATCGATACTTCCTTAGGCTCAAATATAAATAGAGCATTTTTACTCGGTATTTTCAAGGAATATTGCCGAATTATTCTTCTCAAGAGTTTCGATATTATTATGGTGAAGTTTGAACAGAGTAGATAAATTGCTATTATGATAGGTTTTTGGTTTATTATTCAATAATAAACCATTGTAATCGCCCAAGAAAAAAAAAATTTCTAACCCCCCCTCAAAATTCGATGTTTTACGTTTCAAGGTATGTAGAATCCGAATATCCAATAAAAAACGCTGCAAATGATTGTACAGTGGTTTTTTATTATTTCGCTTTAATATTGATTTAAGAAGACTATCCATTTGTCATTTTAAATATTCCGAACATTTGTGAACGTTCCCACCGAAAAACAGATGGTAACTATAGGGGAAAACTCCGTATTCAAGAAATTCAAAAACTATTAATAATCGTTTGAATTTGATTGTTTTCACTTCAAATTCAAATTCTTCGTCTAATTTCCTGTAGGGATCATTAATTAATCAAAATTAAACAGTACTGTAAGTATTTGCAACGAATTTTCAAAGTTGAAACATAAAAACGTGCGGTACTAAATTAGTACAAACAGATAGTTGCCATCTGATTTCCGTCGTTTTGACGTCAAATTCGGATTCAGCGTTGAATTTCCTATAAGAATAGCTTTTAAATCCACTTAAAAACGAACATTTAATATTCCACCCCAGCGGAGCTCGGAATTTCGGCCGGTGAAAGACCCGATTTACGGAAAATAATTTCTGCGGCGCTGTTTAAATTTATTTCACCAAATTTTTTGCTATGTACGTGTGTAAGGCGTTCAAATGAAAACTTCTGCATGATAAAAAAATTCAATCACACGAATTTTGACCCCGAAAGGCACGGTTGAAGGTCGATTTTTGAGAGTTTAAAAACCGATTTTTTTGGACCATTTGCAAATTTTTCCGAGAATTGAAAAAAATCACAAAAATACATCTCGGTAAGATACAACTACCCTGAAAATTTCAGATTTTTATCTGTATCGAGAGAGGAGTAAAAAATCGTTAACTGGTCGATACAAAAAAATCGCAGGGGTACCCATAGGATTTTTTGTGAAAAATTTTTTGGTTCCGATTTCGCTCAAATTCAGCATAATGATAGTTGATGACGTGTGTATCAATAATATATGGTCCGTTTTTTGTTTCTTTTTCACTAAATGGATGAAAAGAATGTTTGAAGTTGAAAAATGTCATTTTTTCGTGTATAGTCTACTAATATTGTTAAATAACTCACAAACGGTTGAAAAATGGATAGGTACATTACATTGGGAAACTGTGGACAGTTAAATTACCTATCTTTTGGTATATTCAAACATCTGAATTGACGAATTTTTGTTTGAGTTATCCACGGTGCAAGTTGTAAATCTTGAAAAACGTAAAAGTTGGCCTGCCTATCTCGGCTAAAACTAAACTTTAAAATATTCTAAAATATTTTCTTTTATTTATAAATTTAGTGTGGGGCAGAAAAATATTTTCTTCGAGCAAATGCAATGATTTAATATTGAATGAATAACCAAAATCTATCATAAATCTAAACTTTACGACTTTTTCTATTTTTTATTCTATTTATTACTACTTTATCCACACCGAACTCACTTTGGACATCGCCTCGTGTTTGGTCCACGTGAGTTGCGTCATGAGCACAACTTTGTACATGATGCCCAGAGCGGGAAACGTTGGAAACGCTTGGTTGGCTGGCTGACTGACTGACTTTTTATTAAACAGATAAAATTAGGACCTAGAGGTCCTCTGTTACATTCCACCTGTAATATTAAATTTTCGTAGTCGAGCCGTCATACTTCAAGAACAACAACAAAAAAAAAAAAAAAAAAAAAAAAAAAAGTATCATGCAATATAAATGCACTAACCAAATTACAATAATTTTTTGAAATATATTATGTATAGACAATAAATTAATAACATTAGTATCAACAATTTTTTCACTTTACGTGCTTGGCTAAATCAACAGTGGAGTTCAATATTAACTATTCAATTGACAACATCAATATCGCTGGAGTGACATCGGTTGGCGAGAAAAGCCAAAGCGAACCAGCCCCGCACGATTGTTTTTACTATGGCGTCGAAAGAAATAAACAGCAACGCGACGCCGTAGAATTTATTCACATTCGCCATCCGCTGAAGAATTTTTTGCTGAAATCGACCAATCGTAAAAGGCCATTTTTTTCGTCTGCGTCCTTGTCAGCTTCGCCAGTTTCTGCAATCATGTACGTACACGAGTTCGAATCGAATTTCTTCCATCAACCAAAAGACATCAGGCAAAACTTTGAAACGGCTCTTCATAATAAGAACTGAAGTTCTGAATCATTCACGGGCAGATGAAATATTATTCGCTGATCCCCCGCGGATGATTTCTTGATGATAAAATCTCGGGAAAACCGCTGTAATTGAGAAAAAATCCATACGTCGGTTTATCAGGTCATTTTCGAGAACAAATCTGACAGGGTTTTGTCGCTTAACTTTCGAACAGTTAGAAATACCGTAGGGTTGTATTCGAGAAAAATATAGATCAATTGAAAAACCTATCTGTTGATATAGTCCAATTACTTTGGTGAGTTTACGAATTATTCGCTCTTCATAAATTGCAAAAGCATAAAAAGTAGCACAATTGCTTATTCCGAGTATAATCTAATAATATAATATAAATATAATAATAATATAATATAATAATATATTTTTCGAAATATTAGAACAAAACTTTCCTCTTTCTTCTTTCTCAATAAATTAATTATATATAATAATAATATATAAATAATATAATATAATAATAGTTATATAAAGAGTGCGTTAGACGACCCTTTCTGGGTAAAACTGGGGGCCACCTAACGCAACTTGCATTAGGTGGCCCCCACAATATAAATTGTGCGTTACGTGGCCCCTTTTGCGAAAGGTGGCCCCCAACGTGGGGGAAATAATTTTTCCCTCCCAACTATATTTTGTGCATTAGGTGGCCCCCTATGCAATAGGTGGCCCCCAAATAGGGAATTATTATCTTCTGTCTGTGAAAGTGGAGGGGGAGGAAAAAAGACTCCTAGAGGTCATTCATGAGTATTTTTGAGATATTTCGTGTTCGCAACGATCCCGATTTCCGGCACTGAATTTCCACTACCTACGCAATTGGTAAATTTTAATAAAATTGTTTTCGCCTGTGGGAGAAGATGGGGTGAATGAACTATTTGGATTCTACGTGCCTTGAAACGCAAACCATCACATTTTTAGGGGGTTAGATAATGTTATTTTTTTTTTTTTTTTTTTTTTTTTTTAGCCACTAGGTATTATTATTGAATAATAAACAAAAAAAATATTTCGCCAGGGGATTGGACTCCTAGAGATCATTCATTGGTATTTATGAGACGTTTCGTGTTCACTATGATCCCACCAGGAAAAAAGACTCCTAGAGGTCATTCATGAGTATTTTTGAGATATTTCGTGTTCGCAACGATCCCCATTTCTGGCACTGAATTTCCACTACCTACGCAATTGGTAAATTTTAATAAAATTGTTTTCGCCTCTGGGAGAAGATGGGGTGAATGAACTATTTGGATTCTACGCGCCTTGAAACGCAACCATCACATTTTTAGGAGGATAGATAATGTTTTTTTTTTTTCTGTAGCCACTAGGTATTATTATTGTATAATAAACCAAAAAAATTATTTCGTCAGGGGATTGGATTCCTAGAGATCATTCATTGGTATTTATGAGACGTTTTGTGTTCACTATGATCCCACCTTCACGCCGTAAATTTTCGCTACCTAGCACCTTCATAGTAGGTAAACAATTTTTAAACTAGTGCTGTGCATTGATCACACAGTACCTACTTCTATGTTTGAGTCGGTAACAGGTATTATAACCAATTATAAAATCAAGAAAATCGTACGAAGACCAAAAACCTTGTTGAATTATACCATAACCACAATTAGGTACCTACCTATACAAACAGACAAAATCATTTCCACTGTTCGATGGACGATGTAATGATTGAAAACAAATCCACCTCATCAAGTAAGTGTCGTTCACTCGTCGTTACAAACATTCAAAAACCTCCATCATTAAAATATTTTGATTTTTTTTCGTTGTAGGGGTTGAGGGAGTTCAAAGTATATTCACTCTTGCGGTCTATAAAAACCTCTAAAGCAAAAAAAAGGCATATGGTGGAAATACCGTGTGTTATCCAAACTATACAAAACAAGTTCTGTGAACGTGGTCAGAGCTGGTCAAATATAGAGCAACACAGCCCCAAAAAGTACAATAGCTGAAAATGCGTTTTACGAGGAAATACTGCATGTGACACCAAAAATAGAAATCAAGCGATATTCAGCTGTCATATAGAAACATGTAAGTAAAGTCCCTCACCGTTCAAATATATTCGTTTTTGCGGTCTACAAAAATCAAAATGTAACCAATATGCAAATAACCCGGAAGTACTGTATGTGACCCACTTGATAAAAATCAGGCATCATTCAATCACCGACCCCAACATTTCAAGACCTTGAACGTTCGAATACATTGAGTTTTGCGGCCTGTAAAAATCAAAATACAAAACGTGCACTAGCGAAATCGTGAAAAAGGCTCATAACGTGGAGGCACTGTATGTGACCCACTATAAAAAAAATCTTGTTCTTCGTTGTTGGGGTTGAGGGGAGAACCACGGCGACTTGTTCTCCTGTTTTTTATTGTCGGCCTGCCAAGCACTTTCGCCCATTCGGGCATCATCAGGGCTTTGTTGCACCATTACAAGGTATCCACGGCCTCGGATGCCTCGGATATCCACGGGGCCGTGGATACCTTGTAATGGTGCTACGAAGCCCCGATGATGCCCGAATGGGCGAAAGTGCTTGGCAGGCCGACAGTAAAAAACAGGAGAATAAATCACCGTGGTTCTCCCCCTCAACCCCAACAACGAAGAACAATAAATGCGACAAAGCTACAACGAAAAAAAACTGGTGTTTTCTGCTTGCCATAACCGACATTTCAAGCCTTCAAACGCAGAAAAAGATTAACCTAGATAGCCTGTAAAAATCGAAACAGAAAAAACTTTGAACGCTTATATCTCGTAAGTAACAAATTATTAATTTTATTCTTCGATTTAATCGGACCTTGCAGCCTTCTTCATTCACAGTTTGAGTTGCCAGCCAAGTAGGTAGGTACTAAAACTTTGATTCAATCAATACCTACTTACACACACTTGCAAATTATCTTAAAATTTTGCTCATAGCTCGTTCCGAAAAATTCGGTATTTTTGACTCGAAAATAGTTGCAAAATTCGTTTCATGCATTGCAGAATTGAATCCTAGATTTGCATTTTTTCGTATATGTAGGTAATGTTTATCTCGGGTAGGTAATTATTATCTCATGAAGGTTTTTTGAGAAAAAAATGAGAAGCTGCTTTGCAGAAATAGAGATACAAAATTCAAAAGTTTTTTACGTAGATTGTTTTCAAAAAAGCAAAAACTATATAGGTACATGCATATATTTAATTTTTTTATTTCTTTTTTTTTTAGTCTTATGAGCGGGGCGTTGAACTTCTTCGTCGTTTGAAGATCTAATGAGTAAATCAAGAATAGGAGGGTTGAGCACTCCGAATTCAAGCACTCCCCATAAAATTATGTGGCCAGCTTTAATGACAATCTCGTCTTTACTGTATCTACGCTAACGGAAATCATTTTTTGTACCTACAGTTCGCGTATTTGAAAATTTATCGTAGTATCAATATTATTTTTCTTGAAATAACGACGAATGAAAATCGGACGATGAACGAATGACGGGTGAAAAACGAACGAAGAAATCGAACTCGCGGGATTAAAACGGGAAATCGCGATGTCAGACAATCTAATGCTATGACATGTTCTTTTATCATGTTATCATTACTCTGTGATCTCGGTAAACTCGATGTTATGATTCTTTTATTCCTGGTCAAGCTAAAATTACGAGCCATAAGAAACTTTTTCGGCAATTTCGTGGAGAAATCCCCTGGATTCTCTCGCAGATCATATATGGGCAATCAACTCGTTGCACGGACCGAGCGTCCATTTTGAATGCGACCGCAGCCCACCATCGGTAATGTCAATCGCGAATCTAAATTAATTAATGGAGAAAATCCATGTGAATTCTGCGGACTCTCAATGCATTAGTAAAAACCGATGCAGAAGGTGAGGGGTGGTTTTAGAACTGCTTTTTCAAAATAAAAGAAAATACGAAGAGTAGTTTACTTGCGAGTAGTTTACTATGTTCCCACCTAACAAGGGAAAACTCCGTATCAACTATAGTAATTTTGATCAATTTTATTTTTCCTTATTTTCAAATTGAAAGCTAAATTTTTCGCCTAATGGTACATTTGAAGAGAGTGTTTGACGAGCATTCCAACGAGTATAGAACGATTTTTATAGCTCCAAGAACTCTCGAGTTATACCCTCATGCCAAGTTCTGAATATCTCCCAAATTAAATACAAAAGCTGCGATAATTGGCAAACCGATAAAGCTATCGACCGAGCGATGGCCTCATACGAACAAGCGTTCAAAAATACATAGAAATTTCCGAGAAGTATTCGAAAATACGAATTTTCTTTCCCTCCTAACCCCAAAAAATGGCATTAAAATTGAGCTAGCAAAGTGATTCAAGAATCGGGCCTCTGTGAGTCCATTAATGACCAACGTTGACCGCATTCACAAAACGTGTTTTGTATAGTTTGGATAACGCACAGTACTTCCGCCTTATGCCATTTTGTTTTATTATTCAATAATATACTGTTGAAATCGCCCAAGAAAAAAAGTCTAGCCCCCCTGAAATTTCATGTTTTACTACGTTAACATGGAAGTAAAATGAAGGAAATCGGTTGGGTATAACTCCCAAACGAACTCGAAATCAAACTGAGCGAAAATCAGCAATTTTTATATACTGGTAGTGAAAAACCGAGGGAATAACTCCTCAAAGTGCTGGAAAAGCGTCACCTGATGCAGGGGCCACCTAATGCTAAAGGGCTACCTATGAAAACATTTCAAGGAAAAAACTTCCATAAGAAATACACACGAGGAAATTGCGTTCCAGTATAAATTAAGAAGGGTGAAAGTTGGACCACATCCGGTAATTGATTGCTTATGTGTGCATCAATACCTTCGATTAAAAAAAAAGAATGAAGGAAATTGGTTGGGCATAACTCCCGAACGAACTCTAAATCAAACTAACCTAAAATCAGCAATTTTTTAAAAACATACGATAGTAGAGAAAAAAAAGAGGTACAAACTCCCTCGAAGTGGTAACACTGCTTGAAAAGGGCCACCTAATGCGGGGTCACCTAATGCAAGAGCTACCAAATCTGGGGGCCACTTAATGCAAAAGGGCCACCTAACGCACAAAGTTGGCATATAGATATACATTATATTGTAATATATATTATATAAAATACATAATCCTATACTTGGCAACGTATAGTATAATACAACGTATACGTATAATTAATGAATAATAACAATAATAGTAATAATGACTGAATAATAATAATAATGGTTACATATGATATATAATAATATTATTATACATTATGCATCGTGTAACCATTATAATATAGAATCGATATATTAATTCAAATAAAGAACTTGAAATGTGAGTTAGCAATTTTAATGCGAGTGTAATTAGTGCAATAAAACAAAAAATGTAGGAATATTAAGAAATATTGGTCTTATTTTCGCGAAAATTCGAACGGTCGATGGCTACAGGACAACATGACATGTGATATGAAAAAAATGGATTTTGTAGCGCTGAGAATTAGTTATTCCCGCTTAAACAACATGAGAGTGTTATACCATTCTTGTCGGCAACAAGTGTTACAAGGTGTTTTCCTGAATCTCTAGATTCTCTGGAATGCTTCTTCTGCACTCTTCATAACACTAATTGCCCCATTATTTTTAAAACGTTTTTCTCTCTCCTGAAAACCAGCCAAATTATCATAACACACGTTGTCCTGCAGCCGTCGATATTCGATCCATATTAATTAAGAAACTACGTTAATCCACCTAAGCCAAGAATTCATTTTGTAGACTGAAACGCGATAAAAAAAAAACTCATAGCCGAATTTTCCTATAAAATCAACTCCGTTCGAATATTATATCGTTCCCAGACTGTTCCAACTGTCTGAATATAATTTGAACCTAGCTCCAAAGGAACACGAAAGCCATCGCGCGGTTTGAATGGGGAAATACCTGATGTGGGACCTTCAGGTAGACGATTAACCTTTCAGTCATTCCTTCCCCTTCGTATCTTCCAACCAGTTAGCAATTCGACCAGTGCCATAGCTCAAGACACCTCCGAAACTCTATAAATAGTTGATCGAGTGCGAAGCGTCCTACTTGGGTGTTCTTCAATTAGCGAAAACGTGTCACGCCTTTATAAAATGTTCAGTTCCTTCGATGCTAGCGGATCGTGAAGTGAAAATAAAAATCGTCGAGTCATATATTCAACAATGAGCAACAGCGGAAACGTACGTGCTTTAGCCATTCCTATCTCGAACGTCAGTTTAGTCCAGTCCTCCATGCAAATTCAATAATCCGGCATTAATTATTCAAAGCGTAGGTGTGAGCAAGAACAAGCTACCGTTGTCCAATGTTTCATGCAGATCTCGAGGTATTAATTTAGCAACTGTTTAAACGGGATAGGAAACTCGAAAATATTTATAGCCTTCATAGTCCAGTCAGCAGGTAGTCAAAAGGGGTCATCCGAGAAAAAATTCACTGAAACCATTCTGTGACCATTATATAAGTACCTAGGGACATAGTACCTAAGCCATAGGTCAATAGCCATAGGGGGCCATAGGTACCCTTGGTCCTATAATGCCCTGAAGAAGCCCGGACGGGGTGAAAGTACTCGGCTGGATAATAAAAAAGAATGGAGAAGAGGTCGCCTCGTTTTTCTCCCCCTCAACCTACAAAAAAAAAAAAAATAGTACCTAAGTGTTCAGAGTTAGTTATACTATAGGAAATATACCTATATAGAAATATACCTTCATAATTATGTAGGTACCTATGTGTATTATGTAAACATCAGTCAGGAATTAATATTTTAAGTGATATTCCTGAACTCCAACTCGAAGTTAACCCCCCCCCCACCTCCGGGTAAATAGTAAGTTGTTTACATAATACACATAGGTACCTACATAATTTTTTGTGAGCGATTTACAGTGGTTTATTATTGAATAATAAAGCGAAATCGAATGAAGCTCGTGCTAAGCTGTTGTCGTTGACATCGTCGAATGACAAACCAAACAGCCGCCTTAATACTTCTATTTCACTTAAATACTGGGTTTTATTTTACCGATTCAACTTCTTTGTGAGATCCTTCTGTCTATTAAATAATTACAGCTCTGTCGAACCATCAATGTAATTTCCTTATCATATTTACCCCTTGTTACAGTTGGACACCAAATCTGAAGAAACTGGGCTGTTCAAATTCCCTTCGATACCGAACAATCCTTTCTCACTGTTCAAGGCTTGGTACGAAGACCACAAGACGGAAAACCATATAGCCACCAACGCGTTTTGCCTTTCGACTGCTACGAAGTGAGTATTGATCTGAACAGTGTTCGCGCTTAAAATTATCATCTTCAAAAGGATCGGTTCTTAAACTCATTTGCAGCAATTTTCGGTCCCCGACAATTTTTGGCGAGCCCAAAAAAAGTACTTTTCCGCATTTAATTTTTTCCGGTGATATCAACATTATATCTCAGTGAAATAGCAGTATGTGTCTTGAATTCCGAAGTAGGACCAATAATGATGATACCGCTAGAAAGGCCGTTCAGTTTCCTATTTTTTGAGGTATTTGCTGCTTTCTAAAATTAAATAAAGTAAGGAAAAAAAATGTATAAATAGCTGAAGTCGAGCATTGCTCAACTTTTTGCAATTATCGTTTTTTGAACTGACGATTAGAAATGGAAAAAAGGGCGAAATTCCGCGCACTTCCCAGCAAAATCTTTCCTACGGTAAAATCATTTTTGGATTTCGCTAGAGCAGAAATCGACGTTAAAATGCAAAAAAAAAAAAAAAACGCGTTTAAAAATCAGTAATTTCATTAATTTTGCTGAAACTTCTCTTTTTAAGCCGATTATGTCAATTGCCTTTGTAACTTGATGACTTTTACCTCACAAAATATTTTTATTCCTGCTACGTATACGAATTGCGCCCTAACTGTAACTAAGTATCTGATTTGAATGTAGATGTAAATATAAATAAAAAAATGTGAAATGGTTTCTAGTTGGTAAAAATTGATACAAAGACTGATTCAACTCAAACTAAAGTTTTTCTATCGGATTCACAAACAAATATTTAAATAATTGAAAATAAAATATTTAAATTATTTAAAAAATGAAAAATAGGTGTGTATATTATTTAAAAAATAAAAAATAGGTATCTAAATGATTCAAAAAATAAAAAATAGGTATTTAAATTATTTAAAAAATAAAAAAAATATTTAAATTATTTGAAAAATAAAAAAATATTTGAATTATTTAAAAAATAAAAAATATTTAAATTATTCAAAAAATAAAAAATATTTAACTTATTTAATAAATAGAAAATAATTAAATATTTTTTCTTTTCAAGGGACGGAAAGGTGAGCTCGCGAAATCTGATCCTGAGAAGACTTGACGAAGATGGATTCGTCCTTATGACTGATAGCAGAAGCAAGAAATCCAAGGAAATAGTAAGTCGCGATGGCTTCTGCGAAATCTTGAATTTGATGGAAAAATAAAGAAAGAAAAATCTGTGGAAATACCTTGCTAAATCTCTCGAATACTGGCAAAACTCGACTCAGCGTAAAATATCCGTAGAAATTGACACCATTGACATTGAATAAGCTACATAATTGAAATAATTTTCACCAAAAATCAATCTTGGCCTGACAATGGCTCAATTCCTCAGATAATTGGCTATTTTTTGGGGGTTACAAGCTTACAAGAGGGTAAATTGATATTTTCCTAGGTTTCTTGGACAATGGTGCGTTTGGTGGGCTGGCGAAATTTCCCAGTTTTTTGAGAGATTTAGCAAGGTATTTTCAGAGATTTCTCTTTCTTTATTTTTCCTTTTTATAGCAATATAAATCCCAGAAATAAGACCGGGCTTGTGAAGTCAGCACTACATCAAAGTTTTGTTCTATTTTTCATATCTGTCTGCTTTTTCTTCTTCAATGATCTTCCTAAAATTTTGTTTTCACTCTGAAATACCGCTTTTTTTACTGTTCATTCCTGTCAATCTGTCATTCGGTATAAAAGTCGATGCAAATTCTCCATTGGCATAGGAAAATAAGGAAAAGATGATTTTGACTACGGATATTTCTTCCCTTAGAGTAAAAATATGGATAGAAGAAAACACAGGATGTAAATAGATAGGTAGTTTCGATAAGACTTAGCGGCGGAAGATCGAATTTTTTAAATTTGGCTTTGAATTTTCGCAGAGGGAAAATCCGCAAGTCGCCGCTTCGTTCCTTTGGGTCAAATCTTCAGACAATGGAGCAATTCACGCAAGACAGGTAATTGATCAAGAGCTTGTTTGAAATCATTAGTACATCTTTCTATAATAAATTATCTCAGTCAGCTAATTCGGTAGTTTCTTCAACAAAAATTAACAGCCCAATTTATTTTGCCCGTTCGGACAACCTCAGTGCTGTCATCTTTCGAGCTATTTACGATTCACAATTCACAGCACATAAATATACGGCCTTGAAAATGTCTGAAATATCAGGATTCATGATTGAGAGGAAAACGAGCTGCTCAAATGAACGTTTACAATAAAAAATAAAATTCTCTCTTCAGGTCCGAATGGAAGGACCGATAGAAGAACTGCCTTACGACAATTGGAAGGAGCTCTACGAATCGGAGCCGCTTTTCTGCAAAATTCGTTCCCACGTGTGCCGCCAGGGCACTCCTGTTGAGTGGGACGCTCTGAAAAAGCACCACGATCAACTGCTCCAAGAGTGGAAAAAGGGCATCAACCCGCTCAAAAAACCTGATCATGTGTAAGTAATTATTTTCTTCGTATTTGGGTGATATTGAAGTTTTTGCCTCCTATGGCTACCTGTCACCCGGTGCCCGTACGAGAAAAAAGACTTTCCCCGACCGAGTTTTTGCTTTAGACAGCTAGGGAACGTGAATCTAGCAGAACACAAGATGATGCTAACCTCCAGCAGCTCGCCGCGCTCGCTTTCATGTAAGCCGAAGAGCCATTTGGAGGTTAGCATCATATTGTGTTCTCCTAGATTCAAGTTCACAGGCTTCAGTATACTGTGGAAAGCAAAAACTCTCCATACAACACAATGAACGTAGATTCGTTAGTTTCTCACACATTGTACATAATTTGTACAAGGTCGAGAGTGAGAGAAGATTGAAAATTCTTTCACATGATGTGTTGATGATTATTTCGAGCACTTTCGCCATCGCTGCCTCTTCAAAAAAATTTTTTTCAAGGCTGATAGAAATAAATTTGTCGACAGAAGAAAAAGAGTAGTGGAAAACAATTTGAGCCCCTGCATTATTGTTTTCCCATCAGCTTTGAAATTGATGTCTTAAATTTTATTCACTCACTTTAGTCAATCTTAGCTAACTATCTAACCATAGTTATTTTTCAAGTTTGAATCCACCTTTCATCCAAAAGGGGGTTTTGGTCACATTTTGATATATCATATAAGTCTCTCATAAAAATCACAATCCACGTGTCCAGAGACGGTAACCAATAAACATAGTGTAATGAATTTCTGAATCAACCTCATAAACATAGGCTTTAATCAACGAAATAGCAGTGGGAATAAAACGAACATTTGGCAATTTAGTCAATGGGAACGAAGGTAACAAAACTTCTAGACAACGACGTAACTGCTATAGTCTTTTGGAGTTGTATATCATTTTCCCCCACTTTGGTCAGGGTCACATAACTTTCGCTTGGCAGCCAATCTTTTGGATCTCCGTAGTCCTGAAGTGTCATCCTCTTGAATGCATACTGGATCAGGTGTTGTTGAGTCGTCAAATGCTCGACTTGGAGTCAATAGGCTACTTCTAGGTGTTACAATCTCCTCTTCAACAGCTGGAATGGGACTTCTTCCTGATGCCCGATTAAAATCACCGAGACTTGGTCTCTTGGGCTCATAGTTTTCACCACAAGGAGCTAAATCTCTTAGAGACACCTGTGCCTCCCTACCATCTGAGAAACGGACATTCGCGTTGTTGGGATTCGTCTCCAGTAGTTCGACTTCTTCCACAAGTGGGCCATATTTTGAAGTTTTGTTGTGTCTTTGTATAAGCACAGGACCTGGAATCGTCAGCCAAGAAGGTAACGAGGGGCTGCACGAGCTTCGACGGGGATGCTTGAACATGCGCTCGTGTGGAGTTACGTTAGTGGCCGTGCAGAGAAGTGAACGAATGGAGTGTAGTGCTTCTGGTATAACAGACTCAGATTCGACCAAGGACAACTTTCTGGTTCTAAGTGCTAGATGAATTGCTATCCAAATTATCCATTGTATCTCTCTACTACTTGGTCATTGCCCCGTGGCAATAATTCAACAGAGTAACCAAAACTCCCCTTTGTCACCAAGTGCAAAAACTTTCTAATGACACCCAATGCATCTATGATCAGGCCTCAATAAAATCTAGCGACCCTTTTGCACAATTCGGTGATTAATTTGTTTTTTCATCTTTTTGAAGGACATGCTACAAGATTATTCCGTCCATGGTCGAATTCTACGAGTCCAAAGGGCCGTGTATCGCCGATCGAGTGATGTACCTCAAAGAATCCAAGAGCGGCTGGAGCAACCAAAGGATCGCCGCTTGAATCCGAATTAATTCGTGCCAACATTTATATGCAATTGATTAGATTTTTATTTGGGTTGTGCAAATATTTTATACCAGAAGTAAACCTAATAAAAATGTTGTGCCATTGAAACGCGATTGGTTTCTTCCTGCTACAAGGGAAAGATTTAATAGGTTGATTGAGCTTTAAGTGAGGCTGATTCATGGAGATAGTTTTTATTTCCATGTTTACGTAGTAAATGGAAGTATTGTAATCGTCTGAAATGCACCATTTTTGCTTCCATGTTGTAATTTTACCTTGTCCTTTTTTCTATTCTCAACAAAAGATAGACATTTTATTGCAAAAATCGATGAGCTTTTCCTGCCAATCCAATTTACTATACGTCAACGTGTCGCAATAACTCTTTTCTAGAAAAATCTCGTAATACCTCAAGGGCTCTCTAATAAATTGCATTTTATGGAATAAATACGGCATGAAAATATTTTAAAGGTTGAAAAAAATTATAATTTATTACCGAATGGGCGAGGTAAGGATTGATATCCCTTCTAAGGTATTTGAAATTCTAATACGCCACTTTTGAACACCCGAGGAGCAACCCGTTCGCGGCGATTGACTCATCACTTCATTATCATCATTGCTACGATTCATTTCCCGCTTCTCCTTTACCGAGAAGTTTTTTCCAGCAGAGAACAATCGACGAGCCTCATTTGCTACTTGACAAAGCGTCTTACCGAGATCCGGTCTCTTCCAACACTGGAAACGATTACAAAGTTTTGAGGAAGGATAAAATCAAAAAGTCCTTGTAGAGAATCGTTTGGTCTGTGATAAATTTCCGTACGATATCAACATCTATTTCCATTCTTGAATAATAAAAAAAAAAAAAAAAATTAAATTAAAAGAAAGAAAACGAAATTCGACTCACACCTCAACTTATATATCCCAAAAACCGAAAATTAATTATGTTACATAATATACACGAAAATATATGCATGATGTGACTACGTGATCATAATAATAACAGTCTTCGTAATTTAGAGCGAGTAAGTAATTTTATGAAAAACAAAATAGTAGGTACTTCCATTGTCGAATAGAATTAGCGAACAATTGATAAAATTAATAATCTAAATTCTCTTTAAAGTCAGTTGATATGGATAACAGCCGATGGGTCAGGAAAGCATTCCAAATTATCGCTTCATTTTTCTTTGTTATCTTCATCGATCGACAAAAGAAATAATGTCAAACGCACATTAGTTTCTCTGTAGTTGAAATAACGCAATTTAACACGAGAATGACCTGAATAAATGGCCAACAGATGAAGAAATTTGTGGAAATGGATACTCTGACCGACTAAGCTTCACTAGCAACTAGAAAAAGTTTAAAAAAATTCGAAAAATAAATAAGAGTAAAATAGCTCTAAACAATTGTGATTTTAGACTCTCGTTACAATGGACCTTTTCCATGAGAAAGGTTACACTGCAGGTTTGAATGTTTCAAAGTAATATTTTTGACCAGATTAGTACACCTGCTGTAACTTGTTTCACAAGCTGATGCTCAATGGAAAAAGAGACTGCTACCAGTTGTAGTCAAAAGAAAAAACTCCACACGTGAATTATGATTTTCTGGCCAGGCTAATGATGCTGACTTCATGGAAAAGGTCTTCCGAATAAAACAGTTTGCAGAGACGTATTTCATCGTAACAAAACAAATGAGAAGTGTAAAACGGAAAAACCGGCTGAAAATAGAGAGTTCTTGTTTTGACAGGAACGGTTGACCACCTAGCAAGGTTGGTAACATTGAAAGTTCAGACTGAAGAGCTTTTTCACGCAGTTCGAATTACGGAAGCGTGATAAGAAGAACATTCATTAACAAATGCCAACTTCAGCCAACCTGCATTGAATACTGGTTAACATTGGACAATGGAAATTGCACAATGATCTAGAAGGCAGTGCTGCATTAAAACAAATTCTCCCCAGACAAACACAGGCACCAGTTGAGCCAAGAACTCTCTAATTTCCAAATTATGGCACTCGAAACACCAGTTATGCTCAACAAGAAGCTCGGTTCAGAAGATTGTGTATGCCGACAGTTAAATACAGGAGACGCTATGGCCTGAACAACAGTACCTGGTCACAAAACTAGCAGCACTTTGAGCTACTTGAATAACTCTACTGAAAAAAGTACAGGATGAGGTATTTATAAGGATAAATATTTGTAGGGGCGTGTGAGTGTAGTGGAGTGAAAATGTTACAACGCTGTTTACCCCCTCAATAAAATAGAATATGTTTTTTTATTGATCTGTACAACGTTAGGCCCAAGATGGGCCTCTCTTCCATACTGCAGAGAAAGCTAAATACGTGTGAAATAAATATAATTAAATTTCTTCTTAAAGAAAAAGTGCTCACTTGGCTCAATTGCATAAAACAAAATTTTAACTTGAAAAAAAAAAGAAGAGAAAAACTATTTATGCAGCCACAAAACTCTGTGTAGCATACTGTGCCAACAGCTTCACAGAAAAATTCTGTCAAAAGCTCAACGGAGCAGTTTAAATTAAAACTATCCGCATTAATATTATAAATTCGTACTCATTTGCTGATATAGCAGTTGTTATTAAAATAATCAGGTTCTTTAGCACCGGCAGAGGTAGCTACTGAGTTGCTCAAGAATACATCTCACTCCACCAGAAGGTTTTCATGTTACTCGTATTTTGCCCGTAACTTAAAATTTTATTATTTTCCTTTTCATCCCATTTCTTGATGTCCGGGGGAGAACTGTCTTAGTTTGCTCAATATATCCCCTCACCCGCAATATTGATGAGCTGAGTCTATTTTGATGTCGACGTTTCACTCGAGCTAAAAATCCCCAAAGCTCCCTTCTTTTCATTTGAAAAAGCAGCAATTTTTCCCTTTTTCTTGTCTAGGGTTCTCCCACACCACCGGTTGGGACCTGGCAACACTGTTTCACTTATGCCTACCCTATCCAGAGCAGGACGGTTCAAGGCGAGAGTCGAATAGGAACGATTGCAGGGTACAAGCAAAACTTCAAGCCTTTATGTTGGAACCGCACTTCTCATTCAAGCATACAGTATTTCCAGTGCCTTGAAATCACAGTGATATAACCTTACGACTAAGTACGGGAAGGTAAAAATAAAATGGTAGCAATTTTCGGGAGACTAATAGAAAAATCACTAGGTAACGCTAACTCTAGTACATCTCGGTTTTATCTGATAAACCGGTCTTAAATAATCCTCGACAGATAAACACAAAAATCATAAAAGTATTTTTCACTTTTTGAATGACCCAAGGCGCCGCAATGGTAACCATTTTGTTTGAAGTTCGAACCTGAACCTGTTCTCCTTTGTTCCTGGAGGTGAACATACTTAATCACGACTTTGAACACATGGCAAATATTTTTTAAAATTTGGTTCAGTCGCTTTTAAATTATCATCCGATGGCAGAAATTCCCCGATTGATTATCGCTATGGCTGTAATTGCCCCCAAAGACAAAAACTCAAGAGTGGCATTTTATTGAGCAATGTTGGGCTAATTAAATGTTTACATGTCATTAGATATAGCATGAAACACAGATACTGAAAGTGAATAATCTACGGAACAGGTTGAACGAGTAACTTCACCGGCTTAAAATAGCTAGTGATGTTTCAAGCCGGCAAGCCGAGTTAAAATAATCTATCTGTACTTAGATTACATGTCTTAAAATGTCCTGATGTGATGCTTAGGATGAAAATGAAACCCCAACTAATAAAATTCTAACCACAAGAGCAATAATAATCACACTAAAATAACTTTAAAAAATTTACCCGACAATAAAATAGCGTAGCCGTTGATTTCATCAATAAAACTCCCCGGCGTATACTTATAAACTGAATTGCACTGGCGAAAATAGAACGAAGATTATTTAGGTTGAAGCGCGGTAATTAAATATGAATATTAAATGCAATTATCGCTTAATTTCTAACGTACAGTCTTCCAAGTCGATAGAAAAATTGTCTTTAAAAACATTGCCTCGAATGACAAGAAAATTCTAAGTATCCAACATCGAAACGTCTGATTGTTCGACGATAAAGTTTTTAACCTGACTTTATCACGAAGGAGGATCGAAATCCGTTCACACGACTGTGAGTAAATAGTCTTGGAAATCGAAGGATGGCAATGTCCTTCGACAGTCACCGTTACAGATACGTATATACACGAAACTTCACTACAACACAATTATGGCTGTTACACAGAGGACTTGGATATGTACAATATTCACACGAGGAAAATGTCAAAGCCAAATACACACAGGATAGTAACCCGCACAGAAAAAACGGAAAGAGAAACCGCTATAGCGAGGAGTTTCCCCTGTTTTCAAAATGACGCTCTTTATGACGTTGTTAAATTCGCCTCGCTGCAGTTCAACCGCGGGTCGTCAGCGTACATATGAGTCGGAGGCCCGCCGTCCGCTAGAATTCAACAAACGCACATCAACAAACGCAATCAACAAAACACACTCAGCGAACCAAAAATGAGCGCAGAGGAAATCATAATTTTCGACAAAGTCAGACCTTATTGAGACCGGAGATTATTTTTAGGTTAGAAAAAATGTCTAACATGTTTGTAAGGCCAATAATTATTTATTATTAGAAGGCCATTTATTATTTAATAATACAAGGCCAATTTGGTTCCATTTACTGATTTCATATTGATAAGGACTCTCTCATTTCTGAGAAAATGCGTTTCCCTATTTTGGAAATTCAAGTCAAGCTTTTTCATCAATTTCAAGACCTGGGGGATTGTAGTTAGCCATATTGGTCTCCTTCAACTAGCGAAAGTCGTACAACAAGAAAAAAGAAAGCTTTTTCACAACAGTTCTACACTTTTTGTTAGAGTGCTGAAGACAAATTCGAATTTCAATGGGCAAGAATACCAGAGCATTCCAGTCGCCTGCTTTTATCTTGAAAACAGTTAATTTTTCGGCAAGACGAAATCGAAGTAGAAAAAATTTCATACATGTCTAAAAATGTTGAAATAAAAAAAGGTTGAATTGGTTTGGTCACTAAGGTGAAATTCTCCGGTTTGCCATTTCTTTCAATTTGTGAAATTTAAATTAATATAATTTTAAAATTGGTTTTCTCGGTCGTCGAAAATCAGATTACACTCTGAGCTCCCAGACAACACCTTCTCCGATTAACACCAAATACAAAGTTAACACAGAACTGATAACCAACACTGGAACACGCCTTACCTTTGTTTTAATGACTGGGACGGAAGTGTTTGTAAAATAAACGTAGTGATACTATAATACTTGGTAAAAACATCGCTCTGATGCGGTATGCAATAAAACAGAGTTTTTTTTCTTCTCCAGGTGGTCGCATTACTTCTTCCTGTAGGTTGAGGGGGAGAAAAACGAGACGACCTCTTCTCCATTTTTTATTAAGCCGAGTACTTTCGCCCGTTCGGGCTTCTTCAGGGCATTATAGGACCAAGGGTACCTACGGCCATAGGCCGAACGGGCGAAAGTACTCGGCTGAATAAAAAATTGAGAAGAGGTCGTCTCGTTTTTCTCCCCCTCAACCTACAGGAAAAAACGGAGTTTTTGTTAATTAGACCAATCAAATTAGACAAAAAACGGTGCGAATGATTGTACAGTGGTTTATTATTCCTTCAATAATGATTTAAGAAGATGTGATCGTAACTATTCCGAACAGTTGTGAAAGTTACCACCTAAAAACAGAGAGGGAAAAACCGAAGCGTTTATTGTAATTTTAATCATTTTAATTTTTCTCAATTCCCAAATTAAAAGCTGATTGTTCGCCTTACTGTACAGCTGGAGAGAGAGTTTGACTAGCATTTCATCGAGTATAGAACGATTTTTATAGCTCCAAGAACTATTGAGCCAAATTTCTGAAAACCTCAAAAATTCGACAAAAAAAGCTGCGATAGCTCGAGAAACAAATAAGCTAACAACCCCGCGATGGTCTCATTCGCTTCAGCGTCCAACAATCTATAAAACTGGTTATAAATACACTTTTTTTCTGAAAAATATTGGAAAATAAGAATTTTCTACCCCAAAAACACCCTTAAAACTGAGGCACTGATTTGGTAAAAGAATCGAGTCATTTTCAGGCCAAAATTGATTTTTGGTAGAAATGCCATAAATTTAGTTTTTATAGTTTCATCAGTAAAGCGTTGACGGTATACAGCGAACGGACAGATTTTTTAAAATAATCGGATTTTACATATAAATATTAAAACATCAAATTTCGATGGACGTTTCGCCGTGAATGAAGGTGGATTTATTTTCAATAATTCCATCGTCCATAGAATATAGGATATTATTTCGTCTGTTTGTTATTTTTTGTATCGTTCAACAAGGTTTAAATACGGTGAACCCGAGACATATCGAGATACATCGCCACCAAATTTCAACTCTTTTTTATTTATAAATTGATTTATTATTATTTTTATTTATTATATTTATGCAGCCTTTTCTGTCTGATTTGACTGGGCTAATAGGATGAATTTGATAAATATAAATTATCAAATTGAACGTGTTTGAATGAATAGTTGACTAGCCATTTGAGCCACCAATGCCTTGGAGCGCCCCGATATCGCATTGGGTAGTTAAATTTGTGTTTCCCCCATTTTCCTTCTTCAGACTTCAAAATGATAATATATTATAGTCGTTGGAAAAATGATTTGCCAACACAATTGCCAACCTTCATCAGGTTAAGGGATTAGTAAACCTTCACCTGAATTTTTTTTAAATCTTACAACCGAATATTGAAGAAAGCCCAGGTGAACGCTGAAAGAAAACATTAATTAACAGAAAACATGGTGAAAAACAATACGATAAGCAACCCATCGTGATCAGGTGAGCAACGAAAAACATGAACGACTAAACTCATTCAGTCTTCTCGAAATGAATGACTTAAATACCAAGTCAAAGAGATGCGTCGTAAAAATTTAAAAATTCAACCGCTATAAGGAAACGCAGCCGAGGGAAAAACAATCGCGACTATCGTCAAAAATCCACCAATCGTGGACTAATTGCTGATCGCCCGTAGACACTTGGAAAACATAACATTGGTTGGACTAGAAATTCGAATAGTTCGGCAGTCTACTTAAATCCCATCATTCATCAAGATGGCGACCTAGAACTATCAGGTAGAGAACATTGATTATTACATTGCGTTTCTGCCTCCGCTTTCGCCTTGTCGTCGACGATGTAGAACGAGGTGAACAGGAAGCAGAGAGCTCCTAAAACTTCGATGAAACACGTGCTGAACAGAGCGTACTGCAAGCTCCTGAATTCGATGACGTCAGTCAAAGCGCTGTCGTGATATTCGCCTTCGCCGGGATGTATCGAATTTCTTAGTACATCCGATATCTGCGAAACAAAACAATTTCACAAGGATAATCGTTTTGAATTTTGAACGAAGCCATGAGTTGCTAGATCCGCCAAGTAAAATTATCTCCGCTTAAGCTCACGTTATTGTTTCTAATGTAACACTGGGAATTTCGGCCGGGCGACTGAAAACAAAAACGGTAATGAAAAAAATTTTAGCAGCCGAACGGTTGGGATGAGAACTCTCTCATTTTTCCGTCTTCAGCGCTCAGAAAAATAATCCTGAGCACAGACTCAATTATCAATTGGACGGTATAGGAACAACCTATCAAACGACAACATTTCAAGTTTCTGGTATTATTCTTGAGAGAAATGTAATTTTTGCAACTTTAGCGCTCACTAGTAAAGGAAATATTCCAACATGGTTGAATTAATATCACGGAATTTCCCTTAAAAAAAAGTACCTAAATTGTTAGGTTCCTTCTCCAGGTGGTCGCATTACTTCTTATTGTAGGTTGAGGGGGAGAAAGTGGCCATAGGTACCCTTGGTCCTATAATGCCCTGAAGAAGCCCGAACGGGCGAAAGTACTCGGCTGAGAAATATAAAGAAAATGGAGAAGAGGTCGCCTCGTTTTTCTCCCCCTCAACCTACAATAAAATGTTAGGTTCCTGGTTTCTGCATTTTGGGAGATTATATATATTTTTTCACTTTTTTTCAAGCACTCAATTGAGGCTCCAATTTCGGTTAAGTAAGGACGCATTAAAGAAAAATAGCTGCGTTTCAGAAAACCTAAAAATGAATAAATTGCAAATATAGGAAAAATGAATATTTTCACTTGCGAACACTCGCATGATGCGAACTTACCACACCGACCAAGTAAGGACTTCCAGCATCTCCAAGAGCGTGGGAGATGAGGATCTGAAACGCTTCAGCGGTAGACCGTCGCGGAGGTACAACAACGTACTGAAAACGACACAAACGAAATAGCACATTAATTTGGGATAGATTTCCAAGTTTAAAAACGCTGCAAATTATTGTACAGTGGTTTATCATTCCTTGGCTTCTATCGTGATTTGTGGTGATTTGTCGCAAATCTATTTGATTCGACGTGGGAATGAGGTTGAGATGAAAGCAGCGACGTTATCTCATTTTGAACTTCTACATTTCAAGCGCTTTCGCCCTACAAGGCCTCTTCAGGAAACATACTAGGCTACTAACAGGACCTATTAAAAAAAAATTCATGAAGAACTCAATAGTCTGGATGGGTATCAAGTACTCGATGTTTACAAAAACATCGTATTTCTATTAAAATCATCAATAATGGGCGCCCACTCCACGTCGCCCAGAGGATGCCCGAATGGGCGTAAGTGCTTGGCCAGCTAGTAAAGAATTGGATAATGAGTCGCCTGGTTTTTCTCCCCCTCACAACCCCTGTACAAAACGTTAGTTAATTCAAGGATTAATCGAGACTTCCTCGGAGGAGGTCCCTTTGCAAAAATATATTGCGGACTTCGCCGAGCTCTAGAAGTGTATGGATGGAATCGGTGCTGTTCGTATCAACCGAACCGAATTTGAACGAATTCTTTGTCATTTCTCGAGGAGAAAGCGGGCGTTCCCACACTTTGCATTTTATTTTTGGCTGTATCCTAGAAAAGTACATCGCTTGAGGATAAAACGTTTTTGCAAAATATTGAGCCCTTCGAGTTTCCTTACCATGGTTATATCTACTGTGACGGACCACACAAAATTCAAGAAGATCTGTCCAAAAAACATGATCGTGATGCACGTCCAATCGATTTGCGGAGTCATCAATAGAAACGGGATGAGGAAAAATAAAGATGCTGTCGCTCCGAAACAGCAGACCCATGCGTCACATTTATATGGCAGATAGCGCCTGAAGTATCTGGACAGGCCAGCTCCTAACGGGACCCCGAGGACGCCGGCAAACATGGCGACCGCACCGAAGACGTCGGATATGCTGAAATCGCTGAGTCTGCAATTTGCCAAGTTATCCCTTATAAATGGAAGCCAACTGATAGATCCTAGTGAAACGTTAGGTATTGATGATGAACTCAATAGTACGGATGGGTATCGAGTACTCGATGTTTAAAAAAACATCGTATTTCTATTAAAATCATCAATGTTTTGTCATCGCTGTATGTAGTCCTTGTTTTATAGCCATCGATGTTTCGGCCTTGATGTTATCGGTTTAATAGTTAATTAGTTAACAACAGGAATTAAGAAAATTTGAAAAATATAAACAAACAGCTCTAAAAATAATTTGAATAATTTAAATAGGAGGAATATGAATACGGCATATTTAATATTATGTATATATTATGGTACCATCGATGTTATGTATATCGATGATAATCCTGAAACTCCGGGAGAGGGAAAGACGGAGGTTATGTTTTTGGTTACTTCAACTGTTCGAGTGTTTACTGTTCAGTTTCTCTTTTTAAACTTTTTGGATTTCTTTTTCTCTCTCAAGTTTTCAACTCACTTCATTATGTTTTTAATTTAAATTTAGTATTTACGTCACATCTCAACTATTTTGTTTTCAACTGTACATAGTGTATTTGTAAGAACTGCGCATTTTGTTAAAAAAAATTCAGTATAAAAATTATTCGCATAGCCCAACTTACAGTCAATGAGCCAATCGCATCGATACCCATCCCTACTCAATAGAGCTAAGGACGACAAAAGCAAGCTGACAAAGCAGTAGGTCAGAATGTAATCTGCTGAAACCGGTGTGTCACGTTTATTACTTAGCGTCGAACAGAAGCCTACCAACCAGAACCACCAACGCACGCTGTTTGAAAAGCTCTTCATTGTACAGGATTACATAAAGAACTATAAAGGATTCCTCAGAAGACGTCAACAGAACAACGGACATGAAGCAACGGAGAAGAAGACGGAGGTTAAAGTGAAATAACTACGCTAAGTTTATATATATCGTCGTAATAAAAGAAGATGCAATCTTTTGATGGCGATTTCGATTTGTGAGTATTTAAATGGAAATATTCCGCTGATTTGATACCAGGACTTGAGACAAATAATGATAGAGTTGGGACATCAACATCGATGTTAGAAAAACTTACATCTAACATAGATGTATCGGACTAAAAACATCAATGTTCAACATCATGTCTAGGCTTCGATGTTTTCTGGACATCGATGTCTATGCTTCGATTTTTTTTTACATCAACGTAGTAATCCCGATTTTTTTTAAAAAGAGACTCTGTTTCTTCTTTAGGTATAAAACATTCGAGAGGTTATTAAAACAATCTGTAAGAAAAATGTGGGATTTTTTTTATTTTCTCAGCGGGTACTGGGTGTAATGCTTTGGCAACACTGGTTTCAGTTTCACCTTTTGAGTTAATAACTAATTAAATTAAAACCTGTAATTCACTAACAAAATAAAAAGATCGGTATTATTTTTCATCGATTTTTTGTTGATGTGTATTAAACATCGATGTTTTTCGTCGATATATCGATACCATCAAGTTGTGGACTTTTGATGTTTTAAACATTGAACATCGACGTCCCAACCCTACAAAATGAGATGGAACACAAGATCGCTCTCTATTCGCATTTCAATACGCACTGGTTAGAACAGCACTGATCTAACCTAGACAATCCAAGTTCTCTACTTTTTCCTTTTCCCCACAAAGGTTCCGTGTAGACGAGCTGGCCTCTCAGCTTTCCCGCTAGAGAGTATTCCAACGACGGTTTCAACGCGGACGATCAGGCACCATAAAGCTCTGTAGTTTTGTCAATTCTCTTAGCCGAATTTGGATATGGATCGGAGGCGGATCGGCCACCGACAAATACAATATGAAAATGTATAGAGTAGGAAAGTATTTTTTGATCATTTTTCAACGCTTCAAACCAGACTGACCAGGTGTTTAACCAAATGGATGTTCAGGATTCAAATGTCGGCAACCTTCAGCAGGGGCAATTGGGAAAATGATGGCTTCCATTTCAACCCATGAACTGGCACAAAATTTCTCAGAATTTAAGACTGAAATTTCTTCATGCGACTATATTTCTTCATCGATACCTAAAGAAATTGATTAAAAATACACCTTATTCTGAAAAAATGTCGGAAAATACGAATTTTCTCCCTCACAAAACTTCCCAAAGATACCTTCAAAATTGAGGTAGCGATTTGGTTAAAAAATTGAGCCGTTGTCAGAGCAAGATTGATTGTTAGTGAAAATTTCAAGAATTCAGCCTATTTAGTTAAGTTTATAACTAATAATAAACCGAAATGATCTGTTTTTAATGAATTAGAGAGTCAAAAATTTCTAATCACAGAGTCGTGAAAGTTCGTCATGATAATGGCAGTTTCGGTCACCAAATCAAGTAGTCACTCAAACCGTCGTCAGATTGGTTACGACTCTCGAAAAAATTAATTAAATTTAAATGATTATAATTTAGTTAGTCAATCCCTAAATCCTTTTTTTGTCAACTTTTATTAATGTATACACGTTTTTATTCTTTACCCAGAGGTGGCCGGGCTATTGAGTTTGATTCCTATAACCCGCCGTAGGCTTAAATATCAGTATTATCATTTATAGAAAATATCTTACCAACAGAATATCAGCAACGATCGCCCAGTTGAGGTTGAGCGCCACTTCTCCGAAAAACACGAGGAAAAAGACCACCTGCGTGTTCGTATCGGCGAAACAAAGTGCGGCGAATATGAACGGCGAACTGCAGAAAAGTCCGATCGAACAGAGGATGGGATCGATCTTGGGATATGTGGGACGTAGCCGGGTTGCAAATATCGAACCGAGCGGCACACCGATCACCCCGGACATCATAGCAATCACACCAAACACCAGGGCAATGCTGGAGACACGTACAAGAACAGAACAGACGCCATATTAGGATGAAGCGACAAAATATGTAGTTGATTTATAGTGTTCAGTAAGTTTGAAAATACTGGATGGAGCACAGTTGTCGGCAAACAGATGGATTTGTAAAGGGGCCCTACTGACAAGAGGAGGACAGGTCTGGGGGGGATGGTTCGTTTGAAAGCGTATGGAAGTTTGTGTTTTGAACCCTTTCAGTGGCTGAGATGTTGTGGTCTGTTGATCACTGTAGGCTTGAGAGCCTACTTTGAGAATTTTTGCTCCGTTCGAGGTTCAAGATCGTCCTCTGCGGCTGACTTCCTAATTGAAATAGCCATTCTCAAGCTGGTAAGTGCATTTGAAGGGAGTGGTAATGCGTCTACTATCATCAAGGGTCCTCAGAAAAGAGTCGCTTACCCAGAAAACGTTGGGAGGGTTCAAATCGCCCTTCAACAATCTCCAAGGCGGTCAGGAAACAGTAATATATGGCATAATGAGACGTTCAATGCATTGAATAATCAAAGAACATCTTCATATGCATCCCTACAAAATGGGTGTTGTCCAGGGTCGTCGTCATCATTAAGATAGACGAATCGCAAATGAACACGTGAACTACCTCGAGATGCTGTCGTTTTATACTCCAACGAGGAACATTTCCATCTCAGCGCTTGTGTCAATCAGCAGTATATGCTGTTGGAGTGAGGTGAACCCCAGAGAACTTAGAGAGAGGCCACTTCACTCCGAAACGAAAACAGTGTGAAACCAGTTTCGGAAAATGAGATCATCAGACCTTGTTTTTTTTTTTTGAGGAAAATGACATTATTATTTGACCATGATGCAGGCGTTTTTCTTGCCTGAATTGGATGAAATGGACGTGGCTGACGTCTGGTTCCAGCAGGATGGGGCCACCCCGCCCACACAGCAAAGAGAGTGATAGAGTTTTTGAGAGGGAGGTTTCCCCCGGGCGTCTAATCTTACTGACCGACTGGCCAGGGCAATCATCAGATTTGGCCCCTCGCAATTTTCTTCAGTGGGGCTACCTCAAATCCAAGGTTTACAGCCGTCTCAGAACCCTGGAAGCCCTCAGGAACAACATCAGGGCCAACATCCCCAAATTCTCATTGGAATACTCCAAAGAGTCTACGAGAACTTCAGAATGGTTTAATCAGAGTGAGGGCGCCAAAATTTCGAATACCCACTTATAAGGGAAAAATAAAAATGTCGTAATTTTTTATTGACTTGTCTTTTTTCATTTGTAATCCATCTGTTTGCTCTGCTTCATCCTGTATTTTCATCTTTTGTTTGGCCCATCCTAGTTGGCCACTTTCTCCATTGTTCATTTTGTTTGCCTAGATCTTTCACTTATTCAGGCATCATCAGGGCTTCATAGGTCTATCAGGTTACTATGACCTTCAGGTCTTCATGACCTATGAGATCGTAGGTACCTGATGTACCTATGTAGCTCTGAAAATGGAAAATACTAGGCGAATGTTTCTCCGCTAATTTATTTCACCTAGGTATTTTACCGAATACTATGTCACCCAAACGTGTACCTTCAGAATTTATACCCATGAACTAATAGGAAAACTCGAGAAAGAGCCGCCTACTATTTCCATCCTCGATTTGGAAACGATTAAAATACAATCAGAAGATGCTGTTCTCTTGTGGCGCCAGAAGCGGAAAATTCAGAAGTTCAGATAATGCAAATTGAACAGAATTGAACGGTAACAATGATTGAAAATCGATTGTACTAATAGTTTCTAGCGTTGAAAAACTAAACACCGTTTCCAAACTTTTTCATTCGGCAAAGTTTCGAAGCAAACTGCCGATCAACCGTTTCAAGACAAACTTTTCAGAGCAAAGATCCAACTATAAATAAACAGTAGCTGTTCGATATTCTCGCTCACGTCACAACAGCAGTGCATTATAAAGAGGCGTAAAATTTAACACTATTGAACAATACTCACCCAGGTGCGTCCGAAGTTGATGATTTTCGTATGAGCTGCGACCCCTTGGCAATGTAATTGGGGCCCCACCAGGCCAAGGCTCCAGTCACGAAAGAAACGCAAGTGAAGCCCAACGTTGAGAGCATGAAGCTTTTGCTGTAAAATTATTAGTATTAAAATTATTTCATCTGTAAGATGGGTCTGTGCTTATGAGTGGTGTCCACATTGAGCGGAGGCCCACTCTGAAGATTACGCAGAACTAAAAACGGAAACCTGCTTCGTGTGTTTTTATATTAGTGTTTCGTTTGTAGGAGAATTCTTTCTTTAATATCAATTTGTTCCTCATAATTTAAACATTAATTTCTCTCCAGCCAGTCAGTGTACTACTAATAATAATTTTTACAAATAATAATTAGTAACTGATAATTATTAATAAATCATTAATTTACCAATTACGAATAATAATAATCAATAATCACAAATAGTGCTTGATAATTTTTTTTTAAATTAATATCATAAAAAATTTCTCTTCCAATTTAAATATTTATCTTCATTTTAATTAATTCCCTCCAATATGAAATTTGGCAAAATAAATTATAGAAAAAGTACCAATAAAAAAATTCCGCATCAATGGTTGTTACAACTGTTCAACAACAGCAACAATAGCGATAGGATAAAAACCTGGAATCTATCCCTATTTTGAACCATTAGTTGTAACCATCACGGTTTTTCAGAGAAAAAAATAAATTGGTACCGTCTCAGCAATCTTATTAAAAAAGATTTTGAAATTTACTTGGTTGATAAAGACTTGATGTCTTCTCTGTAAGAAGTAGCATGGACGTCGTGTTTGCCTTCGGCTTCACCTCTGATCGGGTCGACGAGGACGAAGATGATTAGAACGACAGCGATGGCGCCCAAAACTGGCGTCACTCTGAGGCCCCAGCGCCAATTGTCGCCCAAATTGGCAGCAGTGCTGCCGACTATGTAGCCCATGCCGCTGGAAATTCAGAAACAATGAGAATAAAAATTCCATCGTTTTTCAACTTGTTGAGAATTGCCTGAAGAGAATGGGGAGAACAGCTTCCATCTTTCGTTGTTGGGGTTGAGGGGGAGAAAACCAAGGCGTGGATACCTTGTGATGGGGCTACGAAACTCGATGATGCACGAAGAGGCGAAAGTGCTTGGCAGGCCGACAATAAAAAAAAAAACAGGAGAACAAGTCGCCTTGGTTTTCTCTCCCTCAACCCCCAAAACGAAAAAAAATTTGCACGGTAGATGCACAAGGCAATCTCAATTCACTACAGTTCTCCTGTCACCGAATAAGGACTTGAGACAGTGTTGCCAAACGCCTTACTGAAAATACCCCTAAACAGAATAAAAATCCCTGAATTAGAGAAAAAAATCCCTGAATCAAAGAAAAAATTCCCTGAATCAAAGGAAAATTTCTTTAAAGTCCTCAAACTTTGAGGAGTTAATGCCTGGTTTATTGAAGGGGGGAGCGCTGCGAAAGTTGAAATCGAGAACTTTGATAATGAATATTGGTCCAACCTTTAGAGGGTGATTTTTATAGCTCCAAATACTCTTGACTTAATACCCTCATGCCAAATTTCTGAATTTCTCCCAACATTGCTCGCAAAAGCATCCATAACTCGGAAACCAATAAAGCTATCGACCCCGCAATGGTCTCATTCGATTTAGCGTCCAAAAATCTATAGAAATCGATACCAAACACACCTATTTCTGATAAACGTTGGGAAATACGAATTTCGTCCTCCTCAAAACCGCCCAAAATCAAGTATACCCTTATACTTGAGGTTGAACCTTCACAAAAGCTATTGTGATACTAAATTAAATGGAATTATTCATGCAAGACAGTAATGGCTCTCGTCTTAATGGCACCGATGGCGTAGTTATTGTGTGACTGCCATATTGCTGCCTTGACTGCATTTCGATGGCTACAGGACAACATGTGATTTGAAAAAAATGGGTTTTGAGGTTATGGATGATTTTTATTCAGAATTTCAAGCCAAATCTCGTGTCGCCTCAGTTTTTTTGTTGGTAGCTCTGGGAATGAGTTATTCCCGTTTAAACAACATGTGTGCTATTGCTATACCATTCTTGTCGGCAACAAGTGTTATCAAGGTGTTTTCCTGAATTGAGCTACTATCTAGATTCCAAAGCATGTAGCATGATATCACAGGTTGCCCCAATTCTGCACTCTTCATAACACTAATTGTCCCATAATTTTAAAAAACATTTTTTCTCTCTCCTGAAAACCAGCCAAATTTTTATAACACGTGTTGTCCTGTAGCCATCGATTTAACATTTTTCTCATCTGTACATACTGGCGTTCAGCTGAAATTAGAGTTGCGTTCTAGCCTTCACTCTATTTTGAGTTGTTAGGTACAAATTTTCTATAAGACAATTATGTAGATCAGATAAATCAGCGGGAGTGAATTGATTATCAAACGAGGCGAAGAGTGCCAGCTTTGAGTTTCCGGTTGAAGAAGTTGAAATATCGATTATGTAAGCGAAAGTGAGTAGAAATAAATTGGCACGAGAGCTTTGACGGATTTCTTTAATCCCAATGTACGAACGTTCGATTACCGGAAAATCGAACAATCCCGGTTACAATGACATTACAGAAAATGAGTGTAATATTTTCAAAGAATTTATTCAAGGATTAACAAAAGGTAGACCACATCCGATAATAATAATTCAACGTATATTTATTGGGCCAGTTCGAGTTTAACGCAGAATTAGAATTTCATCCGACGAGTAGATAACAATTATTTGTCGATGAGAGGATCAGCAAAATAAACACTCGAAATATTTACACAACTGAGCGAAACGTGAACGGATTTGTCGGCGTTTTCGATAAATTTTGTAACAGTCTGCGGTCAATGGAAGTTACGAGATGACAAATCCTAATTGCCGTTGCATTTATAGTATTTAATTTTATATTGTTTGTTTTAAAATCATTTTAATAAAGAATAATTTGAAATATTTTGGCATTCATAGATATATTTTTTTTATGAAGGAATCTTGGAAACAATTCGGTAACATTTTTAATAACTTTTGGGATATTAAAAATAAATTTCGGAATATTTGACTGATCTCAAAAATGACTCGAGCGAATTAAAAGAACTGGCTGGAAATTTTTATTAATAGCTACTACAATTATTGTAGTAGTAGCCACTACAAAATTGTTGAATATTTGAAATAACTTTTGGGATATTTGAAATAATTTTTTGAAATTCGGAAATAACTTTAGCAATTAAGAAATAATTTTGGAGTAGTAGTAATAATTTGGAAATCTCATATGATAAACGAACACAACAATATAATAATGCAGTATAGTATCAAAAAATTTTTATCGTTTCACAATTTCGCTCCACCCGTTGGAGTTTTTTTTTAAAACGAAATTTTCAAATTCCGACTTAGAAGGGCGACAGCTCCGCGGAGATTGAAATAATACGATATGTTTTAGTTACAGAAATGTTCCAAATTTACCTGGCTACAACTTTGCAATTCACTTAGTATATGTAAAACTTATTAGTTTGACCGCTACGACGACAAAAAGACCGAATTCCTGAAAACCGAATTTTTCCAAAAACGACGTTTTTTCTTACATTTCGAATTTTTAAAAATGTCCAGTTGGAGGAAACCATGTGAACTAATAAAGTAAGTGAAAATTTCAACAAATACACTCTATAAAATTAGTTTAGCGTTAGCAACGTAGAAAAAAAAAAAAAAAAAAAAAAAAAAAAAAAAAAAAAAAAAAAAAAAATCCCGCTAGACGACCATAGTAACCTCCTCCTTGTTTGAAGTCGGTTAAAAAAATAAAATCGTTTCACCTGCCAACGGGTATAGCGAAGTAGAAAAGGGCCAACATTTTCGACCGGTTATCGGACACGAAAATGTCACTGATGATCGTCGGAGCGATTGTCGAGTAGCTGGCTTCGCCGATACCGACCAACGAACGACAAAGCAGGAACGTGTAATAACTCTGGAAAAAATAGGAAAAAAAAATTCAATAGAGATGCGAAACTATTTCATGGGAACGGAGATCGAAAAATCTCAAAAATGTCCGAGGAATAATTTGAGAGAATTTCAGAATATAAATCTTCATGCACATATTTCCTGGACTAAATATTATTGTAATACTATAGTTTATTATTGTAATGTTTTTGATGCTGTAATATATTTTTATACCTATTGAAGTTTTGGTTTATTATTCAATAATAGACTATTGTAATCGCTCACGAAAAAAATTTCCAACTCCTTCAAAAATTGAAGTTTACGTTTCAAAGCGTGTAGAATCCGATTATCGAACAAAACATTTTCCTTCCGCCACCGTCAACACTTTGCGGACGAAGCTATAAAAACTGTATTCTTGAAATTTTCACCAAAAATGAATCTTGGCCTGGCAACGGCTCAATTATATAGCCAAATCAATTTTAAGGGTATCTTCGAGGGGTAAAATTCGTTTTTTCGAAGATTTTTATGTTTGGTTTCAAGATTTTTTGACGCTGAATGAAATGAGACCATAACGGAATCAATAGCATTAATAGTTCTCGAGTTATTCCGGCTTTCGTGTAGAATTTTCGTGATTTTCGCGAAATTGTAAATTACAAAATAAATACAAAATATTAGCTATTCTTTTATTTGACGACTAAAATATTTTTCCTTTCTTTTTACTTATTGGTGAAGCTCAACCATGACCAGCGTTGTCGTCGTTCGGCTGCTGACTTGCGGGCAATTTAATTTCATAGGATATTTGGATTTTGCAAGCCTTGCATCGTAAAACACCACTTGTTGAGGGGGAATCGGTATTTTTTCGTGAGCGATTACAACGGACTTTGAATAATAAACCAAAAACGACAACTTGGGTAACCTGCTCCTTTTCAAGTCGGTTAAAAAAGAAAAATTAAATTCAACAGCGGGCAAGGATCAAAACACTAGGAACACCGCAGTTTATTACGTCATCTTTTATCGTAACATGACTAAAATCGTTACATAAAATCAAAACAGTAACACCAGCATTTGAAAATCAGTTTATTTATTCGACATTCCTCCCGAATCCTATTATGGCTACCCTCGGTAATTTCCAACTTCAATTTATTTTCGTTTTGTAATTCGACTCTCAAAATTATTAATTATTATCTGGTCTCGAAATTCAAATTTTCTTAGTAACAAAAATCCTTAATAAATTCAGTCTTGTTCATTCTCGCAACGGAGTCATTCATTTATAATATTTAATCAAGTTCATACTCCCGAGCACAAGCCGAACTATATAATCGCTCAGTTCGCTCTCTGAGTAAAAAACGCACAAAACGTTAACATTCTGCGATGGTTTGTCTCAATAGCAGCCACAAGTTAATCAGGCTTCATGCAAGATGTCGCGTATAAAGGACGAAGTTGACTCCCTCGGAGAAAAGCCACTTTTCCTTCGAGGAAAGAGCAGCAATAACTCAAGGAACTCAAGAAGGCAGATGGTCCACGACTAGAATCACCTCGAGCTTCCAGCGGATCGCAAGGGACAAGTCTCGGAATGATTCATCAAGCGAGTTTTCCGCCGGTCGTGTTTTATACCCTTAAAGAAACAAGCTCTTTATTTCCCGCGGAGAATACGGCGATGGATTTAAAAACGTCGACAATGCACCTGCGACTGTCTGTACAAACTAGGGGAAGTTTGAACTATGGTCATTCCTCATTGTTTCTTCAAACTAACCATGCAAAATGAAATTTAACAAAATAAATAAAAAAATAATAAATAAAAAAGTTGAGACTAATAGAAGATTTGGAATGTAAAAACTTTTGTGAACGTTCCCACCTAAAAATGAGTGGTAAATATAGGGGAAAACTCCGTAGCATCTATTGCAATTTTAATCATTTGTATTTTTCTAATTTCATTTGTATTATTCTAATTTCCAAATTAAAAGCTAAATTTTTTCTCTAAGGAGTTTTCACTTTTAGTTACGTTGTTTGGTGGGAACAGTTAAAATTTTTCGGAATAATAACTATCACAAATGGATGTTCTTCTTACATCATTATTGAACAAAGGAACAATAAACCACTGTACAATCATTTGCAGCGTTTTTTTCTTCTTTTAAATTATAATTATATATTCGGATTCCACATGCCTTGAAACTTAAAACATCAAATTCTGAGGGGGTTTAGAAAAAAACCATTTTTTTGGGCGATTACAATGGTTTATTTTATTATTCAATGATAAACCAATATTATTGAATTACAAACCAATATTATTGAATAACAAACCAATATCATTGAATAACAAATGAATATTATTGAATAACAAAAACCAACAAATTAATGAACAATAAACCATTATCATTGAATAATGAACCAAAACGCACTAGATTGAAGAAGAAAAAAAAAACTTCAAAATTATAATTATTTGCCATTAAAAAAAAAAAAAAAAAATGAAAATGAAAACAATAACAAAAATATCCAACTTCAGAGCGACTCAATCACAAAGTACACATTTTATTTATTACGTGTAGACCTGACCACTTCCTGATTTGGACCACTTCCCCTAATAATATAAAAAATAATTATATCTATCTCTTCCCAAATGACTGAACGACTTTCCTTTTCACCTCTCAATCGGCTCCTCTAAAATATTCTAAAAGCTTTTAAACAGTTCGCTAGTAAAGCCTTGTTCAAGTCTGAAAATTTTCAGAATTTTTCTGATCCTCACCTGTTCGATTTCGGCTCTAAGGAAAATTAACTACTAACTCCACTTTTCGTATACGATTCAAAAAGGATCGTAAGTATTATCGTTCGGGAAAGTGGCAAAAAAAAAAAAATCTAATATCGGGCCTCGAAAAAATACAGCTTGGCGGGAACCAGCTCAAGCATTGATTTCCCCCAATATTTGGCAAAGACTGCTCAGGAAATGAACCACCTCGGGATGTTTCTTTTTCATTTCAGGTAAAAACGAAGCGACTTTGATTGGAAGAAAATTACCATCGGCGAAGAACGAATAAATTACATCTCGAGGATACCGAAGTCGGAGATTTATTTCATCACAGAATTCGCATCACTTAAATATTACCAGCTGGACATTTGTGATGAGGGGGTTATGGATGGATAAAGCATTTTGGTATACTATTCAACAATAAACCATAGTAATTGCTCACGAGAAAAAAAAATATAAATAAAAATAAAATAAAAACATAAATTTTTTTTTGGGGGTTTAAAAGATAGGAAAAATAGTATTTTCGAAGGTTTTTAGGATAAAGGTGTGTTTCGTATCAGTTTCCAAAGATTTTTGGACGCTGAATCGAATGAGACCATCGCGGGGTTGATAGTTTTATTTTTCAAAGTTTTCACGGCTTTTGTGCGGCAAGTTCGGGATTTTGAGATGGCATTACTACTTTTAAAAAGTAAAAAACCTTCTACACTCGTTAGAATGCTCGTCAAACACTCTCTTAAGCTGCATCGTTAGACGACTAAGAAAAAAAAAACAAGAAAAATTTGAGAAAAATGAAACTAAAATAATTTCAGAAAAATGAAAATAATTAAAATTACTATGGAGTTTCCCGTTACAGTTACCAACATGCTATAGGCTGGAAACGTTCACAAATGTTCGGGATAGTTATTAACACAAGCGCATGGACACTAAAATCTAATTGAAGCAAAGGAATAATAAGCCACTCATTTGCAGCTTTTTTGAAATTATGAATTTGCTATGGCACACAAACTCGAAAAGTGTTGTGAAATATCGTCATGAGTACTGGTTATAAATAATCGTGAGAAAACAATTTCTGATGATTTCCGCTTACAACCTGTCTTTTTTTAAAAAATTAACTTCCTCATTTTCCATGCCACAGAAATCTATCACCACTCGTTCGAAAGCACTGAATCAACTACAAATTTTTATGTATTCACCTCACCAGTAACTATCCAGATAACTGAGATTAAGGTTATTCATAAACATAAATAGAAACAATTTAGTGATCAACTTCGCATTCGTGTTGCTATAAAGTTGAAACAAACGTTAGAAAAAATCTTTAGATGTAATTCAAATTATTAAGGAGTTTAACTTTCGAAAGTGGGTTGCCTGAACTAATGTTTTAAAAATTGTAATTTCATTGTAAAACAAAAATCTACCAAAGAACGCAATGGTTAACGACATAGGGAGAGGAATCGGCTGAAAGTATAGAAAGAAAAACCATGTGAACACATTACACATTTTTGCATTTCCCCCACCATCGAACGCAACTTACGCACTGAGGGCGCTAGAGAGCACTAGTGCAGTTAGATTTTATACAAAGGATGTATAGCAAACACGTGACTTCTGAAGATGCAATTGCTATAACTAATCATAGCGTCGACCTATTATACGGAATTTCTTGATATTAATTTAACACGCTTGGGTTCGACACGTCGTATTATGAATACTTCCTAATGTAATTCAAGAACAGAGGCAAAAGAGCTCTACAAAAGGAAACAATACGCAAAAGCTCATCGGATTCAGCTCTCGAATAGCCACGCAAAAAATCGAAAGGGTGAAGAAAAAAAAAATCAAAACATGATCAAAGCATGGGAACGATTGTGTATAGCGTATTCTATTCGCGCAGAAAATTGACAACAAAGCGTAATTAAGTAGAAGGTCGAACGTATTCGAAACCGTCAAAGCGAATCTAAAACATGCCAAACGCAGGCAACTTGAGGAAAATGACGTCTTCCACTAGGGAGTCAGCAGTTGAAGTGAACTAAGGCTCGGTTGAGCGATTCTGTTCCGATTAAGAGGAAGTGCGAGGGTTGGGAAATTTGAAGGGGGATTTTTTCAATGGCGTCGTAAACACGAAAGCGAACTTGAAGGGACAAGCGTTTAATTATCATGTCAACTACATCTTCCTGCAGATGCCAAGAGCTTGAAGGCCAAAGGGCTACCTGGAGAATTTCTAGAAACGAAAAGTTTGCTTACGAGAGAAAAGAAAGAAACCAGCCGTGTACATATATCACAGTACTTCCATGTTCGAGTCGGTAACAGGTATGACCAATTATAATATCAAGAAACCCATGCAAAAGCTGCAGCGCCAGTACAGTTCAACTGTTATTGAAAAACTAGCCAGGAGAACCAAAAATAGAAAATGCACAAAGGGGCTGGTTACGGCCATAACCGACCATAATAACGATAAACAACGTGGGAGATTATTCTAATTCTTATACGAATCGTATGTCGGAACTAGGATGTGTTAGGTATCGAAAATTTAATCACATCGTCTTATTTTGCTCCGGGAGAATATTTTCTGAAAAGGATCGAATTAGAATGATTTTTCAGGTAAATATGACTATATCTGCCACTCGTCGACCATAGACAGACGAAAATACAGGCAAACGAATCTATGGACAGAAACCTATTCAGCAAATGAACTAAGTAAGTACTCAAGAAGCAGGCGTGCGAAACGTTCGAATAAAGCAATCTGAGGATTCCATACGAAAACCACCTCTACTAAGGCAGTTTCCTTTTATTCAAGACAATATGATGTGGGTAATGAATTTTTTTTCCGTTTTGCAAACCTTGTTGAGCTATACGAATAATAACATACGGACGAAATAATTTCATATATTCTGTCGACGATGGAATGATTGAAAATAAATACACCTTCATTGAAGAGTCAGTTTTATTCGTGTTGCCTTCGTTTCTTAAGGCTAATGTGGACGACAAGTATGCGAGTGAGAGGGAAGATGCTCAAAGTATTTTCACTTTTTCTCGGCAACCAAAAGGAATAATTTTTTTTTTTTTGAAAATTGGATGTTGCTCCCGACGAACAACCAAGAGAAGGCATAATAACGAGTTCTTTTTTAATTCAATACGAGATGGGAACCGATCTGATCGGAGCGAAACGACATACCTACCTAGATATACGTACTAATTTTTTCCTAGAATTCGACTCTCTCATGCATGGAACGGATTTTGTACGCGTTTTCGGGTTGAAATTCGATCGTAGATTTTTTCCGAAACAGCCAAGAAATTCGCCACAGAACTAGATTACGTACATATTTAAGAAGAAGAAGAGGAAGAAGAAGAGGAAGAAGAAGAGGAAGAAGAAGAAGAAAGGAAAAAAGCTGGCCATTACCAATTAATATTGATAGCAAAAATGCCAATAAATCAGTAATGCCAATAAGTATTCAAATCTTAGCTAACATACCGGCATATAGGAGCCGATGAACGTTGTAAGGCTCCAAAAGAAGACCCCGAACGCCATCAAATAGCGACGGTTGTAGCGATCGCCCATGTAGCCGAACAGAGGAGCGAAGATCATATAGCTGATGACGAACGCCGTCTGAAGAAGACCTCCCATTTGGAAGTCGGCATTGAAATCAGCGCGAATTTCATCGAGAATCCCTGTAACGAAGAGGAAACCGATTAAAAAACCGGCTAATTCACGAATAGCATTTTACTAGCTATTGGTCAACGAACAAATATTATCGAGATTCGAAACAAGGGATTTCAAATTTTTTTGAAGTCCCTCCATGTGAAAAATTGAACACGCCAAATTCGCGTATGGCATGCTGCCTAACAATTAAATATAAATCATGTATCATATTTGAAACAGTAGCACTTTTGAAAAAAATCGCAGGTGCAAAATATTTACCGAATATTTGAATCTACGTATTTCAAACCCAAAACCTGGGAGCAATTCTTTTTCGTACCTCGGTTTTCAATTGGAAATATCCGTATATATAATTCGGGAAATGCCGCGTTAAATTAAATACATTCGTCGACAGAGTAAATACTGCGTTGAAAGTGGAAACGGAAAAACAACACCTGGTGTACTCATAAATTCCGAACGGCCGAAAAAAAAACGGACTGTAATTGAAAAATAAAACGAATCCAACATATATTTCATTCATTCTTTCGATTTTCGAATCGAATTAAATTCGTCGAATTGTACAGATTCTCTCTCGAGTAAAAAAACTTGGAAAAAACCCTTAGCCCGTAGATTTTATCAGAGCGAGCTTCAGGACAATTTGTCATCCGATGTTAATCCTTTTCTTGCGGCTACGTAATCAATCAACTTCCTTCCACGTTATGAGATCACGTCTTCATCATCCCTCGAACGTTTATCTCTCTCTTGTCAGCGGATTCCGTCTTTTGTGAGAAAATATAATCACGACGGGGGAATATTTTTCCATTAGAATGCTAAGCAACTAATCGTGAGATGGATCGCCGGGTTTCTCATTTATTTTGCACCTAATCTGGAAATTGATGAGCGAGATTTTTTTTCGCTTGTGCCTCTCAAGAGAAAAATATATGTAGGCGTTCTGTTTTTCGTCACACAAGATTATCGGTGCGATCGTCTTGCGATTCACCCCACTGTACAAGAGGAGGAGCAGAATCTAAAGGAAGGGGTAGTCCTGCCCTGACTGCTCGAACATTCTAGAAAATACAGTTTTACGTTGAGCGACAACGGGGGAGTTTCGCCGTCTTGTGTTCTTGATAATTATTTACGTTTAGTTAATCAGTTCAGTTATAATTTCCAGTAATTACATCCTTCTTTTAAATCCCGTTTATTTATTCCGTCTTCATGGATCCTGACGAGCTGGAAGAAGGAGAATTGGAAGAGGATCGGGAAAGCTCGGAGCCAGGCGTTCCCGACCCGACATCAGAAGTGGGATCTCAACCAAATGCTCGCGATTTCAGTCGGCACGGGCCATCTCGGGAATTTAACAGGTATTCCGATTTTTCTAACGAGAGTGTGGAATATCGGGATTTGTCATTCCGGCGCGATGATTCATGGCAGGAGTTCGCAAAAGAGCAGCTCAAAACGATGCAACGTTTTATACGCGTTACCGAGAAGGCGGTGGGGGGTCGAGGTGGCCCCCCTCCTGTCCCAGTCCGCCTGCCGGAGTACGATCCCGACCACTCTACTGTTTCTGCGCGTGCGTGGTGCAACACAGTTGATGTGTTCATGAACGAATATCCTCAGACGGGTGGTCAACTCTTATTAACGTTGAGTAATGCTTTGAAGGGTGCTGCTGCCCAGTGGCTAATTCAAATAACGAAGCCAGGACTCACTTGGGGCCAGTTCAAGGATGGTTTCTTGGCTCAGTTTGATTCAAATGAAACTCCAGCATCAGTCATCTTCAAAATTTTAGACAGCCAACCAAACGATGGAGAAAATTTCGTCTCTTATGCAAACCAGATCTTTTCTACGTTGTCTTCAAAACTACATGGCATGAGTACCGACGAAATTGTGATGAACCTCAGCTTGGCTCACATGGCGAAATTACACCCCCGAATTCGACATCTGGTTTTCACCACAGAAATAGATTCGAAAGATAAAATGGTCAAGGAATTGAGAGCCATTCCATCGAACTTCAAGCGACCTAACACTTTTCAAACAGACTCAGAAAACGCCACCAAGAAAGGGAAATTTTCGTACCCAACGCTAAATCGTCCTTCAGGGTCAGGATTGAAAAGTTTCTCAGGCCCACAAACGCAAACTTTTCAACGTAGCAGGACGCCAATGGGGAGGAGAACTCCTCTGCCGACCAAGACCTCGCAGAATCCTTCTCCAGGGAACTTCAGAGCTGACATCACATGCTACCACTGCAAGCGACCAGGGCATTTTTCTTCAAAATGCCCAGCGAAGAAATCGGAGAAAATGAGCGAGTCGACCCCTGCGGATGGCGGACGTTCAGCCGACAAACGAGTCGGCCTCTGCCAAGTCAACCCTATGGGAGATCTCATTCATAACGGTGAGCGATTCAGTTACCAATTTGATAGTGGTTCTGAGTGTTCGCTCTTGGGTATCAGCTTAGGTTCAAAATTTGAGGGCACTAGATTTGAAAATAATGTAACCTTACATGGATTAGGTGAATCCACAGTAATATGTACGCGACAAGTACATTCCCCAGTTATTATCAATGGGTTTTCATTGAAAATTTTGTTTCATCTAGTTCCAGACAAATGTTTGAATGTTCCAATAATAGTTGGTCGTGAAATACTTTCACAGAAATTTGACGTTATTATCACAGAAAAACATTGTATTTTGACCAAGGCAGATAATTTACCTCAGACTGTTATCCAAGAGAGTGCAACCAACCATGATGATATTTCATGTACTGTACAGCATGTTTCTCCCAGTTCGACCGTTGCTCTACAGGAATGTTCTAGTTCACCTTTAGACAATAATAAAAATTTGCAGGTACCCAGTGACACTCTCTCAGATGATATAGTTTCCACGATCTCAGATCTTTCAGAATTTGACACTTTTGGCATAGGAGAGTCTTGTTTTGATGTTGCTAATGTGAATTCAAAAAGTCGTTACGATTCTATAAAGACTGAAATTTCTGGTGATCACAGGCCTAAATTAATCTCGATTTTGGAGAAGTTTGAGAAATTCTTTATTGAAGGAATTCCAAAAACTCGCGTAAAAACTGGTGAGTTCACAATTCGACTAAATGACCCATCAAAGGTAGTTAGTCAACGTCCATATAGGCTTGGTCCGGCTCAGCGCGAAGTAGCTCGACAAATAATTGCCGAACTGGAGGAAGCGAAGGTAGTTCGACCTAGTCAATCTCCTTTTGCTAGCCCAATCTTATTGGTCCCGAAGAAAACAGGAGGTTACCGTTTATGTGTCGATTACCGAGCTTTGAATGCCAACACAGTTCCCCAGCGTTTTCCGCTTCCACTAATCCAAGATCAGATTTCAAGGCTGCGTGGAGCTAAATATTTCTCTGGTCTCGATATGGCATGTGGGTATCACCAGATACCAGTCCATACCGATTCTGTGGAGAAGACAGCATTTATATCTCACCATGGCTCTTGGGAATATTTGGCTATACCTTTTGGAGTGCGGAATGCACCTAGTGTCTTCCAGCGTGCTGTTATGGAAGCACTGGGTGAACTTGCTCACGACTATGTTATAGTATTCATGGACGACATTTTGATTACCTCAGAGACATTTGAGCAAGCTCTCGAAAGGTTAGAAAAAGTTTTGAATGTCTTAACTGAGGCTGGGTTCTCTTTGAATTTAGCAAAATGCTCTTTCATTGTCCAGCATGTAACATATCTTGGATATGAAGTGCAGAACGGTGAAGTACGACCAAATACTAGAAAAGTGGAAGCACTGACCAAATTACCACCTCCTTCCACCATTCATTCGTTGCGACAATTTTTGGGATTAGCTTCTTATTTTCGACAATTTATTAAGGATTTTTCTAAAATTGCTGCTCCCTTGTTTAGACTTGTAGCAAAAGCAAAGTCACCTTCTGATTCTAAAATTGTAGAATGGTTACCAGAACATGAACAAATTAGGCAGAAAATAATTTCTCTGCTAACAAACGACCCAGTACTCATGATATTCGATCCAAAATTTCCAATTG